>KZ308182.1:677353-713477 GCA_000376725.2 Ladona fulva | reverse complement strand
TAGTATTATTAAATAATTGCGGGTTTTAGTTTTTTTCAAGTAAGTTAGCTACCTCAACACCCATATAAAAAACATCGGAAAAAGGTAGAGCTCTTTAACGAAAATTGAATTTTTCCCAAAAAATGAGCATTTTTTATTGTTAAAAATGGCATTTTCTATGCATTTCTGGATTAGTGGACGATGCATCATCTGGCTCACTACGTCCTGATAGTATGGAAACGAGGGTGGTCAATATGGATCCGATTTCGAGGTTGAATACCCTATTTACTGTTTCAAACTCACAATATATTCCTAGAGTAAAATTTAAATTGGGGTACGAAAATTATCTTCTTCGCGATTAGTTCAGATGAGACTTATATGTAACAGAATTTATGTATATAGGCACACATAGCATAATCATACCTATTAATGTTCAATAAGTCGCTTGCTAACGTCTATAAAAAGCCTACCTGTCGTTTTACGACGCATTGATATAGTTGGAGGCGAATCTTCAAAGTCAATAGAATAATTGACGCAAGAACTATGAAAGGTTGGCAACCCTTGTGGTAACCATAAAGGAAAAGTAAAAATTGAGTCTAAGCTGCGCGTAGTAAAACCGGACTAGAGTGATCAACCTCTTCGTGGCTTCAACCTCTCCTTTTCATCTCTATACACATACATCTTCTCCTTCCTCTTCCTTACGCCTTCCTTAAGAGTCTCTCCTTTGAGACGCATCCTCGCACGGATGCCTTCCACTTTCACTCGCTCCCATTTTCCCTTTCGATTTTATAAGGAAACGGAGGAGGGATCGGAGGAATTCAGCATCTTTCCCCTCTTCCCTGCTCGCAGTTTCCGCGGCGGCGACACAAGACGAGTTCTGGAGATGTACTCGGGAAGGAAGGAGGAGCCGGTGCTCCGGAACTCCTTGTTGTTTTAACCTGCCATCCCCGACCGAAACAATGCCTGCTGATCACGTACCATTCTGCGGAGTCTGTGGCACGCGGGGGAGGGGAGGTGGAACCAAGGAGGAGATTTGTGGGGTTGGAGGAAAGAGAATGTGGGGAAATAGGGTGAGGAATCTTGTAAAAAAGGAAGTCGGATTCATATCACGGTTGCCAACTACAGAAAGATCTATTCACTAGAATTTTGAACGGACGTGATAAGTGATCTCGAAAACATTCCACCTACACAAATATATATTTAAAGCCAGATCTCAAATAACCTACGACTACGGATCCGGATGCTTATTAATATCCATCAGGTATTCGACTTGCTAAAAAGTGGTAATTTGCACCCGTAATATAATTTGGCTTTTCTTGAATGCCCTTTTTGTTAGAGATTACATCAATGGCAAGAGGACTACTTTCCTTGTTACACATGTCGAATCGCTAACCGAGCATTTCCTGAGGTGCGAGATTTAACAAGTGAAAATTACTTCCAAACTGACGAAATAATTGGACATTAAGGAAGTTTTGTTTTTAAATTTTTCGAGAAATAAGCTGATACGCAAGGTCAATCGAAGGTCCTCATAAGTCAAAGCGGGCGTAAAAAATACTCAATTTGCCTTCAAGAGTTCGCAGTATATTACAGGACCTTTTACATCTACTAAGAAATTAAAAATTGACAAAAAATAAATATCTTTTGACTGAAAATAAAAACGAATTTATGTCTTAAAGTAGAATGGATTTGAAGAATAATATTTTAAATCACAAAGCCCTCGTATCTTTTGTAAAAATCCAAAGAAGTTTGATAAACTTGGAATAAGGAGGAAAGTATATCAAAATTTATCAGTATTGACATGTAGAGGATGACCTGTTAAGAACGAATTGGAAATTAAATAATCAAAATTTTTGATCGCATACGAATATATATGAATATTTATGCAAAATTTATATATTATCCCAAGACCTTATTACGTTATAATGGCATTAAAATTAATTATTACATTGTCCCTCTCAACAGACTCAAATATTCTACACTGAGCCTATGATTTTTACGAAATAAATCGTGGAAAAGGAAGGATAGGAAGGGATTTGACAGAAATTTTTACTTAGGTATATCTTAGCGTAAGAGTAATATTTCTCATTATGAACAATTTTGGCACATTGGGCTCTTTAGATCTTTAAGAATAAATTTGCGATGCAATGGGATAATTCGTATTAGGAATGCAGCGAAGCTCGGTGCACATCCAAAATGCAAGCAATGTATATTATCCCATACTGGTAGTGGTAATCTCGCGAAAAATAACAATTACAGCAGATGAATAAGGGAGAGGGAGCGCTTCTACAGGGGAGACATCGGAAAATCGCTTCGGAAATAAATTTGCCCCTAACGTCCGTTTAAAACCCCTCCATGGAAGCTCCAATAAAGATTTACCTCGCCCGCCTTGAAATTTCCAGAATTTTCCGGGAGTCGTTTCGAGACGATAAAAATGTGCATCGCGTGACACGACCGCGATTCGGGTTTTTACCGCGGAGGAGGATGCGGGTTTCCGAGATGAATGACTTTTTGCCGCGGAATACCTCCCTCCGATTCGTGATTCCACGCAGCGATTCGGAAACTAATTGCAGAGATGATCGATTGCTGTTGCAACTGCCATTTTCTCCGTGAGATTTACATCGAGCGGAGGAAAAACGAGCGGTGGGACGTTAAATTGGCGTTTTCGTTCCGAGACCGACTACCGATTGGCAATGATGATGAATTCCAAAGAGCGGAAAATGCTTCGTCAGGTTGTGAAAAATCGCTGAAATTAATAAGGATTTCTATGACTGGCAAAAACGAAAACGAAATGCCCGAAGAAATATTTTCTAGGAACCATACAGCCTTCTTTTAATTTCTTGTTATAACATCCAGCAATCCTGCAATGTATAAATTACGTTCATTTCGTATTACGTAAGTGAAATTGTTCCCCCTGTGGGACTACCCTTCATAGTAGACTAATACAGTTTCTGCCAAACTAACGCAGTACAAGTTATGAACAAAATGAAAAGTTCCTGCCCTTGGAAGCTTAAAAAAACGTTAATTCTAGTTATATGCCCTGAAGTTACAGCCTCACAATTCTTTTATCAGTAAAATAATAAATCAATCAAATAAAAACAATAGTTTTTCTAAATCTTGAGACTTCAGAAACGTTATTAAAGTCATTCCTATATCAGGAACCTAGTGCCGAATATCTCTAGACATACGGTTACTTACGTGCGACAATTTATGGGTCACGCAAACAAAAGTTTTCCAAAACTTTTCATAAAACTTTCTTTTTTTCATTTCCATGTGTATTTTGGTTAGAAAGTTTCTTTCTGACGAAGATGATAATTATAATTCCACCCCACGCATACTGTTTGGTTTTTCTTTAAGCGCATCGGAGAGTGAAAGTCTACTGAAACCAGAAACTCCATGGTCCCGTAAACCGCAGAAATTACACATTTTGGCAATTCCTCTCCCGTAAATTTACTGCGAAACATTATATGCCATGTAACAAAGGGTAGCTGCCTGTCATTCCCTGCACCATTGTTCGCATACTGATGTTTACGAACGTGTCTTTGCAACCGCTAAACAGTCACTTCCTACATTTCTCCAATTCTCTATTTCTCGTAAACTTACTGTAGATCTGTTCCATTTCATGGAGACTAGTTTCCATCACATAAAGTTAATTTGGGATGCAAAAAAACTTAATCTTATCGAAGAAATTTTACTCATACATATGTATATAGCCGACGCTCTAGTGGAAATGCAAAATAATAGCATTTGATCTTTATTTACTTCAGCCATTCAAACCTTTCCTCTGTCAAAGCCCTTGTTCTCATGAATATTGATGGTGTCCTACAAGGTATTCAAGACCTTATCTCTGAATTAATTAATTTAAAAATACAATGAAACCAAAAAATTCATAGTTTTGCTCAACTATCATTAACCTCTACTTGTGATTTTTTTATACCCACAGTCATTTAACCTAAAAAAATTAGTATATCATAAAAATAACTTACGAGTTACAAATCCTTGGTTTATAGCTAGGTTATTTTTCAAATTAAAAAAATTTATTCCTTTAATTTTAAAATTTTTAGTTGTATGACTATTGATCATTCTCTACTATCTCTTTATGAGTAATCAAGATTAAAAGAAAATAATGCGAAGTAGGCACTGAAATGGATTACCCAGCTGTCGCAACTAAAGACTAGGAAGGTATTAAGATGACATTGTTGGAACTGGCCTTCTGCAAATAAATTGTAGTAAGCAACAACTTCAACCTCATATATATGCTTCCCCACGATCCTTTCCTATATAGTATCCCTTCAATGTGAATCCGTAATTTGTACAAGTTAGAAGCCTCTTCTCAAAGACTTAGAATTCACATATTCTACACATCAAGAGCTTTCAGCTAACTACAAGGCGATAGTAAATTAATTAATCAAGTTTATCATACACCGTCTAATTAGATATAGAAAATATCACGTTCTCGATCCGATAGTTTTTGCTCCAATACCATTTCTCCTTGATTCTACTCCATTTACTCTTCACTTTCCCTTTTCCCCTCTAACAAGGCATTCTTCCCCATCTATCTTGCCATTCCGTTTCACTTTCTTCGCTTCTTCAATCTCAAAGCCGAATACCTGACAAACCCGTCTTTCTCTCAGACGCTACCCTCAAAATGCCGTTCGCCTGGTCTCCTCTTCGGCCGATCGCCGCTTCAGAATACTAATGCGCGGCGGTTGGAATGCCATTCCCCGCCCCCTTTCCCACCCCCGCCTCGACCCTTCTTGCTTTATCGCCCTCGCACCGCATCCCCTTCCAAATATCAACCCTTTCGACAAATTTCCCCGGGGTAAGAGATAAACATGTCTAAGAATCATCCGCCCACGATTTTGAGCCTCCAACTGCTAGCTCAGTCAACTCTTGAAGTGTCGAATTCGGAAGTTTTCCAATCTAACTCAGAACATTTAGTTGGGGCATGCGAGATATCAATTCACTCTATTCCTTCTCTTCGTATCTTGATAAATACAGCATTTCTCACTTGTCTTGTATCTTGTGAATACATGATAGAGACCAATATATTTTTGCGTGGTACTTTTGCCTTTGTTTTCTTCATTGCCGCAATAATTTGATCTATACTACGGTATAGGTGATACTGAACGATGGTATTCATCTTGGTTACTCCTAGCTGAATGCATAATAATGAGTAAATAATGGTATTTATAGTATTCTTAATAAACTCAACTGATTGGCGGGTGACTTTGTGGCATCCCATGACAAATTAGGAAGAAATTTCTCCGATTTGATATTGACTTAATGTAACAATTTGCAAGTTTTTCATAATAAAATAAGAACTACGTTCATTTATGAATATTGGTCCCTTTCTATCTCTTCCTAATTAGAAGAAGAAATTTCCCCGATCTGAGAATTATTTAATATATCAAGAGTAGAAATTTTTTATATTATATATTTCAGCCTAGCTTCTACAAAGTTCATTAGCACTGTAAATTCACGCGAAAGAGATACTACTAAATTTATAACAAAAGTAACTTTCGAGAGCGACGAGATTGCTTGATATGCAATTTTGGGCTCTGGAGATTTACCCATCTTAAATTTCGCTCGAGAACCAATGAAATGAGACCGCCCCTCTCTTCCGAGTCATCAGCAAGGAAATAATCGCCATTATAATTTATGAAACACATTTTTTTAAAGCATGGTCCGGTAAGTAAAAAGAATTTAGAATCTTTCCCGCGTACTTAATGAAATATCATCAGCAACTTCCTTGGAAGTACGTGAACATCGCCGTGTTCAACTCAGTGAAGTTTCATATTCACCTGCTTTATTCGACACGTGCTCTGCGTGATGTCGGGTACGGATCCGGCTCCATCAATGACTCCTCTAGGCGCTTGCGGATCGTAAAATACACCATGCTATTTCGGTAGTTCACGCGCGCATATGAATGAGCGTATGGCTTACCGTGAAACACGGCCGTTAAAATAGCACACACCGACATGCACTGAGACATGTTATGGGATTCGGAGTTGAAGATGGATTTCAGGAAAGTCTCCCCACCCTCCGAAACTTGGAGCAAACATTTTGCAAGGATTGGCAATAATGAAACTGATTTGGTTTCTATATCATTCTTTTCAATTAATAGGAAAACTACTATACAAACACGTCATCGCAATTAAGTTATTATCGGCTAATAACTCTGAAAGTATCGATAAAATCGGTTAAAGACAGAGGAAATAATGATATTTTTCTCTCTTATATTCAGAGAATTGCACATTTCTTAAGGATTCCTTAGTATTGTACGTTCTGTATTTGCTTTATTTATATTTTATTAATTTCTACTTGATCTTCCTCCTGTTTAGATTTACAACACAATAATTAATGATATAATTAATGATTATATTTCTTCTATCCTTCACGTCTTACCATATTCATAAAAATAAATGGAAAACATACCGAGATATTAGACAAGAAAACTTTTCTCACAAAACTATCATCGCACCCTTTTACCCAACTACCCGCGTGTATTATATAAGTTTTAGATTTTAATTATTAACGGATATTGACTACAGAGCTTCCTCTAACTAAATAATTAGACTTTGCGCGATATTTCATAAGTTGTACCGAAAGAGTAGGATTATTTGCCGACACAATTAAACGCGGAACTGTCGTTTATCAGTGGCCTATTACTCACCTCTGTTTGAAATAGATTTATTCTGAAATTCTTTTCAGTTAAATTTTTCTTGATACCATCGAAAGATAGAGTAGTAATAAGCGATCTAATTATTCAGATAGAGAGGAATTCGGTAACATAATACACATAAAATATAGAAATTTTGGGAAAAATGTTTGACAGTATAATAAGATATCATTCATAAAGCAATGAGTGGTTAATATCATGCTTCCCTAAAATAAGATCTAATCTAAATATAAACATTACTGCGATTCGCAGAGATCTCGAGGAATAACCCTAACTGTACCCGAATATAAGATCAAGTAAAGATCGTCAGCCAGGAGGGATTTACTTCTTTCATGGAAATACACGATAGACATATGGAATTATCTGAATAAACTAAACACTTGAGCAAGTGAATTTTATAAATTACATTGGTGGTTTTAAAAATTAAAATGAGAAAAAATCGTGATTCGATAAACATAGGTATTTGCACTAGAACTGATCTAGATTTGCGTTCCAAAAATAAAACCTTTTGAAAAATTGGGGCTAATTTGTCTTCTGAAACAAAGTTTGAAGTAAGACCTTGTTTAACACACAAGATAATTCCTAACCTCTGAGGCACAAGATAATTCCTTACCCAGCAGAACTTTCAGAACAGTTTCTGAACCCAAAGGAAATGAGCGGCTTGGCAGAGCGTAGGAAAACAAGAATACGATACATGTAACATCCCGTGCCAAGTCCATCCCGAGGTGAGAAAATAAAAGAAGAGCCTAAGTGTGGACAATGACGACAGCCATTTGTTTGTACCCCCGCCGTTTTTCTTCCTCGGCTGGCACGCATTATGCAACACCCCGATCGGAAACGGAGACACGACTCCGAGCGCGGCTAATAACCAAAGCGAGACGTGCGAAGTGGTAAGGAGACGATTAGAGCACGGCCGCTGCACGAATGCAGACGGGTACGAGGGCCGCCCAACTATTGATTCGCACGATAAACGACGGCCAAATGCGAGAAAGTTCAGGGTCGCTTCGCTTTATAATGCTTTTCTTAAAATAACTTGAGCGATAGAGGAGGTTCGTGATGTCTGCTTCGAACCCTTGGAGTTTACCTATTCGGCCGTTTTTCTCTCGCTTGTGTGAAGGCGAGGAACGACTTCATCGACGTAGGCAGACGCCCGAAGGTACCGCGGATGAGGATGATCTCTCGTGCTAAAATGTAGCGATTGCAGAAATTGTTCCGAGTTTCCGCTGAACCTGTGTAAGAGAGACGCCTTACGTTGTTAAACGAGTGAAAACTTCGAAGATTATGAGAACTTATTACCGTCAAGCAAGAGAACCCCGGGCGATGAAGAGATATCACGTTTTTAAACGGTCGAGGTGCAATTCAAAGAGTGAAATTACCTTCATAAACTCATTTTTTTACTTTAATAATTGTCCTCTCGTTCTCCTGCCGCTAACGCCTCCAGTACTACTTTCAAACCCCCTTTTGCTGTAATTATTTTCACCTCCAGCGCGTTATCCCTATACTTAACATTAAATATTACTTTGATTCTTATTCAGACTTCTCTTTTCATGTCTATTCTTCCATGCATTTTCTCCAGCTTCTATAATAAAAAATACCATGAGTTACTTGAATTAGTGAATTTAACTCATGCTTTGTAAATTTATAAACAAGTTCTTCTTGCTCTCTAGAAATTAATTCCACGTTCAATATATAGTTCCGTCTATATTAGAGAGCTTCGTATATGTCGTTAGGATATAGCCCTGCTCTACTTGCTTATGTTTGTGTGTTCACGTCACCAACCTTAGAAACCTATGTAAATTTACCATCCTTGAGTCAGGTCGCTGGCACTCCTCGGGAATGGTTGCTACATTTTTTCTTTAACCTATATGAATATTAAACAAATGTTGTAGCCTTCATATAACTTCATGGATAATTGGATAAAAATATGAAAAAACTCAAAAATAGTTATTAAGATCAATTGAACCATGATCTTTTTGGTTAAGGTTTTTGCTGAAGATAAAGTGTATGAGCCGATACCGGAGTCCCATAGAACCGCGAGAGCTTCTTATCGAAACATTTTCATCAAAGCTTGGCAGGTATCTCTACTTCTTAGTTCTCTACTTAGTTCCTACTTCTTTTAATGAAAATTATACCGAAGACTCCTCATATCATCCTTTATCTAAAATTCTATTTCATAAAAAAATCTTCAATTCAAGTTTTTGAGTTCCGTGAGCGGTAAAGTAACCTCAAAAATAAATATAAATATTTTACATAAGCTTAATAAAACTCTTAGGAAGCTGGGGCGAGCTATCCCCATGTTGTTCATATATAGGAATGTATTAATAGTACCACTCCTTTAAACACACGCTATCTTTGATTATACAATAGCTGAGGGAGAAAGGACAATCTTCGTAATTTCTTGCAGTAATATTGTTTAAAAGTGATTTGTCAGCTGAGATCATTTCGCACATATGGGCTCCCACCGGAAATCGAAACCATAGCTTTCTCTGAATTCTAAGGTCAGATGTAAGAAAAGACTTGATAGTCTCAATCTAGCCCGAATAAAGTCGCATTATTATTATTATTATTCAAGCGCGCCCATTCGGCCATCCGGGAGTCGATTCTTTTGCGAAATAGAATATTTTCATTAGCACCAGCTTCCCTCTATATTTCCCTGAAATACTTAATGTAGTGAGATACAATACCACCCCTATCAATGATGACGTTACCTATGGAAAGATCTATATGATTATTTTCCATTCGTATACTCCAGAAGTTATGAGCCACTTGGGTGGAGGAGTCCTCGGAGAATGCAAATGAAATTGCATTTAGTTATAAAGAAGCGATTTTGATTGCTCTGAAGGTTAGTTTGCCTACAAAGAATTGCCAGACTTAACAAAGAGCTTTAGCTTTTGCAAGTAAGAGGATCCACGAGTCAAGTTCTGTATGGGAAAATATTTTGTCTAAGCCCGGCCCGGCCAGGTCCATTCATGAATGTACCCTAGCCCGACCAGGTTCTAATTGGTTCTAGTACTGATTACATTGTGCGTCCCGAAGCGTCGACTCTGTTACATCTACATATGTACCCTGCAAGCCGTCTTTCGGCGAGTGACAGGGGGTGCATGCACCATGACTCTGCTTTTCTAATCGGTTACTTTTGCGTATCGTTCGCAGAAAAAATGAATTTCTGAATCGATTCGTTCTAGCGTCTATCTCTCCGATTTTCCTCTCAGAATCATAACAGGGAGGACGCATAATATCGGCTACATCTACTTCGAAAGTACCTTCTCTGAACATATTTAGTAAATGTATCCTTTGTTCAAATCTTCTATCTTCTAGAGATTCTCATCCTGAAGCAGTTACCCCGCCCTAGCCCAGACCTCCACGAGTATTGGGCGACTGATTCATGAGTATTCCCAAAAGAAGACGGGCCATCTGAAAGCACGGCGCACATTCTCCCTGGAGATATATACATTGCGTGATTCCCTTTCCGCTGGGAAGAACATCATGATCTCTCGAGCGTCTGCGTGTGTATCCAGTTCCACCGTTGCGCAGTCCATTTCGCCTGAGGGAAAGGATCCGAAAGACGATGCGACTTAGTTTTCCCATCCAGCTGCACCTATCGCTAAGGGATTTCTTTCGTAGCAAATCGTGCTCCCAACGCCAATGACGAATAATTATGAGGCATTTACTAAGGAGTTTCATTATTTCAGTGATGGGTGCATAGACTTCCAATCGGACCATTCTGTAGGAGCTTATGTATCACGATATCAAAGTTTTAAATATATTTTTGACAGCCATAGATTTCTGTCATGTAAGATACGACCTTCAGATACTGCGCAAATACTCGAATCATGATCTTAGGAGGATTTTTGAAGGTAAATATCGTCACAAAAATGTTGGGATAAGAATAGACTAGTTTTTCAGCTTTCCACTTTAATTATAACGATGCTGTGTATTAGCATACAGAGATGTTTTATTATAATCTGAGATTAAAGCTAAACGGAGGAGAACAGGAAGACGATAATATTTCGTCTGCTTAAAATTGTCAGCCATCTTCATTGAAAGAGGTCATAGGAATTTCAAGGATTTATATCGACACCTATTCGTAGAGGTTTCACTCGGTTTATTTTCCGATTTCCAGTGATAGGAACAAAGGATATGTGCAGAATAAGCCTTTAATACTCACAAATTTAATATTATGATTTCAGATTAAATTAATCATCGATCTTACGCTCTTTATTTGTGTATTTTTGAGATAGAAAAGTGAAAACAAAACATTTGTCTGCAGTCATCTCATGAAGTGGGATCACTTATCGGCAACGGCAGCTTTAACTGAGGTTATATACCTTCCAAATTTACGACCAAGAATGTGAGCTGGTCGCTAGGCTTGCACGCAGATGACGATCTGAATTTTTATGTATTTACTCACTTCTTATAAGCTTCTGCTAAAAAAGAAGCCTATCATGCTTAACCTATAACAATCTCAAAATTTTCGTCAGAAATAATCAATATCGCGCAATTAAAAGACGATTCTAGACAAATTTGAACCGGGGTAAATACAGTCTCTTAGATAATAACCAATCCTAAGCAACGTTGCGTAACCTAAGTTATGGACAGATTGTCGACATTCCCAAATTCGGCTAGCTAATAGACACTGAAGACATAACGCCAGATATAGGATCTTCGAAGCGCATTTCTTCACCCATTCTTGCCTGTCATAAAGACATGGAGGTCCAGAGCGGCGCCGTGATCCTCATTCCGATGATGAAATCGAAATTCATCGAATTAAATAAGTTTCCCAAAAAGGTAACCACACCGTTAAAGGAATTCATAGATAGCCTACCCGGCAGTTAATGGTAGGCTGTGATGTCCAACTTTCTCCGATGCCCAGCGAGAGCATTTCCTAGCAGTTATCCGCTTTTTCACTACAACCTTCCGCAAAAATGATACAACAGCAAATGGCAATGGAGGAAATCTTCGGATAGACATCGGTTGAGATTTTTGCTCTCTGATTCACCCAATTTCACCTCCACTTCAGCGTCCATCCGTGTTGGTAACAACTCCCTACCGGCGGACGTTTGCGCAACCTTCATCTGCACGATTATTCATCGCGTAATCCCCTCCGATTCTTATGCACGAGAAAACCTCCATTCCCGAGAAACATCCGAAGAATGCCGATTGCAGCTGCTCCGCGGTAGTTGATAATTTTGAAAAATTTCCAGTATTTGAAGACAGAACTTTTCTGTTAACTTAGCGCTTTTTTTCCTCACTGTCGCTTTCACTGGGCGACCATCTTCCATGGATAGTTGCAAAACCCGCGACATAAAAAAGTAGGCCGCACTAAAACCGCACAGGTAAACAATCTAATATTTCTTCCCCTTCTTCTCCCCTACGCTCTCTTCTCCATCATCTCACCACGTTCCTTAACGTCGCTTCTTTTCGTGCCGCTTCGAGATAAAGGCGGAGAGGAACGCGATGCGGGCCGCAGGGACGAACCAGATTCGCTAATGAGATAAGCACGGATCGGGACAGGGGAATCCGGATCTTGCGAAATCCGCAAAAGGAGATCGATTTCCTATGCCTCTCTAGTTTCTCATTAAAAACCTTTCAAAAACTTCGAGATAAAGGATTTTTTCGGTTCCGAAAAATCCTTTGCCCCATTTTACATTCGTCCCGTTCGACTCCCTCCCATTTTCGGATCTCGCTCTCTGCGAGACTCATCCGTTCCCATTGAAGGCGTAAAATCAACACGTGAAAAAATGCATTATTCTTTCCGGCTTGAGAAAAAATGAAGGGTGGGAGGATGGAGGGAAGATTAAAAATAAAAAGGGCCGAAAAGGAAAAAAAACCTCGTTCCGTGCGAGCGAACTTAGGCGCCCACGAAAACCTTCTGTTGTTTCTGGTGGATTCTTAACAAAAGAATGGCTTTATTTCAAAAGAGCCCATTTCTCCTTAGGAGGGAATAAAAAAGCGGCAAACCTGTTCCATCAACGGATATCACGAGAGAAACAGATGCGAAATTTGTTCTTCCCTATCTCTCTACTGCGGGTTCAGGAAGGTGCGGAGATTGAATCTCTCCATGCACTAGTGGGTTGCGAATTTTTCTACGGCGTGATAAGAGTTCGATTCTATTCAAATTCATTTTGAATAACTAGAAGTAAAATATAGCATGCAGTACACTGTGTGTGCCAAAGTAGTAAAATAAAAAAGGGGGAAATTGGGAAGTACTGTCTTATTATTATTATTATGTGAAAATCGTACATATAAATTCTTCACGAAATTTCTTGTGTGGGTGTTTTCCCGCATCGTGGGTTTTTCTCCAAAAACCTTCAGTTGAGGAGTTTTTTCCCCACAACCCAAATCTTTGTAGTTTCATAAGTATCTGTATTTATTTATATGTATTAGGTTATATTAGTATTTTATATACTGTAATTAGAATATTTATTTTATCCATGTTTGAATTATTGTTGAGATTTTTTTTCTTTACATAGATTTAAGTTAATTTTAGTTAATTATTTTACATATTGATGTAATATTAATGGTTGTGCCATGTAATATCCCCAGAGATTAGGTGGAAGAGAGGACATTTTTGCCTAACCTCGCCAGAAGAATAAATAATAATAATTAACGTATTTTAATACCAGGATTTAAACATTTTCTTCTAATGATGTCCCATGGGGTAGAATTATTTCCTGATGAAATCAGTCTTGCAAATCTCATCTTAAGAAAACTGATAAGGAAAAGGTTGACGACCCCGAGACTCGAACCAGGGTCTTCCACTTGTCGGGCAGCTCCTTTAACCATGTAGCTATCTAGGAGATTATTTATAACAGTTCTGGAAGACTGCACTGGCGAAGATTTAGCGTGATAGCACAATGGTTAGTGCACGAAATGTGGAAATCCCGGATTCGAATCCTGGTCTCGAAAGACTTTTTTCACGTCCGTTATTCCAGGAGATATTTCCTATGTGAAACCTTATCATGCGATGTTATCAATCCACGTAACCGCATTCGCTTTCTTTGAATTATCTCCCTTTCTACATAATTCAACGATCTATATAATAAATTTAAATAGGGAAAATATTTCCCTTAAACGCTCACCTTATGGTAAAGCTTAAACGTCCCTGGGCCAGGTAATTGAAGCAAAAAACCTGCAAATGTCAAATATAACTCATATTTATTGCCATATTTGCATTGAAAATACTGCTATCATACATAAGGTTGCATATTCACTCAAATAAAACATAAAAATCCTATCGACAACCTACAATTTCATTTCCCTATCATACTGATCGTGAGACTGTATCTATCGAAACTGTTCATCTCTCGGTTCCTTATGGAGTGAGCCGCGAGCTCGGGGCAAAACAAATCATCATCCTTATGGCCCATGAATTTTGGCCACCGGGATGGAATGATTTTCACGCTTGGAAACCGTCCTTCCATAAATTGCGATCTCTGAGCCGGGAATGAGAAGGCAAGCTGGTGGGAGTAGGTAAGTAGGGAGGAAACAAAGATCTTACGAATGAAATAATAAAATATTCGCCCCTTCACTGCCCACACCATCTAAGCTCCCTTATGAATTTTGAATGCCGGCTGCGGTGAATCCACCTCACGGAGCTATTCGTTAAATCGTCACGAAAATCCCGTGCCCAAAGGTGGCCGTGGCCCACCGCACGCTGTAATAAAAAAGGGAATCTCCCACGAGGAGGAGTAGATATCGTGATCTTAAAGCGTGGGTGGTGCGTTCGAGGAAAGGGGGATGAAGAATGGTTCTAAGCGAGGATTTGGAATTTCTGGAAATGGGAAATCGGAAAGATTAAAGCGTTTTTTATTCCATTTTCCAAGCGCATTCTTCCAAATCCCATTAACATCTCATAAAAATTAAAAATTCTCTTTCCCCATTTCACAAGATTATGAAGATTTTTCTGAGTAGAAAAAATAAGCATTATTTACGCGGTAATACCAATAAATTCATGAATTCACCCCTTTCGAGAATTTAATAAATGCTGTTACTAACGGGCGACACGATAACTTATAATCTACTTATTGTCAGGGTTGGATTTAATAAGAAACTTATCAGTCTCAATTTTGCCCTAATAAAACCGACTTAATGTTATTATAATTACAGGATACATCTGAAAGTCAGCAAACTTTTATCGAACTCGTGAAACATGGAGTTACCCCATGAAGAACTTCAGTGCTATATTCCAGATCCAAACCATATTAAATGAAGAAGTATTTAGCACTGCTCTTTTACCGCCTAAAACGAAGCACAATTTTACCTCTGGTACTCATTTTTACACTCTGAGTCGACCTGTGGTTTCAAATCCCTGATAAATGCCAGCAGATGAAACACTGCAGCAGGTAATACCGCAACCAAAGCAGGCACACAAAAATAAATTATCAATTCTGGTTGGCATGAGTTTGTTGTGGGTCTCCAAAGCATGAAGAATGAAAAGGTGAAACTTTTACCCGTACCACATTTTATTAAGCGTCGAAACCTAGGTTGTTTAATATTTTTTCATTCTCAACAATTCATAACTCTTCCTACAAACATTCGCTGCTAATCCTCTACGCTATCTTTGGAACTGGATAGGAAACGCATATCGTATTCAAAATTTCATCAGCTTTTAATCCAGTAGCCTCTATCTTCACAATATCTATGTTAGCACGTTCTGAGGATAGTGCTCGCAACTCTCGCTATGGTCTGTCGCTCAGATTCAAATCTGCTGCTACGAGAAGGAAACGGCTCAATAAAATGAGAGAGGAGATGAAAACTAAGGAAACAGCGGATCGAAGAGAATGAAATGTTTCGAAAAGAAGGGATAGGTGGGGCCGATACACAATCCTTTAAAGATATCGCGTGGGGCCCCCTCTTATCCGTATAAGCCGAATAGATCTGTCTGGTGGGTGGAGCGCCGGATTGGTGGTCTAAGATGGGAAAATGGAGGTTTGTGGAGAGGAAGGAGGGGGCGGAGAAGGTTCCCAACCGAGAGCGAGTTGACCTTTATTTCTGCACGGATGATCCTGTCTATCCGTCCAACGAAGAGTCATTTCCGTCACGAGCTGTATTTTTCACGGTCACTTTACAATCGAAAGGGATTCGCCATTCCTCCCATTTCTTATCCCTCCACTTCTCGCCTCCAACTTCGAGATTTACATCCGCATAGTGAAGTATCTCGCGCCCTTCTTTTAAAGAGAGACACCTCTGGGTGTTTTTGCCAAAAAACGAAAGGAAACGCTGCAGAGGAGTGTTTCGTTCATTCTGGAATACATAATTTAAATCGTAAATGGAATGGCTCAAATAAGCGCTATTGAGGCTACTCATGCACCGTAAAATATTTATCAGACGCTTTCTTTTTTTAGGCTTTCACAAAAATGTTAAAGCTTTGGTAGGTCCTATCTTGTTTCAACAAGGTTGATTATTCAGTCTCAAAATCACAAATTTCAGACATATGAGTTTGCTCCAAATTTCTGCGTCCTTTTGGCAATACCGAAACGCACACTGATTTGGCAGTATCAGTTAGGAATCTCACTATAAAACAACTACTGACGAGTGAAATGATGGCGATGGTATAGAAAATACCAACGACATAAATGCAATTTTTAAAACTCGTTTTTACCTAGATCAATTTCGATACTAACGATGTCTCATTCATTTAACAGACTAGGAATTCTGATTCGCGAAATTTTACTGAGATTGTGACGCAAAAAATATTAGATTCTTCCATCATCATTGCCATGCGTAAATAGTAAAAAAAATGACTGTAATGACACATTTACAAAAAATTCAGGGTTTCAGGAACCTGCAGAAAAATAGATTACGATGCCAACTATCCTTTGAAGTTTTATTTTAGACTTGACTTAGATAAAATTAGAAAATGTACGGCGTGAATGAAATATTTTTATCCTTACGTTGGTAAAACGCGATTCGTTTGGACGAAAGCCTCTGGTCAAAGATTTCATTCTAGGGAATACATTTCTTGAACACGTATCAAATAGTAGGTTCTGTTTTGGAAACACGTTCTGTGGTAGCTCTTTGTTAAGATCTTGCTAAAGAAAAATCTCACTTGGAAGAAATAATTTTAGGTCTTTAAGATGACCCAGCCATTTTTATAAACCCGAAATTAGGTTCCCACGTTCCGACTGAAACTCGCCATTTTCATTTAATAAACAATTAACTGAAAAAAGTTTCTCCCTGACGTAACACGCACGATACGGATATTTCACGCATTGGCGCCTCAATGAGAGTGGTATTTCGCAAAGCTTTCGAAATGTCCATTCCGTGTCGAATTCGACCATATGGTCATCTCATCCGCGGTATACCCAGAGGAATTAACCTTATTTCGAAGCAACGACGTTTCTCAGCAGCCGTACCCATAAAGGGCCCATCAAGTATTTCCGACTCCGTTAATTTCATTCATTACTTTCTCAACGTTGGACGGACGTGAGTTGCTTCGCCCGAAGACGGGAACCGCCGTGGCCAAAGCGCACCACTTTCGCTTTCAGACCGAAGCAAAAAGTAAACATTTCCCGTGCCTCAAATCCCTTCCGAGACTAAGGAAATTTCTTCCACCTTTTCCATCACAGCCGGGAATATCACCGGCTAAAACAACAAAGGAAAAAACATCAAAGTGGATCATAAAAAATAATCACGTCCTGGATGAGAGAAGAGTAATTCCAAGAACTGCTTCTTTCTCCGAGAGTTGGGAAAGAGCGTGAATTTTTATGATTTCGACAGCGACGCAAGCAGGGCGTGTCGTGATGGTCATGCTAAACGTGAGAAACTCGAGCTAACCGGTAGATGGGGAAGGATCGGTGTTTTTGGTCGATTCGCATTTTACTTTTTCACTTTCGCTTTCTTTGCTTTTGAAACCGCCTTTTGGGGTGGCACTTTCACGCCAGCTGAGGCTTTAATTTTATCTACCGCTTCCGAGGAGGAGATAATTCGGTTAGCGTCCGAATTGTTCTCCCCGAATCACGCGCCCGATTCCAATATTCTTTACATTCCGATCGATCCCGCTCGTTGCGTAAGAGCCGCTTCGGAGACTGTATTTTCGCCGGCGGTCAAAGACCTCGGCGGATTCGAAATTTCCGCAATGGGAAATTTTGCACGGGAGGATTGCGCGATGGGAAATATGGACTTCGACGTTAAGTGATCCGACTTTTGAAGCGGAGTTCGTTTACCTTCCGAAACTGTGTTGTGAGAAAAGTACCGGAGCGCGAATCTGGGTGATATATGGGAATAACTTGAAGCGAATTATCTAATCTAACAAGCAAGATCGCGAGAAATATAATGATTGCTTCGTAACCTCGAGAAATAATTCTGTGATTTTCCTAGAAATGATTACATATTTGGGCTACAACCTACGGTTATCCGGTATCGTTATTACTTCAAAGTATGATCAGCAACTATTTATCTTTTTCACTTTTAATCACAAGTTAATTATCCCAGATTATAAATTCGGGAGTGCATAATTAGTAATTTATACAATATAGATGGATCAAATATGTAACAAAACAACACAAAATAATGGTACATGTACATAAGGAAAATCAAAGGCTTTTAAACAAATCCTCGATCTATAGGCAAGTGACGTTACAAGAACTATTGTTGAATAGCATCCAACACGAGGTCTTATCTTCATCTCTAAAGAATTTAGTTCTAAATCCATCAACCTTATTTGATGTTTTTTCTCAAGATGATAAATAAATAATTGCTGGAATTTTTCGTCTTTGCGGTTCATTCGCGTATTAAAAAAAAATAAAATTGAAATTTCCTCTAAATTTGAAGGTTTTTAAATTCACTTTAACCCGATCACGTTTACAAAACCCGGCAAAAACCTAATTCCGCAACAAACTTAGTCTCAACCTTTTCGCATTCGGGAAACTCGACCAGCACTTTTAAACAGCGCGTTCTGGATCGCGCTCTTTGTTTCTTTCCAGAAATGTATCATTCCAGGACGTTTTATCAGAAGATATCGTGCGTGAATACGTCTCAGATTGTATGTCTCAGATGTTCACTAAGGAAAAGCAATGTAACTATCTTATTTGCCCGACCAATCCTTTTAAATCTCCAAAATGGAATTTCAACAGTTTCAATTTTTTTTCCTTCCTTTGTCTTTGTCTCGTATCCGTTTCAGGTTGCCTACTTTTTTTTTTTTTAGTAACACGACCATTGCATGTGACAGGTAGCTTCGCGTCAGTTATTTGACAATGAGCAAAACGAATGTCTCGAACGGTAGTTAAATTAACACAGAAACAGAGAACGACAAATATCAGTAATAACAATATTTACTTATTTGTTCACAAATACCATAGTACCTAATGTCTATTTGCCTTCTGTACGCACATATAAATAGATAATGAGATTTTAGCTATTCTCAAATCCGGCATCAAACTTTTATATAAACATGATTTTATTTAAAACCTTAAGAATCGACGAAAAATTACACAGAAACTTCTTCTTTTGCACTAAAGTAAAAATATTCCTCTTAAAAAACGGAAATAATTTCTACCACAAAAAAAGGAAATTCTTTTTCGATATAAATCCAGGGCTGATAGTAGGAAGTAGACAACATAGTCTTTTCTAAGGTTTACGGTACGAAATGAACTCACTCTTGAGTCCCGTTACTGAAACATGAATCTGCGATCTTAAAATAGGTCAATGTGGATTGCTTTAAGAATACGCCGCACTCAACGTCTGCCTTTACAACGGTACAGCTAATTTGATTTAAATAATCATCACAAAAGTTCAGAAGATGCTCCAAAAATAGAATTATATTCCTTGATTGCTTCTTTTGTAATCCTGAAATCTATTAGAGAGAGACACATCAAAATTATTCATGAAAGATTTAATTTCGGTTAAAACAATTTAAGAGTCTCAGATATCAAATGTCATAAAATATATCCTTTGTAGATAAAATTAGGTCACAATGTAAGTATAATAAACGTAAAATTGCTTTCTCGAGCAAATAATTTTTATTGTTATTGTTTAGTCGTATCGTTTCCTACCAATTATTTCCATTAAGACCTACCTATACGTAGTGATACAGACTATCGTAAAGTAATGATAATAACTAACAACATTCCTTTTTATATAAGATGAATTTATTGGCGCAATGTTTAAGGAACCATGAGCATAAAAACGTACTGATTCTGACGACGAATGACATCAGAGTTTACATGTTAAATAACAGTCACCATAAGAGCAAATATTACCTCAAAACACGTACATCATGTACGTGTATTGAGTATGTTGACTCTCAATTATTGGCTTTTATGACCGAAATATGAGTAAATATATTGCAAATCGCGTAATAGCGATGAAAATTAAGAAGATATTTCATGAATGCGTAATAACTAATGCAGAAATTATAATATTTTGGTGGGACTATTGAGAATACATTAAAAATATGAATATCCTGCCCTGCTGCGTCTATATTCAAATTAGGTTTCCATTCTAAGACCTTTCAAAAGTTCCTTACGATTAATTCACAGCACGCACGGTCTGTATGTTTTAGATGACATCAACAAAAACACCCCTACTTTTCAAATAAGAGTCGGATGACTACTTAAAACAAGGAAATCCATGTTGTTCACACGTTTTTGTTTATCGAGTGAGAGAGATTAAAACCCCGGAAGATCAGGTCCACTTGGAGCAGATTTTCCCAGTCGCTGACGCCAAACAACTTTTAATTTACTTAGATCACGCACAGTAATTGCTTTATAGAAATTTTTCATCAAGCCAGAGAATAGCATAATGGTTTAAAATTACAACTTCAAGGCAATATAAATTTTCTGTAAATTGATGCAAATAAACGGAATAGAATTACAAACGGTGCACCATATTGGGAAAAATGCTGAAATTGGAAATTATATTATATGGAACTAATGAAATATCTTTATTGGAAACAAACTTCTAGCATGAGCTAAATAAAAAATCATATTTACAATTAAATTTAATGCATATCGTCGACACAGACAACAATTCCTAAGCTACCGTTTTCAAACTAACATAATCGCAATTATATGAATCTTTTGAATAGTAATTCATATAGTATATTATATTATAGTTAAAAGTTCTTTGACAGCTGAGGTTATTTCACCGAAGTCGAACGCGATGCCCACTTGGCTATCCGTGAGCCCAGTGATTCATATACTCGTATTGTGAAATAATAGACCATTATATCTTAAACGATATGTATAAATAAATATCCTCCCATATTTCAGTACTTTCAGGTAAGAATAAAATCAGCGTGTTTCGATGTAAAAAAAATCTCACTTTAAATACGTGAAAAATTCTGTATAGAAATACAACGATTTATAAATAATTCTTATACAGAAAGATGCTAAAGAAAATATCTTTCGAACTGCATTCCGTTATCTTACAAAGCATTTAATTTCCGAAAATAGTGAAGCTAATTAGGCTTTCCTCGCAACTTTCCACCAAAAAATCCGCGATAAATTGAAAACCGGAGCGAAACCACCTGTCCTGTGAATCCAGATACGACTAACACACGTATCAACGTGACGCTGCTGTCCTATCCGGTTTTGAACTTCGCTCACTTGACGTGTTCCTCGTCGCTTGTAACGAGGATAAGAGACAAGACTTGATGAGGACAAAAAAAGACGTTGAAATAGTACCCGTGACCTCACCTGCGTCGAGTGTATGTAAAAGCGAAAGTTCTTTCAAGGAAGCCCTTGACCTAATATTCGAGCGGCACATCGGATATCGTCATTAGAAAGACTCCGCCCACGCATTTTAAGCGTACAATGAGGATCCGCGTGTATTGTCTTGTCGAACGCGTGTATGTAATGCCGCAAACCAATACTACTTGTCGAATGAAGAATAGGAACAGGCTGAATCGATTCCAAGTCTTCCTTAAAGAATGAAGATGCCATTAACAGGAAAGAAACAGATGAGACTGACAGCAGAGACAATGCAATTTAAATAAAAATTACCAATTGATTCAACAATTCTTTTTTCCCGTTTGAGAATGCAGCACAGTAAATAAACGACGAAATGATAGTTTTTCGATTTCAGATACCAAGGATAGAAACATTAAGTGTAAAATAGAGTACTATAAGTTTTAAAGATTAGCTTATCAATGGATAATTTTATTCATACATTGATAAAAGCCATCTGCATTGATTTTCACAGGGTCAACAGAATGTTTGGGCAATGAAATAAACAAATCGCACCACTAAATTGCTTACTGAATATATAAAGCGTAATTAACTATTCTGTATGATAGTATGGAAGTCTAAATTTGATACATTAGAATTACGCTAAACAACGGAAATTTTCATTTATAGCCTAGCATTACAATAGGGAAATATGGCATAGAAGAATCTTGTACAAAGTATTTCACCTAGTGTATTACTTCGTTGTTTCATCCAATAGGGAACTGAGACAATTTTGGCGATGAATAAGGCTTGAAATCACCTACTTCAGCAAATGCATTCATTTGAATGATGGCATCATTTCAAGTATGGTGACTGCTTCATGAGTCATCCTCAAACTTAAGGAAATTAGATCACAGATGACTGAGATGGAGGGAAATTTAGTCGAAGTTACTACTTTTATACTAGCAGTAGTATTGTTGAACGTACTTCGACAGGTGAGGTCATTTTGCACGTAGGCTCCCACTGGGAATCGAACACGGGATCGCTCTCACCCAAGTTGAACGCGTTGCCCACTTGGCTATTCGGGAGCCCCTAATACTTTTATATATCTCTCAGTCTCAGACATGTAAAATGAGTTCTTTTTACGTCGGCACATAATAATATAATAAGAAATCATCGCCATAGTGATTGCTCTTTCATGAACACATCTATACATCTATCAAATTCTGAAACATCAGTTACCGAAAAAACATTCGACGTTTGAAACATTTCTTACTAAGCCCCCATGGTCTGCAAACGAATAGTAACTACGTAATGCGTCGCGAAAGGTATTACGCACTTCTCAAGACTCATCCGCACCAAGACTGGAAGGAAAGTAGACTCTTAAACCTGCTCTTTTGGGAGCACAACGTAATTCATTTAAAAGTGGAGGAAATTCTTGTTAGTGTCGCAATGTCAAACGAAAAGAGAAACTCACGATTTGAGCGATGTTTGAAATGTCAACCGCAAATATTAGCGAACATTTTTAGGTAAAGGGAGTATGAAATCCCTTGAGCCGTTCGAGGAATTGATGAGGAAGGGACAAGTTTCCTAATTTGGCAAGGAAGCCAACTCAGATATATGAGTTTCCGTTAAGTCTTCGATGTCCCGAAACCGTCATTGCTTGGCAAAATATGTGTCATTAGAACTCATTAAGGAAGCAGACTAAATGTCAGTCCGAAGGTGTTAGCAAATCCCACGGCAGATTTTGCGGTATTGATATTGACGTAAGGGGGATCACTGCGTCGAGTTTTTCGAAACAGGAGACATAAGGGGAACAAAACTGTCATGAAATTTTCTGTTTTTACGGCTTTCATTTTTTGTAATGTTGTATTTTACTGACTAACCATTCAAGGACGTCACACCATATTCAATTCAAGCACCTATTTCAATAGAATTTATTGAATCGTTCAAATATCCGACCACTTCCTCTCGAGTTTCATTCATTTTTCGAGGAAATTTTAAAAGTATTTTAGTATCAAAGTCGTGAAGTATGTAAAGTTGTATCTTATTCGTAATTTATGCATTAAAATCGTACATTCTTTTGAGTTTTCTCACTAGTCTAAACAACAAACACGATTCTACTGGAAGAACCAACGCAACCTGAGATTTTATATGAAACTATCCAATAAAGGATGTCGTCGTACTATATTCCCGTATTTTCTTGATCAAGACGGAGTAATGGCTTAAGAACGATGATACCTTCAATCGACTATGAGAAAGTGAACTTCATACAAATAATTTCTAAATGCCAAATATTTTACCATCAAACCAGTACACAAGTATAAATAAGTAATCAGTTACAAGTATAAACAACTACGGTTGGGCTTCTAAGAATACACGGAGGTTCATGCAATCGTAGAATTATCATTCATCAGAATCCCAATATTATCAGCATTTAAAACAAACCAATTTGAGTCTTGTCAGAGGCAAGTATTTTTGATGCCATAAAAAGATGTATTTGAAAGTAAATTTGTAAATGTAAATGTATGTAAACGTCAGTGACTGAATTATTGAATTCGTTTCTTAATTGACAACTAACTACATCGCGCAATAAGTCAAACATAGAGAAGACTTTCTGTAATTAATAATCCATAAGAATGGAAAGGAAGGGATAGGAATAAATTCAGGGGGGCTTCCTCTTCCGATTAAAAACTTTTTCCTTCGCAAAAATTTTATTTATGTAGCTCTGTTGATATTCCATTACCGAAAAAATCCAATACAATTCTTATCAGAGGAATTTCCTTATTTCTTTTTTTAAAGGCATAAATTAGCAATAAATTAGGAGATAACATCTAGTAAAGATAAATTTCGCCTCATCTTCGAAAGACCTAATTGCCCTGACTGAAAACTCTCCGACTGAATTATAAAAATTGCCTGTCAAACCTTCAATGCATTTCAATACATTTTATCGTGGAGAAATGCATTTCAACAGAGAAAACAATACCATCAAAAAAACCACAGAACACAATTCCTCGAACGTACAGACATACACCCAAGAAACAGGGTGACCTTAAAAAGAAAAAAAAAAGACGCAGAACCTTCCGGCGTACATTGTTTTTAAATGGGCTTTCCTCCAGACAATTTAAATGGAAACTTTGAATTTCAGTTCGACATTTATTACACTTCCAAAACAGTCTCCGGGTGTCCTTCACGTCATAAAGGGACGTAACACGCGACCACCGCAAGCACTTCTCGCGCCCTCTTGCGCCAACGCCCACCTGCGACTCCTCGAAGGATTTCTAACCCACTCGCAAACACATCTCTCAGCACACCCACTAAGGGTCCTCACTCGAAAGGAATGGGAGTGCCCCCTCCATCTCCCGGAAGGTGGAGGCGTTATGTCATGCCACTACTACGCAGGAAAATTGGCGACTTGCGAAAATGAAGGCTGCAAAATAGTGGAAGAATTGCCCGCGACGCAGGTCACCTGTGTGTTTGCTCGCCTCACGTTGACACGTCGCTCTCTTACGAAACCTTCTCTCTCTTCACGAGTGACGGAGGCATTAGTACGTAACGCACTTACCTCCGTTTAGCGCGTCCTATCAAACGAAACGCGCTAATGCATGAGCTCCCTGTGTCTTTACGACTGCGGAAAATTATTCGAACCGTGAAAAAGCAAAGGCGGTAGCGTTCCGTCGAAGTGGAGACGATGAATGTGGTATTCCATTGCTACAAGGGAAGGATGCAAAGGAAGCAAACGAACATCGGAGCAATGAAATTTTATCCGTAAATTTCAGGAATTTCATATATCCGTATCCCCAGATTTTGGTTTTATTTCATCAATCATTACAACATCTGACCGTTTTTCATGGCCCAATAGTCTTCTGTAGACAAATGAGTGGAATCACTCTAATAAATTTGAGTACATAATAAAAATTGCACCTTAATTTACAGGTATGCTCAATTTGTACATAGGAATTTTGTAACAACGGACACAAATATCAATTCCCTAGAAGACGGGTAAAGGTGCGCACCCAGGAAAAATCCCAAGGAAGAATGGACTTGAAAAAAGTCTGACGGGACCGGGAATCGAACCCGGGTCTCCCGATTGCCCAATTTCTGCCGAGATAGCTCAACAGACAGGAATCTCCAAAATCGGAGACCCAGGTTCGATTCCAGCTCCCGTCAGACTTCTTTCAACTCCATTCTTCCTTGGGATATCAATTCCCTAACCAAAAAAAAAAACGTGATCAGCATTTGCTCGAACACGGGACCTTAACATTGATAGGCTAGCTTAGTAGCTATTCCGCCCATGATATAGGTAATGTAGAACACATCATTATAAACTCAGTTACTGCCATGAAAAGAGCCAACATTAAGGTTATATCTCATCGGAGAGAAATAATAAGTTATTTGAACAGTTCGCGATAGTAACGCATGATTTTGCGCAACTTAAGACAACAATCTGATGGTTCTTCAATGATCTATCAAGATCTAGAATTATCAATACAAAGAATAGCCTTAAATAAATCAAAGAATACTTGATGAGTGGTTAAGATTGAAGCATGGCGCCATCCAACATTATGAAGATATAGTTGTTGTAAGTTGAGAATGGAATCAATTCTGTGGAGTTCACAGGTAGGAATAGTAAAGATGTTGAATGATTAGCCTGACATATTTATTGAAAATTGGAAATTTATCCTTCACTGAAGCTGTTTAGGAAGAGCACATGCATGGAATAAAACAATCAGAAATATCCATCCCTAAAAACTGTATTACCAAATGGGTTACCAAAACTACATTTAAAACGACATTCTACCGACAGTAAAAATGTATTTGCATTTCGTTCTATTCGGAAATTTTTCGAAATAAAGTTTTTTTTTCACAATAAATACCTATTTTACACTGGAGGGAAAGAAATTCAATACAGTATCGAAGCAGCCGTTTGTCTGCGAACTCAGTTTCTATAGCTCAGTGAGGACTCCCCCATATGCGGAAAGGGTCAGTGTAGAGGTTCTAGTTGAACGAGGCAATCTCGAATCAATTAATTCCTCATGATGCCTCCAACAGAAGACATTGTGACAGCTTAGCAATGACTGAAGGGATATAAATACATCCTCTGACGCGAGATAAAGCTGGTATAACCAGTTGCTCATATCGAAAGACTAGTTGTCATCTCTCATGTGCTCGCGTACACAACTCTGAACACAGTGGCGTATTTGTGTGTTAGTACTGCTTAGTAATACTTCCACTTAATTTGAACAAAGAATTTGAATAATCCTAACCACTAAAATTTTACTGGGAATTAACTGTTTAAAATGAATTAGCATCTGGCATAAAATTATTGTTTTAGAGTCACTATAACCTAAAAGATTCCATGCAGGAGCATAATGTAAGTGATTACTTTTTTTATGATTACTTTTTCCCCCAAGAGGGACTTTGAAAGAATTTTGTAGCAAAGAATGAATGAAATGTACGTGCTGAACGAATAATTAAGGAAGTTTGTGATAATCATATCTCGAACAATGTTTGTTCCTTATTTTAATTCGTTTCTTTCTCATTTTATGAATTCCTGTGATTCGAAGGTTAAGTTTCCCTCATTGATGAAAATAAATAAATAAAAATAATTCTCCAAGATCGATAATGGAAGCAGTGCACTTAACAATCCACGACGAACATTTTTCAAGCTCACAGAGGAAAAATGATCTCGCTTGCTACAATTTTGATATTGACCTATCTAATCCCAAACGTCGATTTTGATAAATCACTTGATCCGTCAAAACTGACGGATTATTCGCTTCAAATATTTACAATTTTTATTATTTAATGTCTAATAACAATTTCCAAGCTATGATAATACATTAGGCAGCAACGACTTCCTAATTTGCACTGCTGAAGTCAGGATTCCGTGAATGGATACCTCATATCACAGTTGTTTAATTCCCAACTAACTTATTTCCGTGGTGTTCAATTACAAACAAATATATTCAATCTGAAAATGACACATCGAAGATTTACTAGGACCCCCGTATTTTACAGTGGATACAAAACTTTCTCCCCTTTCACATTCGCTCATCCCCTTACATGAACCTCTAGGGCCTCTAGCCTCTCTTCATTCATCACACTCCTTTCATTTCTCCCTTTTCCCCTTCCTCGGCAAGGGGAAAAGAGAATTAAAAAAAAGACGGGGTTCGAGATCCTCCCAGTACATCTAAAGTGAAATTCCTACAATGATAAACCCCTTTTACCACAGGATATAAGGGAAATGTCTTCTCTCGTAGTGTAAAAGAGCAGCCACCTCTACCAATCATTGTCACTGCCACCCTTACAAGCGCTTTCTCACTCGATCTGCCCTCCTGAAGACGCGTCATACTTAGTAACGCGGTATATATAGCAAGTTTAACGGCCTGGGAGGTGAGAGAGGTAACGAAACTCCGTCTACTGATGTCTCGGTTTAGCGAAAAATGTTGAAGGGTATCTTTAGAAGTGATCACTTCGTGAAGAATGAGAGAAAATGCATTAAGGAATGATGTTATAAATTTGTCAAATAGAGAGATACCCTCATCATGAATTCCGTACCCTTGGTCTCCGGGAACTTGAGAATACATCTAGGACTATCGGCAATTGAACTGAATTAGGATCGATTAATTGGATCGAGACTTCATGGTAGCATTCTATGAATGCAAGAAGAACGTATTGCCGCATGTTACAAATCTTCTTTTATTCTTTCCTACTTCTGTCGAACACTCAAAATTTCCATATAAAATTTAAAATTTCATCTAACGAAAATTAACAGCATAATTGAATACTTAATGAAAATTCGAAAATCTCTTCGTATAATTGTGATACAAAGGCGTGCTACTGAAATCGTACAGCTATAAATTAAAATTCTGAACTAATATTAGATAAATATTTCATCTCAATCCATGAAATGTAAGATATTTTAAGATGTTTTCCATAGAAATCGCGTACCTTGCTTGGCAGCCAGTAAAATGAGATGATAAGCCAAGGAAGAAAATTTTCAGAGAAATAGTAGTAATTCTTGACTGATAATTAGTAACTGAATGATAATTGAATGAGAATGGACTGATAATTAAAAATGAAAAGGTGTAAATTCTTTTCTGTTCTTATCTGTAAAAATATAGGGAATAATTAACTAATCAAATCGAAAATAAATTTTTAGCAAAGTTCTACATTACAGACTGTTTCTCGTAGTGAAATATTTTCATCATATACATATTCTCGACACAAACACTAAGATAAATGACGCACGATTCCTTTCCACAAGTCGAAAAGCGGCTATGGTAAATTATGAACATGTATGAAAAATATACTGCGCCCATAAAATTAATTTGTTTGGACAGTTTTACCTATCATTTCGGAACGGAAAACCGTCGCAATTTAGGACTTTTGTACCACAGTTTCCCTAAAAACATTTACATATTTTATACTGAACATTTTAGCAACAAGTATCTACATCGATGATTCTTTCCTAATATCCTATTTAAGCATGTATTAAATAAATGGTATGGATAGAGAAAATTCTTATTCTTGAGATATTTCTGAGATTTCACTTAAAATCAGCACCCAAAATAACGAAACTCCCTTCGAAATATCGGCCACACATTAGCGTTTTCATTTCTTCCAGACGCTTTCTACTGTTACGCCCGGAGAATCGGAGGATGGAAGCGAAACCGATTTGAAATCCAAATTAACCTCTCCTCCTCAATTCAAAGAAATTCGCGCCACGCGTTTTCGCAATCGGATTCGACCAGAAGGGCCACATTTACACGATCGGGACTACTGCACCTCTCATTACGAACAATAAAGGGTCACGCCTTCCTCTTCAATCCCATATAACCATCTTCTTACGACCCTTTACCTCAAAGTGGATCTTCTTGGACCGCACGGAACATCCCTTCCTCTCGATGCCACCTATTACGGAAACAACGAGTCCCGACCTTGAGCGAGGAGAGCAATAAATAATTCCTCCATGACTACCAGGTACACCGCGCTTGAAACTAAGAACCTTGCCCCCGATACAATTCTTTTCACTCCCGTGCCTTCATAACTCCGGATTTTTCTCCTCGGCCAAACATTACGGCACATAAGTCTGGAGAAAGGATAAAAAAAAATCCGTCCGCTTTCCACTTCTTTCTCGCCTATTCCGAGGCACGTTCGAGCGACCGGTATATTTTTTCCCGCCATCGCACCGCCCCTTACTTCTGGGTAAAAGTGCTCTCTTCGTGGGCAGCGCCGTGACCGGAAGCCTCCGGAGATACCGCCGGGTTTGCCGCTCTTTCCTGCGGCGGTCGAGATCGTTTTTTGGGGTCAAGCCATGAATAAGCTCGTCTTATAGCTCTTCCTTTCCGTATGTTTCTTTAGCTGCAGGAAGCTCCCGTAACACATGCGCACGTCCGTAAAGAGATGGAAAACGAGTGCTGCGTGCCTTTTAAGCTGGGAGGAGAAAACGAAAGGGAAGGTTTTCCAACCTTGGTTCCTCCGATACTATGAATAGAGTGAGAGATTCCATCGGTGACGTATTATAGGAGCGAGAAGGCGCTGCAATACGAGATCAACCTGTCACTCGAGTGCTGCCGCATTTCGAAATTGCTATTCCCAAAGAAAGCCTCCGCAATGGGCGTCCATATTTCGTGAAATAATATCGGTCGATACAATTTAGACCTCGGTGTTATTTTCAAATGTGAATATCCAGGGATCGAACTGTTGAGAATCTTATAACGATTTGAATCCCTCGGAATATTTTGCTTTTTCATCTGACAACATGAAGCAACAAAAAAATTTTATTTTAAATCAACAAAGCTAATGAACATGTCATGGCTAAAAATCATGAAATACAACAAGAATAAAAAATAAATTTCAAAGCTAACTTGGCTGATAACAATTACTATTTCGTATTTGAGAATTAGCGCGCACAAACGCATTTGTAAAGTAATCGCCCGTTGAAGTCTCCGGCGGCAGTAAGTTTTGTTTGCATTGACGTCAGCTATGCATTTGTGCTTGGATAAAATTAGTACTATGATATGTAGTAATACACACGACTGAAAGGAGACTCTTGGCAACGATCCAGAAAAGTTATTGCGGTTAGATTAAGTACTCGTTGAAGCTTCTAAGCTATTATTTGCTGTGCGCTTGTAAGATAACTCTGCATATGAGGCTTATAAGTATTAATTCGAAGGAGATAAGCTGTTATGAAATCTAGCGTAGTGGAGAAAATCCTCTCAAGCATGCTAAAGTTCCGCTGACAACCTGCTTGTATTATTTGGGAGCTTAAGCACACAGGAATTTCAATAACAGCTAACGGTATGTTTATCAATACTCTTTGAAAAACGGAACGATGAGGTATGTTGGTAAATATTCCTAATAGCTCTAAATACATATAAATTATTTTCGTAATTTGGTAAAGGGAGGCAATTTACGAGAAATTAAATGTGGAGTGGGAAATGAAATAACTATTTTGCAATTACAAATGACATCAAGGACTATAAATCAGGTTAGAGAGAAAATACGAAAAGAATATACACTCACCGAAATCGTATCGCAGAGTGCAGCCAGATGATTTCGGAGCGGACGAATTTTTCAGATCCTTCGTATTACCCCGAGAAAGCGGAGCGAATGCCACCACCTAATGTCTTGACCAGAACCGACGTAAACATACAACACCCTCCACAGTCCCGCCTCCCGCCGACGCAAACTTCCGAACGCACCTCCCTTCCGAAGACCGGCAAAAACATCCGCTTGCGAGCTAATTCCAAAAAATCACCGCCCCCACTCTGAAACAAAATAATCCAAACACGTCCACTCAACCGGCGACGGAAATAAACAAACAACCCCTTCTCTAGTCCGAAGGGAGGTTCGTACCCCGCGCGGGACGAGGAAACACCCTCACCCCTGAGGTCCGGAAGAAGGGGATGCAGAATGGGACTATCGGAAAAATTTCCTACTACGCCGCAACAAAAATAACCCGCGTGATAAAAACACAGCACACACTTTTAACCCCCTCGCACACGTTCGCGGAAGATATCGCTCACGGCGTGTCCTCCTCGCCTTTCTCTTCTTCTCCTGTATATCCACTCTCTTCTCTTGTACCTTAACTGTTGCTCCGCGCTCGGGCGTCTGTCAGCCCTGCCTCCTTGTATACCATTACTGTGAGGAGGAGGCCTCAGGTTCCCCTCCACCGCCTCCGTGGGATTCCCTTCCCCGACCAACTCTCCCTCCCTCCCGGCCCTTCTCCTCCATTTACTCCCCCGCTCTCCCACCTCAAAGACCTCTCAAACCATACCCGCTCATCCTCCATCGCTCCTGGCCACGAGGCGGTGCGGTCGCCCCCCCACTCAATATGCCCTCATCCACTCCCCCCTCACTCTCTACACCACCCATTCCTCTCTATTCTTCCCTCTCTGTGTCTCCCCTTTGGAGGCACCTATGTTAGGAGAAAGGAGACTAATGTGCAAAAGGGAACAGGGGGGGGAGAACTTTGCGGAATCAAATGAGAGAAAGTAGCGGACGAGGGGAAATCAAACGAATTTTTGGCGGTTTGTGTGGGTTGAAAATTATCCCCTCCAAAAGAGTTTCGATACGTCTCAAAGAGAGCAAAGTTTTTATCTTGAACATTTTATTATAGCAGAACTAAATAATTTCATTGCTTCGCTCCATATCACTGGGCCCTAATGTTCATTTCCTCAACGTGAGAACTAACAGGGGGGTTAAGACACTACATGTTGGTGACTAATACTATTTAGAATTAATTTTCATGCAATTGTAAATTCATGAATTACATTCCTCCTAGATACCGAACTGTAAGCCCCACTTAGTTATTACTTAGGCAATGAAGAGAATTTTTTTTATTAAAACGAATTATTAGCCCATTAAATTTATCAAATTTACAATTTTATCAAATTTTTCAGATAATTGTGAGATAAATGGTTATTAGAGCTTAATGTAAGCCAGGATTCAGTAGTGAACTTAGTCCCTGGGCGATGTTACATTGCGTTATTTAGATCTCATCTTGAGTATACATGTAGTGTTTGGGACCCCCCCCCCCGAAAAGTGTAGTATTCATGAATTAAAAAGATGCAACGAAAAGCAATATCTTTTGTCAATCGCAATGAGAAATTAGACAGCGTTAACCAATAATAAGGGCTACGCCTTTGGTGGAAGCGATCGGGTCGATTCTCGGCGGGGGATTTTATGTGCGAAATATCCTTAGTTATCGAGGCACTTTTTACAATACTACTACTACCACTAGTACTCGTTATCCGGATTCTTCAGAACGCTTAATACCCAGACGATGGGAATCTTTGGAATAAGGAAGATTTAAACTGATGCTTAATTTAATTAACAAATTCGTAGGAAGCACCTTCTTGGGATATGAATATTATGCGTCCCCCTGTTATATACAACGTTCTGATACTGAAAGAAAAATCAGAGAAATAGATACTAGGACTACTCGCTTCAAGGATCCATTTTTTTCCGAAAAAGAGGAAGCAGTATTTGTTCGGTGGAGTGGACCTCTGGTCCAGCAACTTATGTTCTTTCTGATTCTAAAGACTCTCTCTAAGTCACAGCTACCAAACACAGATATATAGACCTAAAAATCGGCATATAAATATTTAGAGGATTCGTAGGTTAGGTATGAATGGAAATCGAAAATATACTCTTAAAGCACTGTTCTCCATCGGTGCCCCATGTTGGGTAGATACACCGCATTACAATACGTTACAAATTCTGTAGCACTGGAATTCCTTCAAGTGCTACAGATATCGTTAAAGGTAGACAAACAGTACTGAGAAGAATAGTGAATCCTACCTTATAGTTCTAGAAAACAGAAGTATGATAAAAAATTCTTTCTAAATTCTTCCTGAATAAATACCCTATGAATGTATGACTGAAAGTGCTACCGCACCCTTGGTTAAATACTCGAAGTTCCGAGTCAATATCTATGAGAAAATTCTTCAGTCTATGCGATTGAACTAGAAAAATAGTAAAATTCGAAAGAAAAATTAAATTATTAAAATCTACACTCTATTAAAACTTTCTATTACTGAGTTTTCTTATTCAGTGTAAAAAACATCGGTAATAAGATGACATACTCTTTAGTAATATCATTAAGCTTGGAATATTTTCAAGATATGTTCAAAAAAGACGGACTACTTCTTCCAGAATTCCGTAGGGCTTTGAATCTATTTTCATAGACGACTGTCATATTTTGTTGGAGTTATAAAAATCATTCAACTTATATGAATGCCTATTTTCGTCATCCGTTTTACATTTACATTTACATTTAAGCCCTGCAAACCGCCAATGGCGCGTGGCAGGGGGTGTAAAACACCTATATCCCTAACTACCCTGGATAGCTATTAGCTTCTCTGATACTTCGCGGGAAAAATTACCAAAAATATCTATCCGTCCTGGCCACTATTTCCCTGTATCGCTTTTTCGTTTTCTTTCGAATATTGCATGCGTTACTAGCTGGGATGAGAAAATCAACTAACTCCTCCCCGAGATCCGTAGTGACAAACTTATCGAAAAGCTTCCTACGGTATTCAAGTCTTCTATCACTAAGCGAGTTCCATCCGAGGGATTCTATCATAGCCAAGAGAAGAAATACAAGACAAGAATACACCCTTACAATACCCCTTTCTTGTCATTCAGTTCGTTTGTTAGTAGTGAGTTCTCGCATAGCTCAGAAACAATCTATCTTCAACATAAAAACGTGATTTTTAACTCAGAAATTAACCCTTTCCCTCCTAAAATTTAAAGGGACAGATTCCGTCTCCCTCATAACTCGCCCAAAACCGCCTGGGCGTCAATGTAGTAGGGAACTGTGCATTTAAATTTCGCCTTTTAGTGGGGATTAAAGTACGGGCGGTTTATTAGGGAAAGGGTTAATCTCTTTACTCCTACTAAACACTCCTTCATTCCCGCTCGGTTAGTTTAACCCCGAGGGGGCGTTAAAGCTAGGAATTACTGATAAAACTTAAAAAATATTCGGATTCCCTTGAAGAGAAGGCTGGTTTGAGACCAAACATGATGGAGAGCTTAGAAATGGCATAGGAAAAATTTCCCATTAATCCCATAAATAAGTCTTTCAGTCGCGGTTGTTCATTCTTAACAAAAGGAAAATCTGAGCCGAAAATCCAAGAGTGATATTACGAAGATAAAACGAAACATTTCTTAGTGATTGAATAATAACCGAGACATGCGCAAGCCGAATTCTTCCGCCTTCTCTTCGAGAAACTTGCATACCTTATATTCATGACGAAATAATAACTCTCGAGCATAGTTCTCCGCTGGAGAGTGTTCACGATTCTTGCGTAAATCTTAATACTCGGTAATTTTTCATTTCATCACGGATAATACTCTAGATTTTTGTTAGCGGAAAATAAACTATAATAAACGAAAATTTGGTATAGACGTACCACGAAAAGCGAACTTAATTTTCTCCAGTTCGAAGTTTGTAACTCGAAACCCAGATTTTTGCGATATCTTATCTGTTTTTTCGGTTCGTACCCTGAAATTAAGTTCGTATCTATAAGTCAGAATGGAGAAAGGAAAAATTTCGTATTTATAGTAGATTGTAAGTCGACGTACCAGTGATACTGTGATGTTATGGAAACAAAAATCTTACGAATAAAAAATATATTAAAGTACTTGGAACTCCCCTATGGATCAGAAAATATGTTTAGCGAAAAACCGCTGGGTACCTTGTAACTGAGAAACCTACCCAAAATTAAATTTTGATGAAAGTTCAAAGCCACACAACAATGAGGATAAGGATAAAACGATTTTTATGAGACAATAAGCAGAATACCTTCCTAAATTTCCGCAGAGAATTGCCCGGCAGCGTACGATGAAGCTAAGCTAGCAAGTTAATTAAGAATGCGACTCTCTCTAAATTGGTCACCGAAGGCCGCCACGTACCTTTTTCTATCGAGGAAGTGAAGCCGACCTTATAAAGCTCGCTTGAAAATTCTCCTAAGAAGTACAGGCGACAAAACAACATATTTCCTGCTGTAAAAGTACGATGGCGAAATATTTTTCTGTAGATAAACTATTTTCTACGTTTGATTTCACATAAAATTTAGAATAGATTTCGACAAAATTATAGGAAACCGTTGTGACAAGTAGGTCGGTAATAGAAGAACCTCCTGCTTTAACTTGAGTGATTCCTGAAATGATTGCAAGTAACGCTTTTAAGTTTTCTTACTTCAAACAAAAAAGGTTACACTTAAGATTCTAAACAATGATCCACATGGCTATTGCATAGAGCATACATTTAAACACAATTAGTGATAAAAATAATAATTTTGTTTTCACTGAACTAAATATGAATAATTTCCATCAATTATCTCCAGAATTAATAAATAAATAACTACTACATAGAGATATGGCGCTTGATGCTTCATTGTTGGGGCTTCTAAGTAGTACATAACATTAACAAAATAAGTAACATTCAAATAAAAATGTACATTATATGTGGATTGGACGTCGATTGAGCTGGCTAGAAGTTTAAATATGGAACCGAGGTTAATGACGACAAATTTTGAAAAACGATAACTATAATAGAAAATTTTTAATACAAAGCTTTAAATTGGAACATTTTTATTTGGATTATCATATCTTCTCTACGGATACTGCTATGACTTGATTTAAAGTGTTCAAACTAAGGATATTATAATAAAATTTAAAAATTCATTCTCCTTGGAAAAGTAAATAAAAACCAAAATAAAGACGACATAACACAATTTTCCAGAAGATTCTTGAAGTTAGATGTGGAGTGGCAGAAGATCCAAATAAAAAAAAATAAAATTTTAGACCGAAGGAATTATGAGAGAAAGGTGAGGAAATGAAC
>KZ308182.1:642713-670402 GCA_000376725.2 Ladona fulva | reverse complement strand
AACCTAGGAGCACAAAATACGTTTCCATAAGAGATGTACGTAAATTACGTTTTCATGACTTGCAGAGGTCGTTACTTTTACAAAATTAAATTAAAAAAAATGGTCCTACGAAATGGAGACAAGTGTCACAAGAAAGGAAAATGATCATATATTCTTATTTTATTCGTGAAATATTGATATAGATCCGAACTTTCGAGGATTTTGATAAAACACACGGAAATTTCGTAACATTTTTGTTAAATAAACAACCCATCCCTTTGACGACTAAGGCCATTGCTGAATGATGATTTCATTAATTATCCCATATAAGTGCATGGGGATAATCAGTTCTTATAATTATTATAAGAAGTTTACGTAAAGTATGCTTTCATGACTTGAAAACAATAGATTAAATATTAGAAATAATGGCAAGAAATATATAGTTTTTATGATCTTACGACGGAATTTTTGGGGTTAGGAGGACCAGTTATATACGATAATAGATATATTTTTAACTAAATTAAGTTCCGTCGTGCTTGACGGGGGTGTTTACTAGTATTGAAGAGAAAAGGAAGATGTTTTCCGTTACACTTTGTTTCACGGCTCAAAAAGAAACTATATGGATATATTTATCAATTAACACTCATATCTTCTCACAGAATTAATAATTTGTTGGGTGTAAGCTTGGGACAGCGGAAAAAGATTGGCCCACTTTCAAACTGAAACAAAACTAGAAACTAAATCTTTCATAATTATCACCCGACTTTCAACTTATTTATACACTTTCTCCTTTAAAAAGTACAAAGTAGCTAGAAAAAGCTTGCGTTTCAAACACATCGAATCTCAAGCGTGATTATTACAAAAATATTACGATTTTCTTACGAATAGTGTGATACTTGAACCTGTGAATAACATATCAGTTATCATTTCACTTCTTTGTTTCGGTAAAATAATGTAGATATGCGATGGATTCTATATTATTAGATTTACTTTAAATGTTTTAGAACCTTCAAACTCAGTTTCGGACTTACTAAAGAAAAGTATCTTAACAGAAGATAGAGGTATGCGAATCTACCAAGCCATACGGGGCGACTGTAATTATATCGGAAAATTATATCAAGGCATTAAACGATCGGGAAAATGAATCGATAGAAAGTTCTGGTTACAAAAACAAAACACTCACAAATGAAAAATAAGGATGGACGTAGTCGTCGAGTCAAATTTAGCGACGCGTCTCAGAAAAAAATGAAAAAAGTTATCAGTTCCGCCAAGGGACCGCCGAAGAGTCTTTCATGCATGGAGATTGAAGGGAAATCCAAAAGTACGACAGGATGGAGAGGTTAGCGACAGACACAAACAAAAAAAAAACTCAAACGCACGCTGTGACCAAAGCCTGACTTTCTCCTTACAAAATGTATATCTGCAAATTGAAATCATTATGAACGTTCATTCCTTCTGCTTTCCAATTTAATTAGAAAGGCGACGAGGAAGTGTAAGCACCTATCATATTTAGGTTTAAATTCTTCAGAGGCTTAGATTAAATAAGTTTAATTAAGGCTACCTAAAGAAAGCATATTTAAAGGAAAAAATCAATATCATAATAGACACTGTAATTCGCTTTCATTCAGATGAAGGTTGCTTTTCATTTATCCGACATGAATATCGGCGAAATAAAATTATGCACGAAATGCGATTGTTTTTTTGTAATTACGATAAAATGAAATATATGATATCACTCAAACAATTACTACATAACCGCAAACGATAAGAGTATACAATACAATACAATAGAATAAAAGCCTCCTGATTGGGCGGGATTTGGACTAGAAAGTCTCATCTTCCATTTAACATTTGTCAGACATAACACAATTTTCCAGAAGATTCTTGAAGTTAGATGTGGAGTGGCAGAAGATCCAAATAAAAAAAAATAAAATTTTAGACCGAAGGAATTATGAGAGAAAGGTGAGGAAATGAACTGGTGAAAGGAGAAATAGTTTCCTTTTGAAAGGAAATGGAAGGCACACGAAAAACGAATCGACGTCGAAGGACTGAACTAAAGTGAAAATGTTTTGAATGATTTTGATGGAAGTTGATGTAAGAAATCGAGGTATTTTACTTCACTGGAGTTGAGTAAATTCAGAATCTTTTCTCGTATTGATTAATAAGAAAGATCTAAGAATACCGAGAGAAGAACAGTTTTTGTTCTAATAATCAGACATCATATAAAAAGCAAATGTCTGTCCGTCCCCCTATTTATCTCAGAAACGGCTTAACTTAGAGATCTGAAACAAACTGCATTGTGTTTCTACGATGCTGAAACCCCCAAGAAAACTATTCTCATCTATGTAAAGGCTCGGATTCGAACCCAGGAACCCATAATACGTTTCCATAAGAGATGAACGTAAATTACGTTTTCATAACTTGCAGAGGTTGTTTCTTTCTTAAATTAAATTACAAACAATGGTCCTACGAAATTGAGATAAGTGTCACAAGAAAGGAAAATAATCACAGAATCTTACTTAGTCGTGAATCATTCATATTATTTCGAAATTGCGAGAACTTTGATAAAATACACGGAAAATTCGTAAAAACTTTCGGAAATAAACAACCCATCCCTTTGATGACTAAGGCAATTGTTGAAAATTGATTTCATGAGCTATCCCATATAAATGCACGGGAATAATCAGTTAGTATACTTTTCCATAAGAAATGTACATAAAATAGGTTTTCGATACCTGCAGAGATTGTTTCTTTTACAAAATGAAACTAGGTACAATGGTCCTACGAAATTGAGACAAGTGTCTAAAGAAAGGAAAACGATCATAGAATCTTAATTTAGCCGTGAATCATTCATATAACTTCGAAATAGCGAGAACCTTGATAAAACACACGAAAAATTCGTAAAATAACCCATCCCTATGACGACCAAAGCAATTGTCGAAAATTGATTTCATGAGTTATTCCATATACATACACGATGATAATCAGTTAGTATACTTTTCTATAAGAAATGTACGTAAAATAGGTTTTCGTTACATGCAGAGGTTGTTTCTTTTACTAAATTAAATTAGGTTCAATGGTCCTACGAAATTAAGACAAGTGTCACAAGAAAGGAAAATGATCATATATTCTTATTTTATTCGTGAAATATTGATATAGATCCGAACTTTCGAGGATTTTGATAAAACACACGGAAATTTCGTAACATTTTTGTTAAATAAACAACCCATCCCTTTGACGACTAAGGCCATTGCTGAATGATGATTTCATTAATTATCCCATATAAGTGCATGGGGATAATCAGTTCTTATAATTATTATAAGAAGTTTACGTAAAGTATGCTTTCATGACTTGAAAACAATAGATTAAATATTATAAATAATGGCAAGAAATATATAGTTTTTATGATCTTACGACGGAATTTTTGTGGTTAGGAGGACCAGTTATATACGATAATAGATATATTTTTAACTAAATTAAGTTCCGTCGTGCTTGACGGGGGTGTTTACTAGTATTGAAGAGAAAAGGAAGATGTTTTCCGTTACACTTTGTTTCACGGCTCAAAAAGAAACTATATGGATATATTTATCAATTAACACTCATATCTTCTCACAGAATTAATAATTTGTTGGGTGTAAGCTTGGGACAGCGGAAAAAGATTGGCCCACTTTCAAACTGAAACAAAACTAGAAACTAAATCTTTCATAATTATCACCCGACTTTCAACTTATTTATACACTTTCTCCTTTAAAAAGTACAAAGTAGCTAGAAAAAGCTTGCGTTTCAAACACATCGAATCTCAAGCGTGATTATTACAAAAATATTACGATTTTCTTACGAATAGTGTGATACTTGAACCTGTGAATACAATTTCTGTAAGATTAATTCTGTTTTTATGCAAAAGAAAAGATAATAAAACGTGTATAAAACATATCAGTTATCATTTCACTTCTTTGTTTCGGTAAAATAATGTAGATATGCGATGGATTCTATATTATTAGATTTACTTTAAATGTTTTAGAACCTTCAAACTCAGTTTCGGACTTACTAAAGAAAAGTATCTTAACAGAAGATAGAGGTATGCGAATCTACCAAGCCATACGGGGCGACTGTAATTATATCGGAAAATGATATCAAGGCATTAAACGATCGGGAAAATGAATCGATAGAAAGTTCTGGTTACAAAAACAAAACACTCACAAATGAAAAATAAGGATGGACGTAGTCGTCGAGTCAAATTTAGCGACGCGTCTCAGAAAAAAATGAAAAAAGTTATCAGTTCCGCCAAGGGACCGCCGAAGAGTCTTTCATGCATGGAGATTGAAGGGAAATCCAAAAGTACGACAGGATGGAGAGGTTAGCGACAGACACAAACAAAAAAAAAACTCAAACGCACGCTGTGACCAAAGCCTGACTTTCTCCTTACAAAATGTATATCTGCAAATTGAAATCATTATGAACGTTCATTCCTTCTGCTTTCCAATTTAATTAGAAAGGCGACGAGGAAGTGTAAGCACCTATCATATTTAGGTTTAAATTCTTCAGAGGCTTAGATTAAATAAGTTTAATTAAGGCTACCTAAAGAAAGCATATTTAAAGGAAAAAATCAATATCATAATAGACACTGTAATTCGCTTTCATTCAGATGAAGGTTGCTTTTCATTTATCCGACATGAATATCGGCGAAATAAAATTATGCACGAAATGCGATTGTTTTTTTGTAATTACGATAAAATGAAATATATGATATCACTCAAACAATTACTACATCACCGCAAACGATAAGAGTATACAATACAATACAATAGAATAAAAGCCTCCTGATTGGGCGGGATTTGGACTAGAAAGTCTCATCTTCCATTTAACATTTGTCAGAATGTAATGTATTCTAGTATATAAAATTATTTCAAATTTTAAGAANATTTTATCTTTATGTTTGAATTGTTGTTGAGATTTCTTTTCCTTTACGTAGATTTAAGTTAATTTTTAGTTAATTATTTCAGTTATTAAAGTAATATTAGTAGTTATACATTGTGATATCCCCAGAGGTTAGGTGGAAGAGAGGCCATTTTGGCCTAACCTCGCCGTAAGAATAAATAATAATAATAATAAAATAAGGAAATAACGGTACTGTGGAGGGATAAACTGACTGTGAGATATATATGATCAAAGAGAAAATACGTCCACTGCAGGAATAAAATATGAAAGGAGCACAAGATATATGTTTTACATGTATTAATGAAGCTGATGTGTTGATATCGATGATCATCACATTCAACAGTCGATAAATTTCTGAATCTCTCACTGTCGGTCGGTATTTTACCTCCCAAGATATGTGATAAAAAATAAAAGCTTGTAAATACGATATTTGTCAGCTACTATTGCATATCATTATGGACACAAACAAATAAAAACGAAATTTAAAAACTGAATCACCGATTCTAATCGATTTTAATCGCAGATTCTAATCGTTTAAATAGAGAGATAAACTTAAATTAAATAAAATACCTATGGTCAATCATTGTCATAACCCTTCATTTGAAGCCCACCATTATATGACTTATAGCTTATGACTTCCAGTAACAAGAATTACTATTATTTTCCAAGAGTTCCGAAACTTCGATGATGCATCGCGGAAACCGTTATCTAAAAGGCCGAGAGCGCATCGAAAAAATCTGGGAATGCCTTGTTTCCATATCTGGCGAAAATAAACTGAACTGTATATACTGAGGGATCGTGTTGTTACGTGACTTTCTTATTTCTTTCGCGCAAACTTCGTGAGTCAGGAGTTCCTGCAGCTGAGATGACGTAAATCCAGGCGACGCCTTTATAGGGAATAGAGAACTGGGATCCTCATCAAGTCGAAATCGGTGAATCATACGAACTCCTAAACAAAGGAATCGAGCGTTGATATGTTAGTGCTTCGAAATGCACGTCCATAACAAGTGAAACCTGTACTAGTTCTTGACGAAGGATCAAAATTAGATATTTGGTTCACTGAAGTAATGTCATTCACCTATTAAACGTACGTGAAGGATAAATTTGATCGTCACGAATCAGAAAAAATACATCCATTATTTCATACGTTAGCTAATATCACGACAGATATTTTTGTGGAATTCGGTTCTAAACTTATTCCTCTTACAATAGAACTATCTCTTTCAAAAAAAAAAATTCCAACGGTTTCCCGAATTCAATCTATGCTTTTCAAAAATAACTTTGCAACGATTTCACTTATCCTGTTTAGTTCGTGACATGAAATTGATCAATGCGGTTCATTAACACCTCTGACTTAATTGATAATATAAAGCCGTGTTTCCACGGTATTTTATTATTTCCCTTCTAATCATTACAATTTCCATGGACTCTGAATTTGGCGTACGAACAGAGATTTCATTACAATTCAATTACGGAAGAGAGAATCACTTCGAAATGGGAGATTCAGGAAGGATTTACAATGAAACGTTTAATTGGGGTTCTCATCGAATCGCTAAAACCAGATGCATCTGATTCAAAGGAACTGAATTTTTTCTGGAATTCCTTCTTAGAAATCGCTTAACCACGTCTGAAAGTAAAAAATGTGCACTAAGAGCAAAGACGTGAACTTCTAAGCCTGAAAATACATTTCTTTGGCAAACTTTATAATTAGTCCTACTAAATAGACAAGGAAGCAAATGTAATTAGAAGAGAGGAAGAAGAAATCTCAAATTCGATTACTGAGAATTAATTGAGATACCCTGAGAATCATATAATTTGCTATTTTTATGAAAGTAATACTTGGAAAGCTCGAACACAGAAGTCTATACCATAACCCGTTATTGCTCTCCTGCTGAAAGAACTCTCTACTCCAGTTAGTTGCTAAGGGGCCCGTTTGATTATAAAATGCAGGAACTTCTTAGTTCTTAGTTAAGAGTTTTCTCTTCGGTTCTTCACAAAAAATCGTCAATTAACATTGATCAGTAACTTTCCTAGGCATTTCAAGCGTAAATATCTACGGGTAAAACTAAATTTATTTTCTGAGCTAACAACGCCACTTACGGGCTTTTACGATCAATATCGTAGGATTGTGTGAGACGAAGCCCACCCGCGAGACATCTATCCTACCGACTTAGAATTTATATAACAGCGCTGCAGCGTTCATAAACAAGCCGACAAAAGATAGCTACCGACCGATAGCGGCATATCTTCAGCACTCTTTGATTGGGAACAATGCATAGAGAGAGCCATAAAAAGCAATTTTTTAAAGCGTATTCCTCTGAGAAGTTCTTCTCAACTCAATCTCTGCAAAGAAGAGAATATATCCTTAATGGAATTAGGTTTTATCCGCTACCTCAAGACTAAAAGAAGGGATTGCACTTGTTGGTCATAAAGAAAAATACGAGAAAGCTTCAGCACTCAGAAAAATGAGGAAAAAATCCAATAAAGATAACGGCACTGAAAAGCTTAATACACCGAAAGATTGAGAAGGTTAATTTATGTAGTAGACTAAAATCTCTTATGTATTTAGAGAAAACAATTTCATAATTGCCTCTTATCCTAAAAAATACCATAAAAAGAATTTTTTTCTTGATCACTAAAATGTATAATAAAATGGATGAGCGAACTTTTTGCGACCATTTTTGGGAAATTGGAGAAGTCTACGGAAACTCAGGAGAGTTAAGGTATGGTTTTAGCTGATTCGTACTTAATTAATTCTCCAAAATTTCCATCTAAACATTTTTAAGAATTGAATTAATTCTTAAATTATGTTTCAATAAGCTAATCGCATTTGTACCATACTTCTCTATAAAAGAGAGATTTAAAAGGAAGATGTAACGTTTTTGCCCAAAAACCTTTTCTAATCAGTCTTGGCGTATTAATTATAATAAAAATTCCGCATAAAAAGTATAAAAAAACGGTGAAAATATAATAAATAAATAAATAATAAATAAATAACGTCTTTATTTTGGGCGAATAATACTAGCATAATACAAAAACCTGAACAGATATAAAACATATTAAGGTACGAAACACAGTAATACCTCCACTTACGAAATAAATTCGTTCCAATTCGTAGTTTGTAACTCGAAAAGTTCGAATCTCGAAAACCAACTTTTTGTCCTCGTTTTTTTTCGGTTCCCATCTAGTGGTCGGAAAGGAATGTGTAGCGGTTCGTAAATGGAAGCACCACTGCAAATGAATAAGTAGTAAATTTCCCCATAATTGTTCTCTTTTGTTTAAAAGAATCACGTAAATCTAAGAAGAAAATAATTATTTAACCAATATTAAATTTATGCATCATACCCCAACGTTCCACACCACTACAAGGGATCACTTAAAACCACGATGGTGGACGATTGTTATCACTAGTACTGAAAGATTTTTTAATCTAATATGTGATCTGTGTTACTCGAATTTTTGTAAACAAATCTTAAAAGAAATTTGAGCTTTGTTGTGAGAAAACTTGACCTACGATGGATTGATTAAGGCAGGAGAGAGAAGGAATGTAGCGGATGAGAGGTTAAACAGGTGTGAAAGGTAAAAGGAATATAAAAAAAATCCTGAGCTGGAAACAGAGGTGGTCACCGAAGAGAATATTGAGCCTCTATGGAAGGAACCTTATCGTAAAAAAAGGAAAGAATTTTAATTTTATTACGGCTAGTACAGTGTACTGGAGTAGTACTGAAGGCACCCGCAATACAAAAATTGCTGTGTGAATGGACTAGTCGTAAAAGGTTATAGAAGGAAAATAAAAAAAATGCTTCTCAGCGCCGCTTAGGATATCCGATCATTACCTGTGTTTAAAAAAAAGGGTGTCCCCTAAGGAAGCCTTACAATTTTCTTCCATAAAAAATTCTAGGCCACTATTCCATCGTTATTATTAAACCATTTTTCTACCCCGGGTTTTTAGTGCTACATAAAATTTGTTTCGCCCTGGCAATGGGAAGGAATGTAAGGGAGATGGAAGACTGATAGGAATAAAAAATGAATTCTTCCGTTAAAAATACCTATTTTCAATACTCGGATAATGAATATGTATATTATTTATTATTGGGTAACTTTCTCGTATTTAATGACAAATTTGGAAGAAATAAAAAGAAACCACTTTTCACAAAGGAACCTACCAATTTTGCAAAATACCACAGAAACGCAAGGATTCCAACACACAACATCCTCAAGTCCTTCCAAGTGGTTCCTTTTTATTTCTTCCAAATGTAGAAAGTTCTGCATGAGTTTTGAACCTTACCTTATCAGCTTTTATCCAGTGGCATAAACGAGCAGATAGTTAATATTAACCAGAAAGTCTATGCTTAGATCCGTGTACCTTTGAGGATTGGTCTCCGCTCCATTTATAGTTTTACAAGGTCCTTTGCTAAGGTTTTTAAACGACGGAATGAAATCTCCATGAATAAAATGAGACAGTTTATGATTAACCTCTTTGGGAATACTAAACACAATGGAAGTAAATCTCGGTTCAAAAGCACGCGACTGAATGACATTCAGGCAGTAAACGACATTATATTCTTGAAGCGCGTTACTATGAACAAGTCCTTGAGATAATTTGATTAGCATAACATTGTCAATGGTGCAATCTCTCTTAATGCTCTCGATCCTTTTCCTTTATCTCGGTTCTACTGCACAAGTTAACACCAAACACTTATTTTGACCAAAATTGTTTCATCTACATTTTGAATTATAAAAATAACATTATATAAATAATGATAAAATGTATTTTAAATTCCTTAAAGAAAGCTAAAAATATTTGAAGAGAAGTTCCAGAAGCTACTATAATTACAAAAAAGTATATGATCTAATTATTCGGCCTCGACTCTGTAGTAGGTCTCCATTATAAATAATAACGAAAAAAAAGCAGTTATACCTCTTTGACCTGATGATGACCTAAAGGGTCGTGGAACCAGAGTCGTGGAATAAAATATTGTGGTAAAGGTATGAGGATCCTTTTTTTCGTAATTCTTTATAAAATAGTATATAAAGGCTTTCTGAAACAAGATAGTCATAAATCTTCTTCAGATAACCTCTTTCTTTTTTTTCTTCAAGGAATTTAAGTATACAGTCTACAATGGGAATATTCAATGACATTTTTATCGTGAGCTGAAATGACGCAGCGGAAATAGATGAAGTTCAACAATGATCTCAAATCTTTGTAAGGGACATGTATTTTCTTCTACTCCTATAGAAACTGTGACTATTAAAAACAGCGTTTTGACGGTTAACAGGTGACTTCTAATTATTGAAAAAATAAAAGAATTCTTAACACAAATAATTACTTTCAAGATTTCCAATCTTAAATGGTAAATAATTTTGGAGTGAATAAATTGGAAATATAATAAAGGACCAAGGGAAAAATCCCATCTTTAAATACGAGAAGTATTTCCTTTATAAATTCATTGTAATACCTATATTCAAACAGAATAGCTGTTACATGTAGTAATCAGTCATTATCGATATTTCTTTCAACAACTACACTTCCCTCTCGTCCTAGTTCGTCCTTCATCGGTTCTTTCTTCGTATAATCTCAGTACGGTAAACAATGAGTCATGAAATTAAAAACTAAAACGGAAAGTGCTTTCTCTTTCGCTGAATAGCTAGGGAAATTGACCTATTTTTGCAGTGACAAGGACTCATAGCTGAGAATAAAAATTTCGCCAAACTTCGTATTGAATTTCACCTCGAGAGTCACATCCGACTCGTTCTCATCTTATGAAAGGTGTGGCAAAAATTCCCATGTAGCCTGGAGAACTTTAAGTGTTATATCTCTCTTTATCTGAAGAGCGCACTCGTTTTCACAGGAATTTCTCTTCCTTCAAAAGTGCAAGTTGTGCAAATTACCCTGGGATTTAAAAGCTCATAGACTGAATTAGGACGATGGAAACAAAGCATCCATAAAAGAAAGTTAAATATAAGGATCTCTGAGTAGTAATTTGAAAGTAAAGATATGTTGAGCCTGATTTAGTTCGCATATGCATCTAAAATAGTCACCTAAAAAGCGATGAATTGAGATTCAATGATAATTAGTTTTTAAAGAATTTCTTGCTTATTTAGAGGCAGGCATACATTTTCATTCAAACTCATCGAAATTAATATAACGATAAAATTGATCAATTTTGTGACAATTTGAGAGATAATTCCATGCATCTTTCCATGCTCTAACCTAATTCTGTTTTGCTTCTGGTCTATACTCATCGGGTTAACGTTTGCCGCCTTCAATTAACATCTCCTCAGCTTCATTTGAAAATAGTCTGCCATGAAAATCCATCCAATGGCAAAATGATAAATATACCCTTTTGGAGAATTGAGAATTTAGAGTAATTTTGAACAAACGCAGCAATTGCACATTGAAACCTTGTAATGCGTCAATTTGGCCATTGTGTGTCTTGGTATTAAATGATTATTTTCATGATTAATAAGTAAATAGTTAAACGTACGAACTTAATGAATCCTAGAAATTTAACATTACTAAGAGAACATTTGCAGAACCAATACACCATAACGACCATAATTCACTCTGGAATAACATTCGATAGCCGAAAAGCTCATTACATAGTTAAATCCTAAACTACTCGTACATTTTGATAAACTATCCTTTTCCTTTGCCAATAAACAAGATTGTAAATTGGGATATTCCGGAAAGCCAAGTGGGTAGCGCGTTCGCCTTTGGTGAAAGCGGCTCAGGGTTCAAAAACCGGTGGGAGCCCATGCGAGCGAAGTGACAATCTTTCGAAGTACTTTTAACAATACTACTACTAAGGGTGGACATCGATCATTTTGCTTGCGTCTTCCCTGAATATCCTGAGCATGTACACTGGCGCAAGCATACTCTAGAACATTCGCTAATCTAATCCATATTTGCTGGCCGAATCGATTTCGTCTACTTTTTGGACTCGACTAACGAATATGAGTAAGACAGACATTTTTAGGGATTCTCGCGTATGCGCGCATGCAAAATCTTTCCCAAATTTTTATCCACTCTAGAGTCGAAATTGTTAAAATGACCATTTGTAAGCGAAAACTTGAACTTTAGTTGCGAAAACTTCCGATGTACTACATACTCAAACAGTCCAGCGATGGACGGCTTCGATGACCCTTAGATCCTATGGCCTGTCTTGCACTTTTAAACAAGTCGCAGTGACAGACGTGACAGGCTGGTTGACATTTCAGTACATCAGGTAACCCATATGAGCAAACAAGCAAACTTAAAATCACATTCCTTTCCCATTTCATATTTCTTTTGTATTTTAATTGATACTCGTATATTTTTTTCGTGTTTATCCCTTTTTATAATTATAATATCTTATTCATCGCAGTTTTTAAATTCTTTTCTTTTTTGTAAGCATATAACTTTTTTGTAATCTTTAAAGATATTTATTTATATATGTATGCATAAAGATCTTTAAATAAATAAATTTATTATTGTTATTATTGCTTTTGAATTTTTCCTTTTTAATATATTATTTCTTTCTCTTTTTTTCTTTTATATTATACATAATCTTAAATCTAATAGCAACACAGTGGTTAATAGTACATCATTATCTATTTATTTGCAGCAGTTATAGTTTAAAAATAAACTAAGGCCCGGCATTACAGTGTATACTTAAAATAGACTTTAACTAAAGTTCACTTTTAAAGCCTGGTATTATAATGTATTGTTAGAGTAAAAGTGAAGATTGTAGTAAATCTTCTATATGTATGATGAATTAGCATGGAGAAGCACAATAATCTTCAGTTTAACTCTAAAATAACGATGTAATACGGGTCCCAAGGAAGAATGGACTTGAAAAAAGTCTGACGGGAATCGAACCCGGGTCTCCCAGTTGCCGGTCGGGTGCTCTGTCCGTTGAGCTATCCCAGCAGAACATTTCTCCAAGCCATTAGGGATACTTTGTGGGCAAAGACTTTGTCTTTGTCCCGTCAGATTTTTTTCAAGTCCATTCTTCCTTGGGATTTTTCCTGGTTGCGCACTATCTTGCGCAAAGTCATCCTTACCCATTTTCGTTTATGTAATACGGGGTTCTAAAGTAAACTTTAGTACAAGTTAATTTTAAGTATACATTATAATACCGGGCTATCTTACTAGCTAAACTAAACAGCCCATACACGTCCCTAACCCATTCTTAACAATCATTCACGACTTCAATGGAAACATGCCTTCCTCTCATTTGGCAACCGCTCCTTTTAAATCACCCCAAATCAAATTCCGCCAAACATAACCACAGACTTCGTCCTTTCCTTAACATTCGCAGAGCAATTTCACTCACGAAGGAGGCGAACCAATCGGATTCCTTGCTAATTGGAATCTTTTCTCGCTTGAATGAAACCCTACCAATCTCCTTCCACATCGCGAAACGGGGAGCGGCCCGTTCGAAAAAGAAAGAGCGCGGCTCATAAGAGGCGGGAGCCCGCGTTGAATAAGACTGAGGAACCCGAGAGGTCAGGCGTGGGTTCACGCGACTGATTCACGAAAGGATTTTTTCCGGTTGCGAATTGAGATTTTTCGCGCCCCTGTTCTTTCGCTGTTCCGATACGTATGTTGAACCCGGATTGCCAAAGTTGCGAGTTAAAGGGTTGGAGAACAAGGTTAAAGGTGGCCGAGATAGATAAGGTCAAGTGGGATTACACCAATGGTGTCGGTATACTAGGAGCACTCCGTCTATAACTACTACGGTTACTGGTGACGAAATACCGGCGTTTACTCTCACTGCAGGTATTGCTTATCTCAAGAAATTAATGCTATTCGAATGGACAGAAATCCATAAGCTTTCATATCGGAGTCACGATTACAGAATGCCTGTTATTAGAGTCATCAACCCGAAGGCTTGTTTGAACCTCAGACTCTTCACGATTAGCTACAAAAATTCCAGGAGAGAGAATGAAACTTACTAGGTAAGATGGGGGTTGTTGCCCTTGCTCTAATCAGATTTTTCCTCGTTAGGGAGTACATTTCACGTCCGTTGTTACAACAAACCTTTGAACTATCTGAAATAAGGTTTCATTCTAGTGTATCTGTACAGTCGGATTGGACCCCATTCCGTCGATTGCTTAAGGAAAGAAATTGGGTATATTACGCAAGATGAAGAGTGAGGTACTTAAACCATTCTTTCCCCACTGAATCAGAATACAAAATGTAGAAAAAGTTCACGCACGTGCAACACAATGGCCCTACGAAAAGTACTTTTCACTGCATTCGATAAGGGTACCGTGCCTTTATTCAATATCATTCATAGATCAGTTGTTTTTGTATTATTTCAGAAGTGACCAAGACTGATGCGACTGAAACAAATGAAAGATACATTTTCTCTATTCTATAGCATAGGTAAAATATTCCATAAATCAAAATATGGTAGCATGATTTTTCACTGAATTTAAACCACCCTTCCGTTCCCGGAAACAACACAGACTATTTTTCCTGCTATTTCAGCGTTATTATACAGATTTTTACTCGATTATTCCTTGATCATTATAAGACCCGCACGGTTAAATAGTAATTCTGTTTTTGGATCTACAATTAAAAATAAACAGATGTAACTTTCGTTGTCTTATACCTTTTACTTGTGTCGTTTTTCATGAAATACTGCCTCGTCACTAAAATTTCATGAAATATTGACTCGTCATTAAAATTTTTCTGAATACCTTCACCAGCATATCTTATGGTCACCTTGTACTCTAGAGCTGCTCTACCGCGACTGAAGCTATAAAAATTCCTAAAACGAATATTGCTTTGTTTAATATGTCATCACTCACGAAAGTAAGACCTTGAGATATTTATGAAGCTCGGCGGAAATGCGTCAAATACACTCCTAACGAGATATATAGCGTCTTCATCATCGGACTCGTTAAGTTCGAATCGATAATTGACGGCCTACGTCGGAAAACTTCAGAGGCAATCGCAAGGGTATATTCCCTCTGATTAGCGTCCGATTAATGACAGAAACTAATTGATGATGAGAAAGTCGTGATCGCGTACGATTACGAGAAGAATGACCGGCGCCCTCAGAGAGATACCGATCCAAGAATTTCGACTTCTGAAAAATAGAGACATAAGACTTCGGAAAGAACGAATAAAGGCAAGGCATGAAAATACGAGAAAATTCGAAAAATAAACTAAAAAGGAAGGGTTATGGTCAACCTTGTATTTCAGGAGGAAAACTACGATCATATTGTACTAAAAAGCTCATGTTTTACTAAATATGCATTTTTTACGTAAAAATTAATTTTTCTCTTAGTAAACAGCGGTAAAGTTGAAAAATTTCCGCTAACATTACTTGATAGCATTTTCAGTATTTTAACATTAATATAACATTTCCGAACTATTCCATTTCAGAAGAAATTGATGAAAACGCTTCAATATCAGGAAATAAATTATAAGAATAGTTGAACTGATAATACATCACTTAAATAAGCAAATCCTACAATAATGCAACGTTATTAAATTAATTTCACTGCAGAACTTTTGCTGTTAGAAAATATTTGGGGAATAAAAGAAATCATTCATTTCAATCCACTCCTAAGAAATCATTTTAAATCTGAATATTAAACCGCAAATAAACAAAGATAATTAGAATGACTCTGGTTGAGTCCTTTGCTATTCTGTTTAATAGTACAGAACCATTACTATTGAAAGAGGGGAAAGAGGTTTATATATAATTTCCCCTCTTCCGATGACATTTCGAATTGGGAAAACTGATAGAAAATGGACGATGCTAGTAAAACACAATTTATCTTTAACGCCAGCCACGAAAAAAGACATAAAATATAAAATTGTTTTAGGGCAATTAAAGATACGTCATGGCTTCGTAAGCATACACTTTGATAAGAAGCACACTTAGTACATTTTCTCAATACTTATATTTACGCTACCGGTTACGCTTCCGCGGAAGCAACATTAGGTATTTCATGGCTTTCCACAAAGGTTCGCCTTCCTACTTGCATTTCGATGTTTATATAATTTTCCACAAAAATCTTCAAATTTATAAAATCGTTGAAACAAAAGGATTTGGTTGCGTTTTTGTATTCGCAATATACATAAAGATTAAAGTATGTACACTTAAAATTTCAGCATAAACCGCAAACCGAGTAAAGAAATAAAGGAAAGGTAAAACATTGACAGGAAACGATTTCGTTGTGGTAGCATGGAATATAACATTCGTTCCAGTTTAAACTCGTGACTCGCAAATTTTGAATCTCAAAACCCAGTTAATCATCAAATTTTTCCGATTTTCGAAATTAAGTTCATATCTACTGGTCAAAATGGAGTAAGAAAAAGTTCGTAAGTCGAAAAGTTCATACGTTGGGCTGTTTGTAAGTCGAGGTACCACTGTATTTTGTAGTTTAGAATATTTGAAAAATTCCACGATTAGCGATATCAGCTAAAGGATAAATCAACGAGTTAGCATTACAAATTAGTTTCTTATTAATATGCTCAAGCGATCGGCGATACGTCTGTACACGTACATACAAGAGTTCATCGCAAACGGGAGCCTTATAACCTTTCCACTCTCCGTTCTAGCTCTCTTTTTATATTGGCATAATATTTCTGACCTTTTGAAACGCTTTCCCTTTGGCTTATTCTTTACGAACCAATTTAAACCCTTGATTGTCATTTCAGGGTTCATTATAACTGTATAGCATGAGAAAGTGTCTGAAACAACTTGTCCTCGTCAAAGGCTTCAAAGGATGCATACATATTCATATCACCATTAGCTTCGGCAAAAAGACCGAGTTGGTGAAAGAAAAGACGAGAAAGCGCTTCCCTTACTGGCAGGAGTACGAGGAAATGGAATTTTTTTAGGTAAAAGAAATGGAAACTTAGCCGACATACAGTACTTGCGAAATATCGCTAGTGGCACCTGAATACTGAAGAAAAAGGCTTATAAATGAATGAAATAGTAATGAGAGCGCTATCTTAGGAAACAGTGGGTCAGATTTTCTCTTTGTTTGATTCTCGCTGCATTATTTATGGATTGGTACGGGGTGTACATTTCTATTCGCAATTTCTACGTAATGATTGAGAATAACCTGGAAATTATTTTGGTAAACTGACGTTAAAACTGACGACTGATATCATGAGTACTTGCCCTCGATTGATCACTAATTTATCATTACTTTTCACAGATTAGTGCGAGGATGAGTATCAATACTTTAACGATTATAAATTCCAATAACATATTGGAAATTATCCAATTTTTCCCATGTTAAATTTTCACAAACTCATTCAATTTCTTCTTGTAAATTATATTTAAACTTACATTTACACTTATTTTTTCATTTTTTTATTTATTATTAGGTTGCAATTTTGCCTCTGTCCAGGTAATAAGATATTATATATGATGCTCTCAAACTGCTAATATCTTTAATTACATTATTTGTTCCAAAATGCTTATAAAAATATCTTTCCAATTTCTTATCATTGAATTGAAGAAGCTTCCATACACAAAAACTGCAACCTCGAATTATACAAGGTCAAAATTTACAGTTAAATCTCGAGGTAAATAGACAAAGACAGTAAGGTCAATTCCACGACATTTAAAGAATGTCCAACCCCACTCTTTCAATAGCAAGTCTAGAACTTCCATTACGTTTTGATTAGCTGAAATATTCTTGCGCTTCCCTCTTAACCCTCTCGTACGTGAATATGCAAAAACATGACGATATCACGCTGGCGGTAACTGGAACACGGGTTTTCAACCAAAGAACAACCGCTGCAAGAGCTTAATCGCCGAGCAGAAGAATAGATTCGTTCAAACGAGAATCGCTTCGCACCTGCTCTCTATCATTCAAATCAGCTTCTCACGATTGGTATTAACCCACTACAATTTATGAATGAATGAATAAAACTGCTAGGTGGAGCCATTTATGAACCTTGCCTTTTCGTGCCATTGAGGCCAAGAAAATGCGCGGACTTAATTTGAAAAGAGAAGTTAAGTATAAGAGGAGTCATATGATGTTGAAAAAGTTTCCTTGGCCTTAATGCTTCGGCCTTAGCTACAAATTACTTTTTCTTCCTAATAGAGTTAATCCCTTAGAGTAATGTTGATGACAACGCATGTAATACACATTAGTTATACTAATCGCCCTGGTAACTTTCTACTTGTACATTAAATTTCGCTGACGTCTTAATCGAAAACGACAGGGAGCGAGGTTGATAAAGAAATTTAAGATGAAAATATTGATGGATAAAGCAAGCTTCTTTTATTCTCTCAATCCGAATTACATTTTCAATCTACGCGTCTTGCTTATAAATAATTATAATACTTAATTATAATTTTCTTCCCAAAAATATAGATTGAAACTTCGGAGAAGGAGAGACAAATGGACAGTAGCTGCTTTCAGATTAGCAGAAGTTTCGCGCAAGTCATTGGTGAACCGCTTTGTCGCAGTAGCGGTCAAGAAGAAACCCTCAAAAATTTTCAACTCTATTTCTTCCGCGCCCTAAAAATTTTCGGATCAACGCTCCAACTCTTTGGCTATTTTCTCACGGAAGTTGAAGTATCATTGACAGTTAGTTACTACGATACCTTTCAAGTGTCGAGACCTGCAGCTTTTTGACATGGGCAAGAAGAAGGAATGTTCTCTTCCGGAATTAGCTTCTTCCATTTTCCCCCCTGTCATACAAAATTTTAAGATAACTTCCGCGTTGTAAGCTCCACAAAAACTACAAAACTGACCGAAATACCAGTGTTTTATTAACAAGTTCGCAGTGCTTGCAACTGAACTTGAGTTTGTGCGCAACATGAGCGTACCGATGAATTAGAGATCTTTTTAATTATTAAAGAGAAAATGATAGTAACTAACAAAAAGATAAAACCGTTCTGCAAAACCATCAAAAATGGTGAAAGACTCGAACGTTCAATAATTTAAACAGTTGAACCTCTGATATTGTCTATATATTTCGTTTAAATGAATGGTTAAACGCTAAAATAAAACTACAACTTGTGCGTAAATGCGTAACATTGAAAAATTCGCACTAATATATCACAGTATGTATCTACGACTTAGTAATATAACCTTTCTTTTAAGGGTTACCGAAAAGCTGGCTCAAAGATGATAATATTCATATTTGTGTCTCATTGAATTATTTAGAATGGTATCGAAAATATATATCTGGTGTTCCTTCTCAAACTATTCTGTAATTTATCGAATTTTTTCTTTTTCTTGCTTTATCCATCAATTTTCCATGCCTTATTTAACTTATGTGTTCAATTCACATATTTTCTTTTGCTCGGACAACGGATACATATGTTCTGATATGTATTGACACCCTTGATAGGTGTTGCGACTCTTACAATATTCTACGGTGTAATCCATGTATTTTCTCTTCCATCGAATATCCTACGTAGGCTTTTATGACCCCCCTTCTCTTCATAGGTGTTTTTCTGCATTGGAAACATTTTCTGTGAACGACTAATTATCTTCATCAAAGTTTTCTGCGCCAATAAGTTTTTTTCCATAAGCTAACAAGCAGAGCAATTTCAGAATTAAAAAACAAACACCACTAATTTTTCGCAATCATAACTCTATACAAAACTGCTCTTGCTATTTTCAACCATTCGAGTTTCCAACAACATAAAACGTCTGAAACTAAATGGAAATTTTTAACAAGGAGAAAACCTTCCCCCTCAGACATAATGTTGACCACTACCAACTAGCATAGGTAGAATCCTGAGCATCGACCTCCATTTCTATAAAGAATTGTGCACTCGTGGTTTGTTTTCTGAAAATAAAAAGAAAACTTAGTTTCAAAAAATGAAAATCCTTCAAGAATTTGACGATTTTTTAAGGAAAAATGAACAAGGCCATCCCACACCCATCCGTTTCTCCTATCACACCAATATTTCCAAGTCGTAACTTTCGAGAGCCTCCCTCCGTCTTCAGCATTGTTTTGTTATTCAACGCGCAGTATGTTTCTCCGTATCTCGGACTACTTCCTCCCACCCGTAGCCCATATCTTTCTTCCATAGCTTCAACTCGTTCCTCCTTTCTTAAGCTTTTGACGCGACGTGCCGCGCGTCGGGACCCCCACCGCTTCGTTCTCTACTCATCACCATCATAACTCGACTAGACCTGCCACACACTCCGCCACCATTCCACAAACTACGCATGCCATCTCCACGTTCTTCCACCTCTGTGAATCGCTCTTTGTGCCTTACTTTCACCCTCTTTTCAGGTCTTCCCTGAATGGAATGTGCGTGTTATGACTACCTGGATTGTTTCCGTACTGGTGTTGATTCTCTACGAGGCAACGGAGCACACGTCAAAACTTTGATACGAAAATAAATATTTTTTATAATTTTTATCAAAGCATCGCGGTATACAGTAATTATTTAAGGATCGCCTCTANGATATACGAACAGCTTTATCAAATAAATTGAGAGGATTGAGTCACGAGTATCATTTAACTCATAGCCAAAAATATAACCAAAGATTCATAAAAAATAGGTTATAATCTTAGCACTGACATCATAGAGGTCAAGGTATAGGGACTGAGGAAGGAAAGGGATTTACGGATAAAGCGAAGAGGGCTGTAAAAATTAAACTTGCGAAAGTTAAAGGAAAGAAGATAGAGAAAGAAGAGATAGACTGCAATATGGATAAATATAAAAATCACAAACTGTATGAATTTATGCAATATTTGTAAGAAAATGTTTTTTTTTCCCCGGCAGTGGAGAAAATAGGTAATACTCAAGGGAATAAATAAGACTGTAAACATCTCTTGAACAGATCAAAAGTGATACACAATACCTATAGTTATAACTATATAATTATAACAATATAATAATAGGAAGTTCCTAATTTTGTGAATTGTTTGTAGATTAATCTAATATGTCCAAGCTTTTCTTTGTGGAACGGCGCCATACTCGTACTAATGAAGGAGGAACGAAAACTTAATTATTTCCACAGACATTTTTTTTATTTGCGACTAGTTTTGTCTGCGGAAATTTCGTCTGTGGAAGTTCCTACTCCTTTAGTTTCTAGATTAGATTCAATTTCAAATGCATTTATAAGCAAGCATAGGCAAGATGCAATTCAAATGAAGCCTGGCAGTTTCATGAACGGCCTTCCAATTAAAAATGATTTCCTCTGCCTTTGCCCTAGTTAATACTAACTAAAGTCAAAATTAATAAGATGGCATCCTACCGGAACTGCAGATAGATTTAGAGTACTAGAAGTATCCCGATAGAGCGACAATACAAGTCCTAGAAAGTAACATAAACATCCCATCTTTGAATGACAAACTTCTCCAAACTCCCATAAAACGAGGTAAATAATCCCAAGTCTCGTAAAAGAGAAACACAATGCTTGGCGAAGACACGGCGCAAAATTTCCCATTTCCCAGAGAAAGAGAGGAAGTTCCAACCGCATCTCCCGAACCGTCTTTATATGGCAAGTAGCGCACGGCGGAAAATCGGAGAAAGGTATCGTATCCTAGAATCTAGGAATGAAATACGAATCCGCTAAAATTCGGAAAATTAGAACAGAGGAGTTGTATAGTTAATCATACATATTCCTGCTAAAAGAACGGAGGATAAGATTAAATTGGTGAGTCTAAGTCTAAAGTAATCCTAACTTTTCCACCTTCATTGCTGGTGAATCGTGACAGGAGAATCGAGGACACTTCGATGACACACGCGAAAGAGTGCTTTCATTGCTTCAACAATGAGGAATACACAAAGAGTGGCATAAAGAAGTCGCTACAAAGATCAGATAAAGGATCGCGCATCCTCTCTGATACATGCATCACACTACCGTTTTCTTCAAGTAACGATCGAGATGACAATTTAGAGGATGCCAAACTATGACAATGAGGATGGAGACAATGGTTAAATTTTTAAACCTCATTTTCATGGAGGATGATGATCATTTTTTAGAACTAAAAGATCAGGAGAATAATGTAGACAAGGATACGGATATAAACTATCAGAAAATGAATTTTTATGCCCAGTTGGCAATTCAATAGAAATGGATAATCCGTACATATTTGTAAATAGTTATATTAATTTAGCTATTAATCTAAAATCTACGATATTTCTTTTATTCCTCCTTTAGCGTATGAAATGGTAGCAAGATTGAGAGTATATTCAAAATTGTAATATAATAGCATAAAGGAGTGAAAAATCACATTCACCCCAGGAACGAAAATGTCTATATCTTTAAGAGGTTCTTAAATACAGTATAGAGGTAAAGCTCTGGTTTTCATAGATTTGAAAGATAACTTATGACTTAAATTGAAATCCTTGACTTCGGAGAATTCTTGCAGTAAGAAACTAGCCAAATAATAAACTAAATATTCAAATCATAATGGAAATAATTGTGTATAACCAATACGACACATATTTTATACGGGTAAAACTTTCCATTTGTACTCAATAGATTACCATAATGGAGTCCATTAGATAACTATTGAGTATTGATAGCATCGAATGATAGATTTTGTTGAAGGAAATTCATTGACTAATCTATTCACACTTTACCTTATAGAGTTCAATGCCTTCCAAGAAATAGAGAGAATATCCCTGCGGAAGTTGCTTCTTCTCAGAGAAGAGAATCCGTACTTGCTAAAGAATTCTACGTGAAATTTTATGGGCTTTTATAAATTCTTCTCGTGTCCTGCTCTAGCATTCACAGCCGGAATAAATTTCAAACGTACTCGAGTTAACGATGAGGCAAAGTCGATCAAGAATCCTTATTTAAGGGAACTTCACCTCTGCATTCTTTTTCAAACACACAATACTGCCGTTACTTAGTACCTAAACTCTATTATTAAAGTTAATCAAACTATGACGAAATGATTACAAAAGTACTTACCTAATGTTTCCAGAATAATTCTGGATATTAAAGGAAACTAAAATTTTAGTTGTAGTTTAAGATATTAAAATAATTGGCAAAAAGAGAAGAGTAATTAAAACAAACAGAACAGTAGCTATTGCTAACTACAAAAAATATAATCAGTGAAAGTGTCCTTTAGCGGAATCGCGTGGTACCGTAAAAATTTTCCGTAATGGACAAGTTTCCACTATGTACGTATTTAAAGTCACTTGCATACAAGTTCCAGTTGCCGCAGTTCAGGAATAATAAATTGTTCCGTAATGGACAAGTTTCCGCTGCATGTTGAAATGAATGTGAATATTTACTTTAGAACTTGAAATTGAGAAAGATGAAAATCCTTCAATAAAATTCAATAATATCTGCTTTAATTTGCCATAAATTCAACTATCAATGAGATTTAACTTATGAACGTGAAATTTCCAATAAATTTTGCGTTACCTAGGTCAAACATACGATTTATTTCTTCATTTGTGACAAAACTACTGTTAACTTTGCAACTGCTGTTAAGGGATTACTTAATGGTGATTAATTTATAACCTGGTGTAAATTCTCTCTTTTTCAACTCTTCTCTTCTGAATGTAAAATCAAAACCTTAGGCAATCGAGGTTCCCTGCAAGGTAAAAATCTCGAGTAGATGAGAGTCATGCCGGAAAACCAATCAAATAAAATCAGAATGACAAAGAAATCGATCGAAGAAAGTTCGTGAGACGCTTTCACTGTGGAGAAAATGAACCGAGAAAGGTATAGACAACGGTAAATACTAAAGTTATATCCAGCCATGCGTATGAATTAATAATGAAAAAAATCACTCAAAATGGTAACCGAAAATCAATTTACTTACTGTGGAAATGAGGAAGGAATTTTTCGCTACTTAAAAGTGAAAAATAAGGAAATGAGACTGACACATTTTTACTACAAAGGCCTAAAACTGAAGCAAATAATTGACTCAGGCACTATTCTATTGCTAAGAGCTTCTGCTACCCCAGATAGTAGCGACCTCATCTTAGATGGAGCAATCCCAACTTCAACCCGGGGAACCGAAATTGTTCGGCAAGGGGCCATGGTAAGACAACACCAGTGTTATCCGGCCGAAAAATATAAAGTCAAAACCAAACACAACTTCACCAATCATCACCCGATCTAAAAAGTAACTATGTAAGATAATAGTGTTAAAAAGGTAAAAATGTAAGACAGGAATAAAAAACTCTTACTTTTTTTTTCGAAGCAGTTGATGTGTGAAATCTCGAAAGTTCTTTATAAACAAATATTATGTCGAGAAAATGCTAGCAACGATAAGCTCGTAAAAACGTCAATGTACATAATAAGCGACTTTTCGAGCTATTTTCATTTTGGATGAATATAGTTATCTTGGCTGACGAGGTACCCCATTGAGGAACTTTTCGATCGACGACTTTTTCGCTGTTTTTCGAACTTGTCGAACTGCTGTTGTCGAACGAATAATCCATTTAAAGAATGTTTCAGTGGACAAAATATACGTAAATCAAAAACGAAACTAAATCTTGACGTATTTGAGTATACAGTAATTATTTAAGGATCGCCTCTAATATAAATAAAATGGACATTTTTAATAAGCTGATATTAGCGAATCTACGAATCGAATCGACAGACGCGACCCTTTTCTTGTGCTACTTCCCTTTACACACATAATCCTACTCTAACTACAGTAGAATTATAAATATGAAGTTCACGTATCATGATCATTTGAAATATTACATTCGAAAAATCAAAGATATGGTCAAATTGGAAGATTTTGAAAGAATTGTCAGCACTCACCAATATTAGCAAGCCAGAAGACATGCCTCGAATTGTTAGGGGAAAGAAGCTTTGATTCGGAGAAGAAACGAAAAGAACTACAGCGATTAAAAAGACTCCCTAAATCTTCTGCCCAGGATGAGAAAGGAGACGTCCTATGACTCCGAAGTCACAAATAAAGTTCCCTTCAGACTCTTCTGTAGAAAAGGTTATGAAATGAATCGGTAAACTGAACAGGATGTGTACAGTCTTCTGAAAAACACGCTTCTCCATGGATTTTACAAATTTTGTTAAGTACTACAAAAAATTGCGAATGAAATTCAACATACAATTTGACTAATTTTATTTAAACATCATGTTATGAATGTAAATCCGGGAAGCCGACTCATAAGGCACATCAATGTTTGGGAAATATCCGCTCCGCTTTATATTGTTTTCTAATGGTACTCCATTATAATGAACAATAGATTTCATGAGGAAAAATTTCATACATATTAAAAGAATCATAAAAGCTAATGCTAAAAACTACACCCTCTTAATAATAAAATGCACTCTATTTCTCATTTTATCTGAACTGATGATACAACAGCTTTTTTTCCTCAGTGATACGAAGACATTTTCTTTCCAGAAGTAATAACAGAGTAACCAATTAAATCGGATGAAAGGAGGGTATGAAAATTAATAACAGGAAAGGTTAGATTACAAATTCCATCAGCATATTCCAAAACTCAACTAAAGCGAAACAAAATATTTATTTGTAACGAAATTAGCGGGACTTGTATGGTGGCTGTTGGACTTATCACATTCAAGCATTGAGTTAATTTTCAAATTATCCTTGCTATAGCGATTTCAGTACCAAAAGGTTGACTTAAAAAGGTTTGACTTAAAATGTAACTTTATATTCCTGTTACCATTCCAGCACTACTGAAATTCTGTCAATTTTACATCACCTTTCTGCACTATCTACCGAAGATTACTGTTCATTAGGAGTACAACTGCATAAAGATGAAAAATAGCGCATAATCAAAGTTTACCAATAAGCTGACCATAAAATTCATTTCTCTAACAATCACTGGGTATTGGGTTTGAAAATGAATTAAATTGTTCATATTATAAGCTTATATATCCGAGATATATCTCAAGGAAAATCGGAAAATCTTGAATCGTACGGAATTCGGCGAGTGCTCTAAAAATAGAGACGAGGTTTATCCAGCATTGCGAGAAAAGGGAAGGTTAAAAAAGCGAGAGCGAAAAGGTTACAGGGACTAGCCTATCCTTGATTGGGATTGAAGATTGCGAAGAGGTCCGGCGCTCCTGACCCCTCACATTCTATCCAGACATAGAGGGGAGTTATAACAGGTTATTTTTACGCCCCTCATTGTACGCGCCCGCAGCAGGGATCAGAAAGAGTCACGTACAAGGGGCAAACAAGTTAACGAGTTTTCGTGCCGCCGGTGATAAATTCCTGAAAATCTGAGGTGATCTATGAATCCTCCCTCTTTGAAACCCTCGCCGTTCCCACCCTTCCTATGATTCTCACCCTTCGATTCTGTGGAAGGACTCCGAGGCGTGAATGGTGCATCGCCTTTTATTTTTCTAGAGTCGTCGGACAGCGGCCACCTATGGGGACGGATATGACATTTTCCTTCAGGGTTCAGATTAGATGGATCGCCCCGAAAATTAAATTTTAATAGATTTAAATGAGCTCCTAAACGTATTGCAGCCTGAAGGGTTGGAAACCAAGGGTGCGTAATTTTTTATCAATTTTCACAGCGATATATCTTATGGGGATGAATGAATGTTAACGGGCTCATTACCTCAATGCGGCGAGTCTTTGATGACGAAAGTTTAACAACGATTATTCTAAGTTTCGTAAGATACAAATTTCTAAGCAACGGTTCCTAGGCGGAAGGGAACGAATATCCGTTTAAAAGCTTTGGAAAGATAGGATTATCTATGAAAATTCTAAAATATTTTACGCGAACTTGGAATAGGATTACCTATATAAGCTATAAAGCGAATAAAATGAGTTCGCTAAGAGAAGATACGTAAGACATGTAAAGAAATATTACTGAATATATACAGTGTAGAAAATTTTCAAAATAAAACATTCTGGTGGATATCTGAGATACGTCAAGGAAAACAAATCTTTGTCAAACAGAAAATTTGAGACGAGAGACAAAGATATTCACTTCTATTCAGAGTGCTTCAAGTCGACAGAATATTTGAGGGATCAAGAAAGTACTTACAGGAAGAAAGAATAAGTGATCAAAATCTGGGATTGATTCCAGAAAAATTGGTTCTCGTTCATCGCTAAGGAACGTAAAAGCCATATGCAGCATTTTCCGGAGTCTCATGCAGCCCCTTCCTAAATTCCTTAAACAAACTCAGGCCCGATAATATAATATAAACTTAAAATGGGCTTTAACTATCGTTCACTTTAGTGCCGGGTATTACACTGTTTCGTTAAAGTGAAGATGTATAGCTATGTTAGCATAGGTAATCTCCATGGTAAAAAAAGTCATATAGGAGATTAACTATAATCTTCACTTTAATTCTAACAAAAAATTATAATATCGGGTTCTAAAGAGAACTTTGGTTTAAGTTTACATTATTATATCGGGTTTCAAAATTCTAAATTATTTCTGTCTCATTTATAACGTAAATTGTACTTCAAAAGGAAGATTTACTTATCTAATTCCCTTAACTAAATTATTTAAAATAAATTTATTAAATTATCTACGTCAGTATATTTCTATTTCGGGATATAAAAATATACTATACGAACAGCTTTATCAAATAAATTGAGAGGATTGAGTCACGAGTATCATTTAACTCATAGCCAAAAATATAACCAAAGATTCATAAAAAATAGGTTATAATCTTAGCACTGACATCATAGAGGTCAAGGTATAGGGACTGAGGAAGGAAAGGGATTTACGGATAAAGCGAAGAGGGCTGTAAAAATTAAACTTGCGAAAGTTAAAGGAAAGAAGATAGAGAAAGAAGAGATAGACTGCAATATGGATAAATATAAAAATCACAAACTGTATGAATTTATGCAATATTTGTAAGAAAATGTTTTTTTTTCCCCGGCAGTGGAGAAAATAGGTAAT
>KZ308182.1:471562-633076 GCA_000376725.2 Ladona fulva | reverse complement strand
TAAGGGGTGGAAAATGCCCTTTGGCTAAAATGAAATCTAAAGGAAGGCTAAAGGGATATTTCATACCCTACATATCTCATCCAGAGGAAAAAACATTCCAACACAATAAAGAAAGATTTCCCATAAGTATGAAAGAAACTATTCTAAATCTCCTTTAATTTTCTTTCTAGATCTCTCGTCGAAAGCTATTATATTTATACAAGTTAAACTCCTTGATGGTTATGGCAACATTAGCTGATTACATTTTACTAAATATCAATCACGTAGGGCAATATTTTCTTCTTTAAATAAAAATACTCTTATAAAAATTTCTTGTTGAACAACAAAACAGGAATGAAAAATAATAAGGAATACGTAACAAGATTTTTTTCGAAAAGCGGAAAGTGGAAAAAAAATTGGTCTTTAAAACTTCTTCTCTCGATGCAGGGCGATCTTGTAAACGCTACATACGATTAATATTAGTTAAAGCTACATTGATAGACTCTTTCAGCATATTCAAACATTAGAGAATACAAATAACTGTTTATGTTAAGGACAATAGTTCTGTTTTTGCTAATCTTCGAATAGTGTCTATGGAGGGATAGTTTTAGATTTATTGGGCCAAGAATTCAATTTTCATTCATGACAAATATAAGTCTTTTAAATGGTTTTCCTGGAGGGCATGACATATGAAACAGGGTAACCTCTCACATAAATACAAACAACAAGTACACAAATAATTTTCAGGCCATAATTACGATTAGCAGTTGCAGTACTTCAAGTTAATAATGTTTGCAAGCAGCAAGTTATCAAGCTTTGCTACTTGAGACTGTTAGTTCATTTTCACGCATTTCCTTAGATGATTTAAAGCAAGATACCTTGTGTGAATTACTTTTATTTTCCGCTCAACTGAAGGACTTGCATGTTTATCTGACTTTTAGGTCTCCTTTCCCTTTCCAGGGCAAAATGTTCGCCGTAAACATTCTATTGATTGGAAGAACAGGAAATAATCTAGATTGGAATTCGCAACCGAACCTTGCTCGCCAATAAATTTCCCTTTTCTATGGACTTGAAATCAAGCAGCTCCTTTCTGCTTCCAACCCTTCTATTTTTTCGATTCTTTTCTGAATATAAAAGCCTTTTTGTTGCCATCGAAATATTCCTCCTTTGTAACCGATAAATGCGGATTCAAAACTGCCCCATCAATGCCGTATGAAATGAATGCGAACGAGAGAAAGTAGGAAATCTTTCATAAAGAAGTGAAGTGACGGTTGAACTTTTTCTCCGTCTGGCTGCTCCTTTTACAAGAGTTTTACGACGTGGCTAATCTCGTAATAAGGTAATCTTTTCTTTAGAGCGCATCTCACAACTTTCTAAATTTGGTCGCGGTTCACATCTCAAGAAGGAAATTGAAGGAGTAATAACGTTTCATTGACAAAACTTTTGGAAAAAGCAGACGACCGACGCTTGGGTTTGATTTACCTCGCGTTTCCGTAGCACGTGCGGAAACCACAAAATATTAGGGAAATGAAATGAGAGAAGGAGACTTTCCTCAACGTCTTATTTCCTCATACGTGGGATACGAGGAGAAAGTAAAATTATCGAGGTTACTTCTATTCCCATTTCTTAATAAAATAAAAATTTTACACACTTATGTGACCACACTCCGATATAATACCATTATATCTCGATCTATCAGAAGGAAGCTCTTTTATTTCCAGAAGTTAAATATTCGTCCAAAAGAACGTTTTAGTACAAAATGTAAAATGAATAAACGGATTTCACAGTTACATATTGTCACTGTCAGATAATCACCACGCACATACAATGCCGGTAGTAAAATTAGCCTGTATTACGTAATTCAATGCTCTATTGTTAATAATATGGTTTCTATAATACTGGTAAATATTGTATTTAATTTCCAAAAGTTGAGGATTATTGGTCAAACAGCTATCTCTTATAAAGCCAATGTACCTATTTGATTACCGCATAACGTTCTCACATAAAAGACTCCCGAGACCGTCTATCATTTTATTCCCATCCAGTCGAGTACCCTTAAGGGTATATCACAGCTCCATCGATTACTCAAGAGGACGTCTTAAATATAACAAAAAACTATTTATGAACATTACTAAATTCCAGATAATGCCGAGAAAGAATGAATTCGAGATAACCTAATTTTAAACAAATTTCTCAGTGAAATGTTTAAAAAATACTAGCGAGAATCCCATAAAACATAAAATTCTAAATCTATAAAGATGTTACACGCGCAAATCTATGCAAGTAGAAAGATAATTAATGCTTCCGTCAAGATATTACTGTTAATAAGGGAAAGGATAAGATATTTTACTTTGGACATTAAGTAGTGCGCCTTAAAATCCAAGGATAAACAGATGTGAAAAATAGCGACATGACTGCGACTCAAACCCAGGTCTCGCACTTTCCCAAATTTTACAATTACTTTTAAGCAGGTGATCGGGAGTCGACTGCAGTCGTCTTCTTTTGCGTAGAAATAATAACCAGCAAAATCTCTAATGCAATTAAAGGAAGCGGCAAAATATATTTCTACGTTTTATTGAAATAAACACTGTCACTCATTAGCCTAGGCATTGTAAACTAATTAAAAGACAGAGATGCACATTCCGTACATCATAATTTGCAGGGAGGGGTTTCGAAAACGAGAAGGAAATCGAGCAAGTAAACCCGATCTTCTTTCTCTCTGAACTCCATACTAACAAATTAAAACTCTCGAATAATTACTCCTGATAATGTACAAGTAATTCCAGACACCATGGTTGCTTTAGTATAAAATTATGCGGAAGGTAGTAAATATCAAGGTATGTAGTTAGTGTTATATAATCAACTGGTGTTTTGATTCCTGTCTCCCGAGTCAAAACGTCGATTTTAACCGAAGAAGCAACTCGGTTGGAAACCTGAGAAGCCGTCATCCTAATAAATATTAGCGCGTTGCAATTTGAAGCTAGCAAATAATTTTTATCACAACTTATTGCGGAAAATCTCTATCGACGCTAAACAGGAAGGAGAAAAGGAATAACTAAACTAGAGATTCAATTAAAATCCGCTTAAACCCAACAACAGAGCAGCAAAATGGGCAAAGATTCCAAGGAACAAATCAAAAGCCTTGAGTAGGCCAGTCCTTTCTAGAGACTTCCGACACGCTCCAGGACAAACACGCGAATCTTACGACCTAAAAAATCTTCAGAAAGATTCAATCTCCAATTTTTTCATTCCTCAATCTAATCCAAAAAGGAAGGACGCATACGAAAGAATTTTTCAGTCTAACAGGAAGAATCGCTACACTCGACCAGTATTTCTCCCGACAGCTCTCCCTTCATCTCGTAACTTATCTGTTTCCTGTTTTTGCTAGCGCCAGATGTTCACTTTCGTTTTTTTATCGACTTCACAGTGCAAGAAGCGGATTCGTACTTGGGAGTCCGAAATAAATACGTGGAATTGTGGATAGTAGCCTTCTCTTTTTCTAATTTATACTTTCCTCTTCATTTTGAAATAATCATGCGAATTATGTAACAGAATACTGAAAAATGAATGAAAAATGTTGAACACGTTCCAGAAAATTTTTTCTCTGGAGATAAAAAAGAAACAGAAATTCTTAGGTCCTCACCTATAATTCTAGAATTTGGTTAATCCTGCTCCTTGGCAAAGCTATCAGCCTAAAAGATTGTTGGATACTTAACCGCGCCATCATTAGTCGCCGAAAGCTCTGGAAAGAATGAAGCTGAGCGGGCAAGATGAGGAGTGAGGCAGTTTGCCTTTTCTTTCCTTACTGAACCAGATTACTATAAGCGGCGTTAGTCCTCGTAGTTTCAGCACTGAAGTAGCCCCATGAATTACACTTTTCATATTATTCAATAATTAGTGATTTGAATGGATATCATTGAGTAGTCTCACTCATATCTTAATAGATTTTACGCTATCATTGCCATGAACAAGACTAAGATAATGGTGATAAACGATACATTTTCCTCTACCCTGTGCCATAAGAGTCACGTATAAAATTACAATCCTAAATTCACAAGTATAAGCTAATAAGCTCGTCGCGGTGAGAAAATATCATCCAGATTGAACTTTTTGGATAAATTAGGAAGGATATAGACAGTGACGGACTACAAAAGAGCGGACATTTTTCCTTTGATGGGCACAGAGAAGTTTTACTAAAACGAAATTAAGAAGCGCTCACTCTTTCCAATATCTTATGCAGAACTCAACTGAAAGAAGGCCAACGGCAGATACTGAATTCAAACTGAGAAGGAGCAAAATTACTGAACGATCACAAGAAATGAATAAATGAGTAAAAAAGGAAGGAAAATGATGCAAAAGATCTTAATGAAAATTGTAACAACTAGTACAGTGTTTTGTAACAGAATTTCTGTAATTTAAACCTCTCTTACTCGACTACTATGACTCCCTTTTCCCCTTTTTGGAGGTTGATGAATTAATTTAACTTCATTCTTTCCTCATTTTAATTTTACCAAATAATCAAGCGCAAAAACTTTTGAAGTCGGCTCTAAATTTCTAATTATAAATTAAGAAAACATTTTCTCGTGCACTCAACTCATATCCGTCATTTTTTACCCATAGACTGAATCTATTTAAGTTAATGCTCTTAGTCGTCAGTTTCTTGTCTACTAGTCCAAAATCAAACCTCACATTTCCTAATTTCTACGATTTTAATCCAACATCTCGAGCTTTTTAAGCTTTAAGGATGCAGTATATGCGGATTTGATACATCATAAATATACACATGCCAATAAAACCGTTTTCCACTGACAACTCGCTAACCGTATTAATCAGAGTTCGTCCGCGAAGTAGAAAGGCAGCTTAGCACCTTTAAATCATCCTTGCGCCCTCCGGCTTTGTCTGACCCCGGAGAAAGATTTCCGGATGTCATTTCCATAGGGCACGAGTTCAGATCCTACTAAGCCATTGGTTTTAATATACCGTTTCGAAACTCATCCCGATCAATTATCATCTAACAGATTTCCCTCCTCATAATGAATTATGTATCTAGTTGCAAAGTATAAAAAGTTCATTGAAGGACGATAATCTTTTATATAACCTAATTAGGCATAAATTATTCAACAAATATTTACTTCGCTATTACGAATGAATGAAACCGGGACACAAGTGAGGCAGCGTTAAACATTCATCCAACCTCATGTGCATCCTTAAAACTTTAAGAGTATACCATTTTCCGAAAACGATGAATAAATTCACTTTCTGCCGGAAAACTTTTGGTCGTGGCTCCTGACTCGGGGTCTTATCCATGGTTTTTAGTTAATCCTTTTGAGTTACTTTTTACCGAAGTTATGAAAGAGGAATAATAACAACTTACCACAGGATTGAATATATACGACGACACAGGATTGAATATTTCGACGCGTGGCATCATCGTCAGGTACAAGAAACGAGAAAGTCGCAATTAATAGTGGAAGGAAGGGGGAGGGGCTACACAAGGTTAATTATAGGTATGTATTTAATCCTGTGGTGACGGGTGTAAGTTGTTCTTATTCTTCTTTCATCATGAAGAGCTACCACAAAGTTGAGACCGAAATAGCGAATTTTGTTTTTTACTGAAAATCACGAGTTAAAGGAGACCCTCAGGCTCAGATTTAGGTAAGGTGTATAGGCCAAGGTTTAGTCATTCAGCACTGTTTTTGGAAGGTTTTTGGGAGTATTTGTAGATTGTTGTCGTAATCCCAGATCGTGGAAATCAAGTGTTTTGGATATGTTTTAGTTTTGAGGTGAATCTTTTGGTTGTTTAAAGGTTGTAGAGAGGGTCGTTACATTATGATACTTTTATAACTCGGAAATGCTGGTGTGATATGGAATGTTTGAAATCCCTTTAATGGTTTTACTTTCGAACCGATAGAGCCTCTGTATAGCCTTTGTAGGTATAATGCCAGGTGGGTGATGCATAAGTGAACATCGGTCGGGTTATGGATAGGAGGTTTGTGTTTATGGTAGCGTGAGAATTGTTAAATATGATTCCAGATAATGCATATGTGTGCGTTTTTGAGGATTTCGAGCATTCTTCCATTTATCTGCCGATTTTTTGTGAAACAGATGAGCCTGAACATGTAGATTTGCTAGGTTTGGGCCCACTGAGCTACTGGCTATTGTGGTTTCATCAGCGTATAAGAGTAGATCAGTTTGGGATTGATACGGTATGTCGGATGCGGCCCTTTTCCTTTAAGAGTCATTTGATATCTTACCAGCGTGTTATTAGTGGTCTAACTCGTTCATATCCACCCAAATGAAATGACAATTCACTATTCTCCTAAAATAAACCTAATAATAAACTCAAAAAACAGCAAATATCAACTAGAATACGAAGAACATATTTAAAAATGAATAGCTAAAATTTAGAAGAGTATCTAGCATATATGATTCGCACGAATATTCCGAACATCCGAATATCTAAAACCATGCTAATATTGGTTAATCCACCCTTCTTTCTCTCAATAATCTTTCAGATAATCGGCTATCATTTTCTCAAACATTTCAATAAGAAATTTTTATGGTAATAATGTAATTTAGTTACCTGAAAATGTACATATTACAATAGTGTATGGTGTAGCTAGACGATAGATGTCCTGTAGTTGGCAAAAACGTTGTATTCTAAGAATGTATTATAATCGAGGAGGAGAAAGGGAGAAACCTCCAGTGTATAATTTTCGAACATGTAAGTTTCTATCGTCAAAACCCAACAAAGAATTGTTTAGGCAGTCATATCTCTATTTAAGTTCAAAATTTTTTTCGTTTTTGCCTGCTATTATTGTGAATAGTTCTAATGAAAAGAGCTTTATAAAAGCGGTCAAAAAATGGCTCCTGAATTATAAGGATATTGAATTTTTGTTAAAGAAGATTGTGTGAAAGTTTAGCGTGCTATATATTATAAGTATTATATTTTTGTTTTTAATGTAGTGACACTGGTCAAGTTTCTTTATTTTCTACATTATTTTTTCTATTGCATTTGTTGTTTTTCCCTGAAGAGTCGGTAACCCCGAAACTGATATTTATTATCAATAGGGGTACCTATATTCCTTTGAATATTATGTTTTTATGTTATATCATGTATGTTTGTATACTTTGTAATGCAAAGGAATAAATACCATTATTATTATTATTATTATTATTGAAATTAGCATAGTATATTCTACGGTATGATTGTACAGTGTAGTATATTAATAATTGTAGGACAGTAAAAAGTAGTCCATCTGTAGCAATAATAATAATAAGGGGTTTAAAAAAAAATATCTCCACCAATAGGGTACAGTTTCCTTACTTGATATGTGTTCGAGACAAAATACATCTAATTAAGTGTATTTTCAAGTCAGTTCGTTCCTATAGATACGTGTCGTCCACATACGCATGCATAAATATTTAAGCAAATAATTTGGAGCCCTAGATGTACTCTTTTACACCATATCTCCTGAATAACTAAATCTGTCTCTTTAATTCGCACTTCGGCGTGCCATCAAAGAGATTTCATTAAACATTTGGAAATCGGCGAGCAAAAACTCAACGAAATGGGTCTCCCACATCAATCTCTCTATACGTCATCATTCCTCTCCAAGAGGCAGGTCGAACAGATGTTCGTTTTCATTCGCTAATTTCCTCGACTGCGTAATCGCACTGAGACGGTGCGAATGCAAATAAATTTACGCATTTTTTCCTTTCCCTTTTGATTTCCCTTTCCCCGCGATTGCTGCTACCGTATGCTGCTAATCCGTCCAAGGCGCACCGCTGTAGATAGTTTAGGCAGAAAACACTCGCGACCTATATATTACCTCGTTTGTGCCCGATAAAGGCAAAAAAGAGAAAGCAAAGGCGTGACAATGAGACGTGGGAACGGCTAGATGCGTGCCGAGTTCCTGGATAATGGATTTTTTTCCTTCCCCATTGAGATTCTTTGAGTCCTCACCAGCGTCGCTTCTGTTCAGACAATTGCCAGCTTTCGTCCGCGTTAAAAGAGGAATATATGTTGTTGTCACAACTCGTTATTAGCCGAAGGATTAATTTCCTGAAACCACCGATTGATACAACATAAAAGAAGGCTACGGCGACGTACTGAATTCTCTACAACCAGGTGTATACACGCTTTGAGCCAGATCAACATAAACGATACAAACTTGTGATTAGCTCTACCACTCTAGATTAGATTCCATTCACAATGCGTTATTTTCCTTCGACGTGCATCCTGTAATTATGAATCAACAATGATCAACTTAAAACATATCCAAGGAATAACAGGTGTGAAAGTTAGTGACATGACTGGGACTCGAACCCAGGTCTTCCGGGCAAGTATTCCTGAAGAATACCTGCCCGGTAAACCTAACATAATACCTAAATATAATATAATACAATAGAATACATTACCGGAAAGTAGGAGACTTGGGTTCCAGTCTTGTCGCTATTTTTTACAACTGTATTTTCCTTGAGTTTCAGCAGCCTGATTCTTCCGTGCTATGTTATTTACCTCTCCCTAATCAAGGAAAGGATTTTAGGTACTTGGCACGATAAGTCGTGCGTCTAGAAAAATTCCCAAGGAGAAACGGACATGAAAAAAGTCTCTGTCTGATGGAACCGGGACTCGACCAGTTCGAGTCCCGGTTCCGTCGAACTTTTTCATTTCCGTTTCTCCTTGGGAACTCTCCCTAATCCTTAAAAAATATTGTTTTGCTTACATCCTATGTCATTGCACTCCCTTACTTTGTTAAGAATTTTCAAGTAATTGTTTAAACTGATTTGAAGTAGCATTCAAATACCATAATTGTCATGATGATCGATTCTCAAACGGGCTTCACAAGAATATGAGGCTATTCTAACAATTAAAAGAAAGAAAGATTTGATTCTTTCCCGGCGAGTACGATTCCCTGCTACTTCGGCCGATCCGACAATGAGCGTAAAATAAGAGAAATAGATGCGAGGTTAAATCGTTATAAAGACTTATTCTTTCCACAAGCGATACGCGATAACAATAAGCTGAAGAGGTAACTCGAACGCCTGGTGTTTACACCCCCTGCCATACGCCGAAAAGGAGCTTGCAGAGTATTTAAGTATATGTAGATGTTAAGACAGGTAAATTCTTCATTTCTTTACCTTCCATCTGAAGAATAATTTACTATAATGTTACAATATTCATAAAGTAGGTTTATGGACCACGGAATATATTCGAATGAGTGTAATCGGCTTATTCTCTTCTTCTTATCGAGTCACCGGAGCAGGTAGAATACAAACTCCCTTTTTATCGCATAGCTATGAAGGAAAACAAAGGCTGGGCCGTTTAGCGCAGGAAGTTTTAAAGGAAAACCGGAGATAACGAAGAACACAATAAGTGATAAAGATTTCAAAGACTGAGACTTCCGAACATTTTTTTCTACCGACTCCTTTGATACCATTAGGTGGAAACCGGAGTAAAAAAACAAGGACAGAGAAAGAGGAGAGCATGCGTCTGTCTTCGCTATCCGAGAGACGTGCTAATGAATCTTCTTCGCCACCTGAACGGACCAGGTGGCTAGCAGCCCTCTTTATCCACTCGCGGACCGAACGGGAAGAACGAAGAAGAGATAAAAAGGTGCCCGCGCGGCTCGATCCCGGTTCACCTTGGTCAGCTGTGGAAGAGGTTAAGGGTGTGAGATTCTTAGAGGGCAAGGTTGTGGACAGCGAGAAGTGAAGCTGGGAAACGAAAAAAAAATCGAATCGTTGTTTTATTTCACGGCAAAATTAATTTCGTTTTTAGTTACGATGAAAATCACACATCGCTCTCCATTACGTTTAACGTTATAGCGAAAGAATAACTTCATATAATAAAAAATTCTCATGCGTACCTCAAAATAGTTTACGATTAAAGTTTTACAGTCAAAATATTTTCTACGCGTATTCTCAGTTGTCACTCTCAATTTCGTAAGGATTCGTAACAGAAATAGTTACTTTTCGGATCATGCATACAGCATGACGGTTTCAGATGGGACTTGGTGGAACTCCTTCGTAATCACAGAGAAAGAAAAACTCTAACGCGCTCTAACGAAACCTAGGTAGATTTTTATTAAAAATTATTTTGTGGACTCTAAAAATTGAGTTTTTCTTTCTCTATGATCATGCATACAAATTAGAAAGTATCTAAAATGTTACCATCGAGATTGATTTGTCCTGTATTGAATCTAAGTACCAAATTCAGTATAATAAAATACTGCGCTAGTACTAGTCTTAAACATTTGTCCTAGACGGCTAGAGTACGGAGTGGTAAACCATCACTTGCCGAAATGACAAAATAATATTTTGGGTTTTCTTTGTTAATCGCTTCAGCCTTTAGAAATTTTTAGTTACAATAACTCAAAATTATTTCAGCACCTGGGGCTTTTCTTGTGAGAATGGATTTTGGTGGGAAATGTCGGATCGAGACAGGAGAAGATGGAATGGAACGGAGAAGAATGCCGTTTCCCGACGGAGGAATGCAATGCGAAAATGAATTACGGACATGACCTTAACGTTTTTTCGCGTTTTTTGTTTAAAACAGCCCTCCAACCTGTTTCGACCGCTTCTGGAACTCTCCTCTGATTTACTTTTTACCGTTCCATTGCTAAGTTGTTTACTCTTTAATTTATTCCTTTTCGTATGTTCGGGAAGCCCTAAATTTCAGCTATTAAGTTCGTGAGTGAAGGAGCGGGTTTTGAAACTTCCGATATGGACATATCGTCGCTGAGAGAGAGTTTATTGTCGGCGAAACTTAGCGTGTTGATTGGTTTTCAAGACCAACGGAAGGCTACCGCTACCGAATTCAATTTTCTCACTAAACGATTTTTCGAAGTTCATCCTATCCGGTTTTCAATTTGTGGGCAATTTTCAGTATTTCAAACGCTCATTCCATCTTGTGGTTAAATTTAGAAGAGAATACTAAAAATAATAGGAATAAGCATGAATAGAGGTAGGAGGAGATAAACATATCGGTTATCTCCAGCACTTTTCATTTTACACACACAGGAAAGAGGTAAAAGCTGAAGAAGAAATAAGTAAACGGTTGGAAATTGATGAAAGAGTAAGGCCATGCTAATGTCAGTGAGATACGAGTTCTATGCTGTTGTCTAAGACTTAAAATGGTAAGTCAAGGGAGTTTGGAATGGAAATAAACGGTGAAAATAAGTGGAAAACTGAAGCAACTGGAAAAATTCCTGCAACTGAGTCTGATGAAAAGGGAGAAAACTGAAATGTTTCTCAAATCCAGCGCTGGCAAAAATGTATCTTAGACCACCCTCGACCTATTACAACGTAATTCGAAGGTAACCGTAAAAATCTTCTTTTATTCTCCTAAAAAATCGTGTAGGCTTGTCGCGATAGCTGAAAATATTTAAAGATGTTTCATCCTCACTCGTATATTATTTAATAGAAAAGTTTAGAGGTTAGAAAGGAATTCATTATTTTTAATATATCATTGTAAATATTCCCATAATAAGATTTCCCACGACATTAATCGCTAAATAACGTCAATCAGCTAATTTTACGCCAAGAAATTTATTATTTCTATGAAAAAAAATATTGTTATTAGAGTGCACTTCTGCTTAAGCATTCTTTGCTTTGGAGAGACTTTATGAAGTTCTCAAACTTACAGAATTTCATTTAGTAATTTCACATGCTTGTTCAATAAACTTCGCCATCATTTGGAAATAATCGGTAATATTAACTTAAAAGCTTTTTTACGCCAAAATCGATAAACTCAGTAATTAAAATCTATATAAATCAATCTGAAATTATGAATTCGAATTTAAAAGCGATATCTGAGAAACGTCTCAATCACCTATAGCACGCCATTGGCTTTTCACTCCAGAGTCAGTGAACCTTAACTACGTAAAAGAATGTGAACAACACGCCCCTTCGCTTTCTGTCAGTCTATTTACTCAGGTGGCCTTAATAAATTCAGCGTTAACGAGCTTTGTTTCCATTTCCATAAATTCTAAAGCAAAACCTCAAAGGTAGTTGAGATAGAAACAAAAAGGAAGAAGAAGAGCAATTCACATGCAATCAGCATAACATTAACACATTCATTTTTAAGACTTTCTACAAGAATATAGATTTTGCGTACTAATTTGTCCATTTCCATTTTTCCATAACTATAATGACATTTTCCAATTGTTTCCATAACTATGATGAATAAGTGCAATAAGAGAGCAAAGCAATTTTACTACCCTATTCTTGACTTAAAGGAGGAGTATGATATATTATTGACAGCATTCTATAGTTATCAGATATTTACTCCTTGACGTAGATTACCTTTGATCTAATAATAGAATATAAACCTTCCAACGATTTAATCTAGTAGATAATGAAAGACGTTTTTAATGAATTAATGCATACGATACTGCGTTGTCAGATGTGAACTGATGTTAGCAACACTATCACCGTCACCATCGTCAAGATATTGCAAAACACCTAGAAGAAAAAAGTAAAATGATGTTTCGGTTTTTAATGCTCTGTAATATTAGATAAAAATTACAATATTGGCCGTACTACGTAATCTATTTCTTCAGCGTGATTATCTACTAAAAAAATTTAAAATTTAATTTCAATTTAAATATAATTTATAGAATCAAAATACTAGGAAGAGTACTAGGTATTAAAGTTTTTGTTTAAAACATTCACAACTTCTTCAATTACTTGCTCATTTAATAATTGGATTTTCAATTGCACAAAATCGAATATATAGGAGTATACCTCAATTAAAACGATTAAAAACTCATTTACATTTAAAAGTACGCACTTCGCCACGAAGTTCTCTTATCCACTTCATATCTTGAGGGTTAAAACATATTTCCTCGTATTCCCACAGATCTTCCTTGCTCGCAAATAATACAGGAAAAGTTGACTTAAGGAATTCCTTTTAAGTTCAGCGAAGAAGTGGAGAGAATGCAAGGTGTCAGTTGGAGTGACTGGGTGCTTTTTAAATACAAGGTTGCGAGTTTGATCCTACGGATGCCAATGACACTCGTTGCATAAATCATTTGACGCCGAGTACAGTGCGTCACTATGTCTCGTTGAATTCCATCTTCGTCAACCGGCCATTCGACTTTCTACCTTTGATCTGCGTATTCAATTTATCATTAATTCCCAGTCTCAGCGGATAGGTGGAGCTTTCTGCTTCTTCGCCCTTCGCACTGCCCTAACAAGGTTCCATTCATCAACCTATTTGTACCTCTTATTCGACGAACTTTGAAAAGTCTGTTAGTTAAACCTTAACGACTGTGGGGGGTGATCACCGAAACAGAGAGAAAAATTACCAAATCTTTGCTAGTAGAGCTACCTCCAGGAACTTTAAAAGCAAGTAACTCAGGATGGCTACGATGTTAAAATAAAAATAAGTGTATAGTTGGTAGAACATTCAATAATATGAAATAGGATGTTCCTATAGCGGAATTCGAGTAACCTAACTTACAATTCGACCGTTAATCCTGTTGCGTCGTCATCACACATCATGACATCATTTTTCTGCCACATCGCTAAAAAAAATCTTTCGTGTCTGTCGTTCCTTATAACGTTTCCGCAAAATGTTAGTTACTCATATCACTCTATCTACGCAAAACCTTGACTGCTTCACCCTGCTACAGGATTTTTTCCACTGTTGATCCATACTTCCACTCACATAAAACCGTAAAACTATATCAAGTAGGAATCGTCCTAAGATATTAACTGCAGAATTGCGAAACTACAGTAATATGGTCAACTAGTATTACCTTTTTCGGTCTCCTTTTACTCCGTGTATGCACAAGATACAAAAGTAAAATTTTAAACATATCGTAGAATGTAGAGAGGAAGAAATAAACTTCTCCAGTACCAACTGGATCTGCTGGTGTCTGATCTGCGGTCGGGTCCCTGAACAGGAATATTCAATTCTGATAGCCAAATTTCCCGCAACTGCAAGTAATATTCCAAGGTCATTTCGTAAGCAGCTATGAATGAGGGAAAGAGGTACATATTGAAACTTGCAACTAAGCGACGCTATCAATGAAAATTAATTTCAATGGTATGATCAACGAGGAAATAGAAACTTTTTATTTAATTTAAGGTTTATACGAGTGCAGAAGCAAAGCATTGGGCTCGATTTCCATTGGCTCGATTTCCATTTCCATCGCCGAAAGATGTTTACTAAATTTGATTACCCCCTAAAATCTACGGAAACAAAGCCGAGAATCCACTAAAGCAATCATTAAATCAAGTAATGATTTCTTATTGAAGATGAAAGGTTTACGTTGATAATAAATATCAGTTAATGCCCGTATATATTCATTTAGTTTAATTGAAATTGATAAGCTGCAAAATACCGGTTTTCCGAAGAAATCTCTATTACGCAATATTTTCTTAGTATAAATTAAGTAGCCTGTATGATGCAAAGGATTTTCAAGGAATTATTCAATCGTTAGAATTGCAAAATAACGGATATCGTTCACCATTGTGGAGTAGAGTGTAAAATTGAGAAAAGCAAATGATATCAGTATGGGAATCAATGCGATGACCACTTGTCACTCTCCATAAATTCTATAAATGCTTAAGTAACAGCCGTTTAAAAGTGTATTTATACCTAATAAGCGTTGCAGCGTCGATTTACTTAGAGAAAGAGGTAGAGAATTAATTATTTTGGTGTTGCTTTGATCCTCCAAGAGTTGAAATGGGCATTGTCTTTTTACAGGTCTCAAAATTAATTATTTCTTTAAAAATACACTAAGAAGCTCATGTACACGACTGTGAAAATCTTCGCTGTTTATGTAGTTCCGTCTTTTAGTAAACCTCTAATGGCTTTTACATGAATACCCATTTATCTTCTACTTCATCAGTTTTGAAATTCTGTACAGTTGCATGCAGGGCAGTATCGAGCCATTTACCCGAGGTAACATATCGTTCACCGATTTTCATTTTATTCTTAAGGCATGGTTGATTTCTGTCTTAATAATTAGAAAAAGAAACGGAGTTATAACAGTCACCAAACAAAAATTCTTATTTTTTCTAAATAATATATCAAATATCAAGAAAATGAAAACCTTAGCGTTCAACTCGGCGCCCCCTGATTCCCGCCCACCGCCTCACCCACGGCCCCGCATGGTGCTGCCTAACTCATATTCACGCCATGTAACCAAAACTAAAGTTAGTTCATAATGTAAGAGTAAAACTAGAAATGAAAATTCGTGTTTCTTTTAAAACACTACGGTAGTTATGAAAAAGAGGAGACCTCAGCGTCAATCGCTGGCAATCTTTTCAAAAACTGCGTACGAAATTCAAATATAACTGGAATGGGGACGACTGTCGATCCGAAATGCTAAGAAGTGTTGTCGTTGTATGTCAATCATATTGGCAAAACACTCGGTCACGACTTCATCCGTATGTCCTCGACGAGTGACATTTCCTCGATATCTTCATCTAAACACGTACGGTTTCAGAGAATATCATTGAATACATCTCTTGTTTAAGTATCTCGATATGTGTAAATAGTCGGTACCCACCTAGGAGAAAAAGGGTAATACTAAATTCTAAAACTCTCAAGGACAAACAAAGCGAGTTTTTCCGTTAAAATATCAGCAATTTGACCTTCTTCCCGAAAGGCTTCTTCCTGGATAAAGATTTCACTGTAATAAAACTACCGATCAATTGGTTCATAAACGCACTGTGGAGATATATGTAGCGAGAAATTACTCCTGAGGATTAAAAGGGCATTCATTTTACATTTGAAATACCGAATAAATAAACCAATATCTGAGATATGGGGAATATGGAGAAAGATGTATTTACGAGCAAACCTAGGTGTGTGAAAAATAAAATCGTAGAGATACAGTGGCTGATTGAGCAAACATATTACGTTCTACTACAGGATTTTGTTATAGAGAGTGTCATAACTCAAAAGTATTTAAACTCACCTCACCTAGAAAAGTAATTTAAAGCATTTTCATTATTAATGCCAATTAATAGAAATATTTTCCATTATGGTAATTGCGTACTGGACCTCAGATCGTCTTAATCCGCTTAACACGTTCACTACGGAACACTCCACCGTTGGAGTGATAAATACATTGGAAATGGAGGTATCCGCATTGAATGTATTAAGTGTAAATTACTCAGCGTTATGAAATAGTAACAGATTTGTCGATTTAGAGAAAGCTTTAGATCAAGTAATTAAAGTGAAAGTTTGCTAAAAGTGCGGGCATTAGTCAAAGCATAAAAACAAAAGTAGGTATTAATTGGCCTTAGCACATGCCCCATTGATATAAATGAGGACATTAGACTCAACACTCCGTACCATAAGGTAATTTTGACGTACTTCAATAAAAGTATAATTTGCTTTCCTCTTTAATTGCTACCTTCAATCAGTCTATGACAAAAACTTCAATTTCGCCTACTATTTCTCTTCCCCAATGGGAGGGAAAATAGGAAATGAAACAGCGCACGCAAAATGGAAAGTGGGCTAAAAGATCGACAAAAAAACGGATCGTATTTTTACCGTCCCCTATTTACACGCTGATCCTTTTCCTGCAGTAAAAACGCATCCGCTCGCCGAGAAAAAGGAATGCCAGCTGTGACTGACAGTTTTCCGGGGGTTTCGCGAAGGATACTTTCATTTACCCACATCTTAGCTCAACCGCCGCCTTAAGGACCGGATCCGTCGTCCTAGATTAATTTTCCCTTTGATTGCATGCAATGAAGTATCGCTTCCTTAAATCACAAAGGGCTGCGCGTTTTTGGCGACGTAATTTTCCCACTAAAAAGTTTCGAGGAAAAGCAAACCAACCGTCATTTGTATCGAAATGCCCTTGTCACGAAGCAACAAAAAAATATACAATTTTACGATTTATACGAATGAAAGATCTTGTAATTTTACGAAGTATCGTTCCGCACGTGTAGCTTTGACGTCAGAATATAAAAAGCGGTATTTTATACTTCTCAATTTATCCATGGCCAATGTTTTACACAACTAGCAGAAGACATTTGGAAAACCTTTCATGAGAATTCGAGAATTTACGGTCTTGATTATTTTACGCCATTAAATGATGTTCAAAGATCTGTAACGGATTTCTGCAGTGATGCTTACAAAGGAAGTTGAATCCGATCCAGAAAGAACTGCATCTTATGTGCGAATGTTTCAAAGAGATTACACAATTAATGTAAATAAAGTTATTATTTAGATACTGATCTATGATACTATGATAAGAGCTCTTCTAAATGGCAACAAAATATAATGAAGTGGTCCGAGATTTTTAGCGTCCCCTTTCAGCAATCGTCAAACGTCTGAAAACAATTCTTTTAAAGAAAATAAAAATTACAATTTAAATGTCCCCTTAAATTAGTTAATGGGTTCTGGTTGTCAGCTTCGTTGCAGCTTAAAAATCTACAGCAGTGATCGGCAATACATAGAAACATCAGATATTAAAGATAATATGAACGCAATACCTTAAGTACCAGGAGAACGCGAATGAAAACTTTTGTTAAGTGATACTAAATATCTTACTATCCACGGGATGAACCTGGAGTTATTTAATGTGATTAGAGTTACACTATTCTGATTAATCCAAGAGATTTAAATTCACCAGTTCCGCAAAGACAGACTTGAACGGTAAACAGAAAGATCTTTCCTTAAATCTAGGACTCCAATTGATACTTTTATGGGTAGTACTCAAATACAGTAGGTTCAAAACAAAATCAATAAAATCTTTAGGTAAAATAGGAGAGTGAATATTTAATACCATCCTCTGATTGTTAAGACTGAATACTGAAAAGTTTTTCGGTTTAAAGTAAAAGCACATAAACTAAAACATGATTCGATATAATCTTCACTATCAAGCATCAAGAAGTATTAATATTTTTTAGACATATTTAGAAATTTTATCGGTATCTTAGTGACCCTTCATTGAGTTTTCACAGCATTTATTCTGAAGAATCAAGTGAGAACCTCTATATTTAATGCGTAACCTTGGTCAATTCAACTTGAAACTTAATTATTCTTGGAACAAAATTTTACTAAACAGAAATTTAACCTAGAAAATAAATTTTTATCAATCTCTATTTATGGAGGAATCTTTCATTACACCTCTCACAATTTGCCTTTAACGCCTTACAAATTTTACCAAGTAAAGAATGAAAATAGCAATGTTTACCAGTACCGCGAATTATTTTATTATGCGACCATAGTCTCGACTTCTCTTCGATGGCTTAGTTTCATCGCGAGTAAAATAATCATAAATTATTTTTAGTATGGGTAAAAGTTGCATCTTTTCATTCTCTACGCCATGGAGACCTACCTTCACGCGGGAAAGAATTGATGCATTTTACCACCTTATACATAAAGTAAAACACCAGTCTAAAATAAATTTTGTCTGCAATGAGGCAACTGTCAACCTCAAGGTTTCTCTCCGCTACGCGCAAATTGCAAATGAAAGAAAAAAACCAAATAAAACCAGCAAAATTTCCTCCGTGAAAAATCGCCAAATTGATTATTAATGAAGATCCGGCATCAACTCTCCCAACGGGGGAGACGTCCTTCATATCGTGCGAGGAAAGGTAAGAAGAAAATTAATGGTACTGGATGAAGAACCCACACCTTTTTGTCAGAGGTAGCACGCGGGAATGAGCGGGCGAAAGGAGACAGGCGAGAAAAAACGAAGGGGTAGGTTGAAGGAAAGGGCGAGAGAAGACACCACCGTCTGCTTCAGATAAGGCAGAAGCGTCCTCGAGCGGACGGTGTCGCGGCGGCGCCGCAGCTGTGCGATCTGACTCACCGCAATCGGTCGCCTTGACCACTATTCCCGGCGAGGGAGGTTGTGGGAACGGGAGTGGGCGGGAAGACAGATCGGGAACAAGAGTGGGCGGGAGGGGATGACTGAATTATTCGCCGAACCACGGTTTGATCCGTCGCCTCTCTCCTTCGAAACTTCCATCTCTCATTGGAAGGTTTCCTTCCCATCGTCAGGGTTTTTCTTCAAGTTCCTCCAAGGGCAATCCCGCACGAAATGCAATCTAGAAAAATTTCCTACTCGAAGTAGGCTTTTGCGTCTCACGGGTACGGTCCGAAGAATCTTCTAACTGGCCTGCAACCTTGTGACACGGACGGGAGTTAATGCGCCTGGAAGGTGAAATTCATTTTGAGGAATACTGGAGGAAAAAAGTTGATCGGTATCATCATCTTGGAATTCCTCAATACGTAAATTTCCAACCTTTGATAGTACAGAAAGTGTATTTTCAGAAAATTCATGGATCAATGTTAGTAGGTATTATATAAAGATAGTTGAAGGTGAATCGATGAAACAGTTATGGTTCTACGAATCCAGCGTTAGAAAATTAGATTCTTGTGGAAACAATTTTCAACGCAGTTAACTTTGATAAGTACGAAATTTACTATAGTGAGAGTGTTTATCCAGGAAAGGCAACATTTGTATTAGCCTCTGCCGCCGCTGGAAATTTCTGCAACTTTGCAAAGAGTTGCAATTCTCATAGCTACCGCACATTTTGTTGATTTCTAGTTAAAAATTATAAGCTCATTATGCAAGTACCTGGAATTATAGAGTTTTCTTCTATGCATACATTATGGATAACTTTGCCTTGGACGGGTAGATCAATGTCCGTAGCAGTGTCTAAAACTGAGATGTTAATCCTCCAAACAGTTTCCCTTCAGTTTTACTTCATTTGATATCGATTAAACGATTCATAATTGAAGTGACTTTATGATAATCGGTCATAATTAATTTTCCGTAAGAAAGAATTCCAAAAAAGTTGAGAACTGAACAGCTTTCCTTCCTTACATTTAAAAAGCTATCCGTTAACAATTTGAAAACGTAATTTACAAATAAAAAACAAATTCGAATAAAGCTGGTAATCTATACCATGGTGCAATGTACCACTTGCCTCATTGCGAAACTTTACTCGGTTCCATTGAATTTTCCAAAATTAACCCTCTCAAAAACGTTTATCTTAAACTGTGGATATTTAAGATTTGAATATGTGATAGAGAGTGAAGTTGTCACGATTCCCTCCACCTGACTCTTCATGTTCTCTAATCCATCCCATCGCCATATGAAGATCAGATCTTGTGAAAAGAAAACAACTCCGGTTACGGAAGTCATCTCCTCGAGTTCGATTTGTTGGGAAGATCTTTCGCTTCATAACGCGTCTAAATCAGTTCTGAAGGCGCTTGCTATCGGCTCATCCATCTCACAGTGACCTCTTCTTTGACGAGGGAAGCTAAAATGAGAGCGTGAGAGCGAGAGGGCTAATAAATCAACCCGTCACCCAGTAAGGGAATAAAAATTCGCACCTCTTGCTATTCCGTGGGAAATTCCGAAAATCCTGCCTTCTTCGGACAGACTATTGATAGATAAGTTCATCCATGTCCAGATACTCAAGCGTTGGTGAAGCAGAAAAAAGGATGCCATAGATGATGGTCAATGAACTCTATCGGCACTCATCTGATTAAAATATGAATCTCTCCTCTTCGAACAGTACTGAAGATTTATATTAATTTACAAAATTACTACAGTGCAGTTCGAGGTATGATGACGGCCGGTTATTTGAGAAAGCGAGCAGTAAAATCATCAATTCCTAATAACCTCCTACACCTTTAAAAGGAAGTATTTTATTGGATCTAAATAAGCCATAGCGGTGATTCACATCTTTTATACAAACTGAATGTCACGTAATCTGCATAGTATGGTAACAAACACCTAATTTACCTCTCTTTCAAGGAATTTTTTCATTTTGCTCCCATGCTACTCTAACTTGCAGAACTCTGAATTGCTCTCTTTTGATACGTTTAATGATCAATCCTAATGATCAATGAAACATTTACACTATCCCTGCTTTATTGTGATATGCAAAAGTAAAAAAAATCACACATCGATTTGAGATTTAATTGGCGAATTGGTGAATGATAGTTTTAAATCATGAAATTTACATAATCAGTTCATAAAATTTGCCGTAAACGCAACTAAATGACCAGACTGGAACGAGTTATTCTTTAACAGACTAATGTAACTTTGTTTTTGTGAATATTCGTTACAATGCCTTTAGCTATAGGATAATGAATTCATTCACGCTGAATTATTACCCCTTATTTCGAACAATGGTGTTTCTGCGACGTACGACATCGTTATCAAAGTATGCATGCGATGACCTCTCAATTTAACGTTTTCCGTTGCACTGAAAGAAAATAATTTTAGATGTATAAAATGCAGTACCAGTAACAGCGGTATAATTATCGACCAATGGTACCTCAAAATGTCCTTGCAAGATGGAAGCAAGACCCTTATAATCCAAATTTGCAATACACACTGACTTGTAAAAAATGGTACGCCATGAAGGAGTAGCAACAGCGTGAAACTGAGCACCTATAAAAGGCATGTTACCATTAAGAGTCGACTATAAAATCAGACCTCAAAATCCATTTATTACAGAAAATGTGCCTATTAATAGGGTGTCACACCGACTCTAAAACGACCACTCTCCTTGCAATGTTCGTTCGGGTGCCCCATCTTTGCAAATCAGTGAACTTGGGTACATACCTGGTTCCTTACAATGCAATCATCAACTCAGAAAGTATTAATGTCATGAAAAGGTTTGGACTTAACTCTCGTTTATGTCTCTTATATAACTAGATTCCCCAGAAGAGTCCGCATTACTCGGGTAGAGGCAAATCTTGCTCAGATCCTAATACTAATGGGCAAGAGCAGCTCCCTTATCTTTCTCTACTTAAATCGAACTGTCTCATTGCGGGCATTTCGCTCTTCCTCCTTAGGTAGCTCCAATCTCTGACTACATCTACAACCTCGTTACCCAGACTCTAGGACTTGTACTGCTCCGACAGTTTCAAGCTCGCGATAACCACTTCCTATCCTCAATTAAATACGTTTCGATTTGTCTGCTAGTATATTTTCTATCTCTTCCTCCGGGAAGCTAGTCACCTTAGCACAATTTACATCGCCACAAGTATACCTCCGGAGACATCTCCCTGTCACTTCACCTTCACACCTCTGGTTACGCCGGCGACTACACCATCCCCCGCAACTGCCTTCCGCAACCTCCGTCTTTTTTTACCCCTTCCTCGCGCTTCCTTCCTCTCGTACGCCCCAACCATTCCGTTTATTTTTTGCCATCCCTCCTCGCCTGTGATCCATACTTCCCCCTATCTTTCGCCCACTCTTTCCTCCTTGGAAGCCATCAGCTACAACCACCCCCACTTCTGCATCATTTGCTTCTCGCAACGCGGGAGATGAGAGTGCGACTGGAGTTCAATACTCCCACATCCGAGAGGCGTTCATTCATTCACCTGCCGGAGCCTCGTAAAAGGTTTTTGAAATTATCTCCTCAATGGATCGATAATTACCGTAGAAAAGTATTGATAAAGAGTATTTATTAATAGAGACAGCCTTCAACGGAAACAAAAAATTTTCCATTAGTTCCTCAAATATTTATTGCGCGATCGTTTCGTTACCGTGGTGGCATCCTATGGTCCGAAGCGATTGTTGAATAAATACTGTAGGAAGAATAAAAAGTTTTTCCTCTCTGTACTGTGGCCTCCCAGAAAGTTACGTCTAAGAAAATCGATTCCGTTAGTCTTCAGTTTCAGTATGTAATACATAGTAATCTATGGTTAAGGCAGGTTATACATTAAAATTTGAATGTTTCGTTACATACAACAAAAATACTGGTATTTACAAAACATGCAAAATATTTAAAACATATGTCAGTTATTATTGCTTTATATTTCACTACATACTTATTAATTTCGCAAACGAAAACATTTAGCGGAAAATGTTGGTAGAATATTGTTTAAGAAACTTACTGTGGCAGCTGCGTCCTCATAACATTTGTGCAGCAAAGTTGTGATTATAATGATGTATTCATTTTGAATCTTATAACTCTCAAATTCTTAACAATTCAATTAATTTAACAGTTTTCAAAGTGATTTATATTTCGTGCCAGAGAAAGCATTAAAGCCAACGTGAATCGTATAATTAAAAAAATTATTTTCATGGTCTGTTTAGTTTTGCGTCTACATCTACATAAATTCCCTGCAAGCCGCCTTTTGGCGTGTGGCAGGAGGGGTAGTTCCTCAAAAACAAATATAAAAAAAATGTAAATAGAAGAGTGTAAAATCAACATGCAACAAGTGTGTAGGTGAATGATGAAAAATTTTAATGCTTTTAAGGTTGTCTATTTGCAGAGCGAGTTTTAATGAAGATACACTTGCTTATCAAAAGAACCATGAATTTAAAACTCAGGACTTATGCAAAACTTCTATGTTTAAAACATAATTTGAACGATATCAAACCTAAAGGAGACGATTACACAAAGAATAAAAATTTGAACCATTTACTGAATCACAACATGTTGCAATAAGGATGTTGGAAAGGAAATTACATGGCATGGAAAAGCCGTGAGGCTGAATCCAAGGATCAACGGGTGTAGAAAATATAAAAATGGCTGGAACTCAAATCCAGGTCTCCCTCTTTTCAAGTCCAAGTCATTTTGGACATCCATGATAAAATAAGTCTATTAAAAATATTTCCTCATCTTAACCTACCACGTAATCATACTAGGGGATTATTGCTAGCAAGCTAACGCATGTGTATTAATAAAATTTGTTTCAGTGTACATGACTAAACACGTTGCATTGATATAAATGTTTGTATGCTTCGGTATCCACTGATTATAGCGGTAGTGAATCGATAAAAAAATTAAAAGTAATAGTATTTAAGGTAACGAAAGGACCACAACGCGAAAATTTCTTCTAGACCAAAATGGTTCTCATTCATCTGACCATGGTTTCTGGAGATGCAGAGGGTTAATTATATCACGATTTACATTTTGCATTTCAAAGCTAACAGTCAACTGATCTGCAACGTGCAGACTTAGTCAGTAGCATCAAACTACGTTAGGATTCCCACTGTGGTAAAGATAGAGCTACTTGGCGCAATTCTCTTTCCCAAACGTAATACCTCCTTAATGACATATCTACCCTCTTCATAGTCATTAGGATCTCTTCTTAGGTGACCGATCACGCCTTTAAAATATCCGTAGCCGGTTATCCAACCCTCTATTCTGCGGTGCCTCCCATCCATTGTCAATTATCTTCTTTACCACAACGCGTAGGCAACCTTAAATAAAAAAACCCACGCCTACGATTCCCAAAATCTATTAAGTAAACGGAATCATACTTATTCTACATAACGGAAGTTTCTTAGCGCCCCTAGATTCGAAATAATATTCTTTCAAAAGCCTTTTTGATCAAAGGTATTAGATGTTGGATAATACAATGAGCGGGATAAGTTATAAAACAAATAAAAAGAAAGCCTTTGAGGTGGGAATTTTAGGACATCTGCGCTTCCCGTAGACTGCTTAACGTAAATGTCGGCTCAAATAGCTCTCTCTTACTTCTAACTCATCCGATAGCTATATCCTCTCCTCTCTTTCTACTATGGTACAGATTAATTCATTTTGGAAGTTAAATCATAAAGGTCAGGAGATAGAATAAGAATAATTTTGCATCCATGCAGCGATATTAACGTTTAAATGAGGTAAGGAAAAGTAACGCTTCCTCTCCGTTAAATAAAAATGTAAACAATCTATGGTTGTCGATCATTTGGGGATTATTTAAGATAAGTGAAAAATGCCTGCACAAATAAAATAACAAAAACCTAAATAAATAAGTAAATGGCCCTTTGTTAGCAACAGTACCTCGACAACTAGAAAAACGATCCTTCTGTTATCTAAATCGGATAATTTATTTGACGATGTGTAAAATCAGTATACACATATCAATTTAATTAGCAGCTGAAAGTGAATCATAGCATCAAACTAGTTTGAGCTTTTTAATAGTTTCCTGTACATTTTATTCAAGTCAAAGCAAAATTTTTTTACATATAGACTGACAACATAAAGTTTGACTCAAGAGAAAAATGTGAATGGTGCAAGTCCTACAACCTGTTTTGATCGAACGTTTCAATAAACCAAAATGCTAAATTCATAAGTTTCCTTGAAACCAACCATTAAGGAAATAAATAATGATAAAATAATAATAAGTTGTGTTCAACAATAAATCAGAAAACTAAAAACCAAACACGAAACCTTTCCATAGATACGCAAAAAGATTTCATAACACAATACAGCAACTAATATCCTTTTATTTTAAATTCAACTTAAGCTAACAATAGCATAAAAACCATATAAAATGGAAATAAGTCAATAAAATCAGTGGACATTTCCAGTCCAATTTGATTAACAATAGTTCTTTTAAATTAACGTCTTTTTTATAATTAAGTGTTGGCAATCCCTATAAAAATTATGTTCTGAGATGACTAATTTGATTATTTGTAAGTTTTTTATTTATTAATAATTGTAATATGTGTTTAAGTGAAATAAGTACGTATTATTACTATTATTATTTGGTTAATTCAGGTCTCAACTACAGCACGTTAGCAAGCGCTACGAAGCCGTCAAGGATCATGAAAACTCATCGCGAGGAGGAGAAGAACCCTTGACCGAAATCGTAAAAAGGCGACCGTAAATAAACGTGGGAGACGCGTAAAAACCTCTCCAGCCTAGACTCGGAAGTGATATTTTTCAGGGGATTACATAAAAGTTGAGGTAGGCAAGGACGGGGAATATCGGTTTGAATGAAAGGCGTGCAAAAGGCGATGGAACTCGAGAGTAAAAGGCAGAGTGACGAATGAGAGAATGGGAAAAGCCACGAGAAATTCCACCGGGCAAAAAGAAAAAGAACGGAAGGGAGAAAACGGTCTGTACGGAGAATAATACGTTTTTGTGATGGAGAAAGGGTTTTTAGTGGAGGTCGGGATATAGATGGGTAAATTAGGGTCGGCTTGAGTGTGGATAGGGGAAAGTGGGTGAGAGTGAAGGATGAGACAGGAAGGGGAGGGAAACGGATTGGGGAGGATGCGGCGACCAGCTTTAAAGTGTGGAATGCATTGATGAGTGCGCCTGGGAGACGGTGACGACCACCTATATAGAATGGGGATCGTCCCGGAACGACTGCGCATTCCTTCAGGGATGATCAGAGAGCAAGTCAATGGCTGCTATTAGCAAATGCCTCCTGATGACGTCAAATGAAGCTTACGTCGGCGCTTTGATCAACGTATGGTAACGAAAGGTATCATAACGCGATAAGGTACATCCTTGTAGGAATATATTGATACATGATATAACCCTGAAATCAATCTCCGGTTACAGATTTTTCTGAATGAAAGTTTAAAAATGAGAGCACTCGAGGGAGAATGAGTGGAAGATTTTTCCGTTAATATTTATCTTGATGTGTTAGAAATGCGTCCTTCACAGAGAATAAACACTGTAGAGATACTAATTACTAATTATAATTCTAATAATTCGCACCTAAATTAAATCAATAAAATTTGATTCTTCAATTTCCAATTATGTCAAATAAATTACTAATGTTATGTCTCCCTTAAATCGGCTTTCATCCTGGCACTATGATTCCTATGGATTTTTCCTAATTTATGCTGTTTTCTCCATGGAAATCTCTTTTCCATGGATATTAAAAGTAACAAGAGCAGGTAAGATTAAACAACCATACAAGATCAAATATTTTCTGGTTACTACGGTAGGCGCAAATCGCAGCTAAAATCTTCGAATTTAAAATATCATTTGTAATTTTATTCGTCCGATTGTAGTATTCCACATAAAGTCGATCTGGCATGAGGATATATTCATTCAAAAGGGGAATAATACATAGGATTGGATGTCTTCGTAAAAGGTCGTAATCGATTAGAAAAACAGAAACCAGCTACTGTAGAAAACCAAACTCCGCACTTATCACTCACACAATGTGTCTCAACGCAACCCGCGGTCCGGTCTGCAAAGATTTTACATGCATGATAATTGAATAAATTTAAACATTTAAAATGCCTATATGTGCTCCGAGGATAGAAAGAAACTGCAGCACACCATATCATGAAAGACCCAGGTTTTCTGTAATCTATAAATTATCCGAAGACTTATGAAACTTGCGTATGTTTTCGCTGTTTCCCCTCTTAAAATCTGAAATACCTGATTTAAATTGAGATATTTGATGAGATCGTAAATTATTACTGCGATACTGAAACTAGTAATTAAATTATAATTTAATTCTCAGCATCACTTAAAGCTCGAACGCGGAAAATTAATTACTGACCTTCACTTGATGAGTTAATGGTAAATCCACGAATCAAATATATGAATAATACCGGAAAGAGTATAATTACGAAGATGACATTAAGCTCTGTCATTCATTTTCTTGCGAAATCCAGGTCATTATTTATAAATTGCTCAGGAGTAAAAAATTCAGATTACTTCACTCACGTTTTCGCTCACCACGTTCTAACTTTAAATAGAGATCTTCATCATGTTCCTCCAGTAAGCACTATAGAAAAAGGTTCTTCTCTAAACTCTCAATTAAACTCTTCTCAATCTTTCTCAATTAAAACCTGTTCTCCATTCCAAAAGAAGTAAATTCCGGGGGATTTTTGGAGACAATTTTAAGGATATCTTTAACTTCTGTGGGATATGTATTTATGTATCCTTCGTCAAAGAGGACCATAAATACACCCCCTGCCATAATCATATCCCCCTGCTAATCTACCCTGTTATATTCTCTGATGCTATTCGGAAAGAAAGACACATTTACTTCGTTTAAAAATTCTGGACCGATGAATTGTTCGAAAAGCTTTCGTCAGTAATCAGATCTCTCCTGTAGTTTTTTATCATGACCGTTACATGTAACGCTACTGTCGAACCTGAAATCTCCACTGACAAAACGGGCTGCACTACGTTGAACCATCTCTAAATCTGAGACTAACCCTACTTCATGTGGATTCCAGATTGCGCAGTAATATTCGAGACTTGGTCGAATGAAACGCGATGTCCGCAACAAATCATAGAGATTAGCTAATTACGTCATTATCCATGAGATTTCCAAAATATTTCCAAATTTCTTGAGACGGAGAAGGTATATTATTTTGATTACGTAGGAATACTACAAACATTAAACTATAAAAGAAAATAAACTTGCTCTGTAAGAAAATCTCGCTCCTTTTCTACTACTATTTCCTCTCATTGACCTCTTTTCTGGGAAAATTTCCGGGCCCGACAACATGTTATCTTAGAGCCAGAATAGTTTTTTCCAAAAAATTTACCATAAAGTGACTAGTTTTTTGAATACCCAATTCATTTGGCATTAATGGGTAGCCTTCATTTAGAGTGCAACAAAGCGGACATGCTCATAACTCAAGTATCTCCTACATGTAAAACTCTTAACCAACACACTAAACGTAAGTTGTTTTGTAACAATGAGCCACTCATCGCTAGATCCTCTATAAAATTCACATTGTTAACCTTATAATGAATTCATGTATTACATCACTATCTATGTAGTACAAAAGAAACCAATGTTCTTTTCTGTTTGCTAGATACATAAATACTAAAGACCGAATGACATAAAATCAGAATAAGGCATCGCAAACTTTTCTTCCTGTTGAGGTAAGAGGCATTCTTGTAAAAAAAATACTACCCTAGTCTCAATTTTTTTAGTATCACCGCTCATATAATTTATGCAGCAAAACAATAGAATGAGTCACTGTTATACCAAAACATCGAATATAACTAAAGCCAACTCCAACACAAAGAGAAATAAAAAGCAAATTACTTAATGGATGGTTTTGAAAGAATTTAATAGCTTTCAAGGTAATATAAATCTTTTCAAAATAACAAAAGCAGCATTGTTGTGAAAGCATCATATGATTGAAATGCGATCCGTATTGCAGAAAATCAATAGACTGTAGCAAAACGGCATCTAAGATAATGCATATTCAAGAAATACAAGATGGATGATGGTAGAGGTTGAAACAATGAAATATAAAGATAAGTGTACAGGAAGAATCGTTTAATAATTTCTAGAACGTACTAAATGTTACGAAAATATTTCTCCCACATTCTTGAGATTATGATTTAATAATCGACTGCATTATAACACGAAGAAATAGAGAAAATCCTACTCAAAGGGCAGAAAATCAACCACAGTAAAATACACGTATCAACAACTTCTTCCATACCTGTAAATATCTGCCACTGAATTTTTATCAGACTATCACAGTATTTCCGTAGGATTACAATAGTATTATTTTCGCTAGATAACGCAGCTTGAACTTCTATGCTCATCAATTTTCCTGTTTGTGAAATCAATTAAATTATTCCATCGTGAAAGTTATTCATAGATTTCTCATAATCGAAGACACCTGCTTATCGGTACATCCAGACGAGTATGAATAATTAATACCAATGAACTAACTATTTAATCACAAAATCTGTACAAATTCCACAATATAAACACTCACTAAATCACTGAATGTATTTCTCCTTGCTCTTCTTTCAATTCTTAGTTCTGGAGATGGCGTCAATTCACCGAAACCTGTTAACTCCTGTCATTTTATTGCAATATATTTTATGGAATTTGTACAGATTTTGTGATTAAACAGTTAATAAACCGAAGGTTGCTTCTTCGATGAATATGACGATATTTATAATAATAAGTGGGTTTAGGCTTCAGGAAAAAATAAAGACGTGCATTAGTATCAAACGAAGAATAAACAAACAGTAACGATAGTCAATACATTCCTGAATCTCATTCCTTTCATTGAAACACACCATAATATGGAACAAAAGCTCGAAAAACCGACAAGCGATCATAATTGCAGCGCCGTGGGTAGAACCAAAAGAAGAAAAATTTAATAGAGATAAAGCAAATACCACTTCTTCCCATCCTCAGGATCGTTTCAATTTTCCTCCTATTACGAGAGCTGGTAGGATATTCCAAGGACGATCTCAAAGGTCGAGTGGAAGACAAGAAGAAACTGTTAAAAAAATAATAAGCTTTTTGTACTCTTTTATTTGTTAACGGGCGAAGGCAGGCCTATTGTCCTCTGGAAAATCGCTTGAGATCGCTAAGGATACAGAAAATGGCAGGGCGTTGTCCACAGATTCCTTTTTACATTCCCCTTCCTCTGCATTCGTCTCTCTTAGATTTTCTCGATCCTCCTCTCTCCTTGCGCAAGCGCTGTGTGCCCAAGCGTTCAATTTATATTCAATTTGCTGCGAAATCCATTAAGGCTCGTGTTTATCCTTTCACGGGAGCGGGTCTTGCCACAATGAAATTCAGCTTCCATGCTTTAATCTCAGCCACCGAAGATCGCGTCGTAATGAGCGGGCGTGCGCAACAGTTTTAAAAATCTCGCAAATCGCTACGATTACGAAGAAGCCGAGCGTAAACCGGACGGATGTTACGGGTAAAGGCATGTTTATTTTTCCCTCCTCCCAACGTTTCATAATCCAACGGATGCTACTCTTCGGGTTGCATACCCCGTTCCACTCCCACCAGACATGTATTGCAATAACAGCGATGGTGCACTTGATTCGGCGGATCGTGGTCTTGAATCGTTCTGAAAGTTTATCTCCGGTAAATTTTAGTTAAAAAGTTCCCTGTTCTCTGAATTGGATATACCTTATGTAAGCGAAATCTTAGAGCATAAATCTGGTTAAATAAATACAGTCCTCGTGGGAGGTCAACATTTGGTAAAATTGATTATGTTAACATTTCGTATGCTAAGCAAAGCCCATGTTGAATAAACCTGATGTGGAAAATTGCAAAGTATTTCTTTCTTTCAACATGTGTTTTAAGTTCCACAAAGTGACGCTCGTGCATATTAATCATATTTTATTCCTTATCATGAACCATTATCCTTAACTCGGAATTATTTGATATCCTTTTCTTAAATTTCTGGAATATTAGGTGGCGAAAATTGTAATAAAGAATTCATTCAAGTTCTTCCCTAATACCCTAGTTATGTTGTATTACAATACACCTTTGTAGATGTATAAGGGTTGCAGAAAGTTGTGAACCTATTACGTTATTCTCCTTCATTTTCTTACTTTGAACTTATGTTAATTTATTCTATGGTCTGACTCTAAATACATGCCTGATAGCCGATGTCTCTAAAAGAAGTAAAACATCAACCATATGGTAGCTTCTATTTGCATCGTAATTTGGTAATAGTAATCGTGTGAGGTCTCCGCTTGCAGCTACTTTTAATCTACCTTTTATCTAAAACTGAAAGGCGAAATGGAGAACTACGTTTCAGATGTGCTTGATTATCTTCTAATTTAACTGAGACAGGCAACTAGAAACAGAAATTTGATAAGTAGAAATGCAATAAAATAAAATTCCGCATATATGCCATTATACTTAGAATATAGGTAAGGAAACTATTCCAATAACTCGCTCGCCGTCGCAACTTGGGTGTTTGGCGCCCGGGCACAAGACTTTTTTATGGCGCCTCTATTAAGTCACTCATTGGGCGGAAAGAAACATAAGGTTAAAACCTACTATTTAGTAGGCGTACTGATCTCACTATAACCGCTACACAAACTTTTAGTTTCAGCTAAACAGAAGTTTCAACTTTCTGGGGCAAGTACTTTTTCAGAGAAAACTTTGGAAACCTTAGAACTTGAACAAACCTCGTTACTTGAGTAAATGAAATCGCATTCACTGCTATTACGGCATTTCCGGGTTTTCATAAAACGGTAGTCTCGGCATGAGTGAAATAATCAATATCAAACATCAACACGCCAAACCAAACAAATTATTTAAGTAAAAAGGCTACACGATAACATCATCCATTACCACGAGATACTCATTTGTTTTATTTCAAATCTGCGGAAGTGGTTAAAATCCTTGAGGTTAGATGGCTCTAAATTAGCTGATCTCTGCAATGTACATAAAAATATATTTTTAAATCGAGTATTTTCCAACTTTTCAAACTCGAGGTCCCAGTAAATTGTTAAAACACAATATCCTGTCCTCCAAAGAACAAAAATCTCATGACAGACTATTATCTCAAGGCCGTTCGTCTGCTCTGAATCGATTTTAATGTTCCATGAGGAAATGCTTTTCATCCACTTTATTTTCCGTTTGCACAACACTGGACGCAGAAATTAAACAAAAATAGAGTGGGAATTTTCGCCATATTCAGCTCGACTGAAATATTTCTGAAATTTTATCCTTCGTAAACTACTACGGAGGAAGTTAAGGAAGTATTTGCTCTCAAGAAAATTATGCTTTGATAGAATTAAGGCCTTCATATGGCTCAAACCGTAGCTTTTGAAGTGTTTTGTTTCAGGTAAGATTGAAAAAAATCAATCTGATATCTTAAATCGATGAGTATTATACCAACTTTTTAATAGAGGTTTGATATACTCCTTCAGCTGTTAGGTAAGAGTAGCAGAGCTTAAGCTGGGTCACTTAAAAGAAATTAATTTTAAAATTATCATTTACTAAAAGTCACCATAAATATTCCTGATCCAATGATAAGTAAAAACATGTCTTCCACGAAAACCTATCATATAAAGTTGAAAATCTCTCTCCATCTCCCACATCAAAACCTATTATATCACTTTTTTGTCTCATTTACGAAGAATTTTAAAAAATAGTAAATAGACACCAGCGGAAAATAACTTCATGCATAAAATCACTATAAGAACGACAAAGTGATAAATTTCTCAAATTGGTTTGCTCTACTGAGCAATGATCCACGAATCGAAACATACATTAACTTTCTCTTTGCTGACAAGAAAAACCATGATTCATTGGCAGTAAAAACGACGGCATAAATATCTAGTCTTAACTACTGAGAAGAAAAATTAATTGCTAACACCGTCACAACAGTTTCGTAATGATTCTAAAAAATATAATTGATTTGACATATTTACATGGGTATATTTATTCTTAGTATTGAGTTACCTTCTTGAGAAGTTCTGATACTTATGAATGTCGGTCAATGCTAAAGTTTCCTAATATATTATGGAAAGTTAATAGGCCTGATAGCCTGATTAGCGCTATTCTGAAGTATAAAAAACTTTGGTATAAAAGCGAAAATGGCATTAAGAACTTTAAAATTCCCCGGACTGATTCACTTGATTACACAGTGGTACCTTGGTTAACGAAGGTAATCCGTCGCTATCCAAGGCACAATTTTGCACAAACAAACACATGTAAAATGTGCAAATATATTTAAAAGTAACGAAAATACCGTAAATGTAATTTTTTTCTACCAAAAAATAATCATTAGTAAAATTAACAGTCATTGAAGCACTTCTTCATTGACAATCTTCGCCAAAAGAGGTCGAAAACCAAAGCCAGCATCGTTATGCAAAACATTTTTTTTATCATAGTCACCTGCCATTAACTAAGGCCGTCGTTTTAACCAAGGCACCACTATATTATGATATAAAAGACGAAAATAAAAATATTCAAGGATTGAAGACTCCATTTAAAGACTGTTTTCTTCGCTGAAGTTCCCTTAGAAATCTTCAAATAAAAATGAAATGTAATTTTGCTCTTTATCAATAAATATGGTCAAATATGATATCAATTAACTTTCTTCCTTGGTCGTAGAATGGAATAGATCATAAATAGCAATGTAATGTAGCTTAAAGATTGAGGCAGTGCTATATAATTAAGTGGTGCCTTCTGCTGCTTCAAGATGGAGTTTTCCCCAAGTCAACGAAGATTTTTTATGCTAGGACACTTCACCGAACATTCTTTTGGTTTGATTTCTCAGTGTATATAATTTCTAGATAAAAAAATACTAAATCATGCGAAATTCGAAGAAAAATAAAACGCCACCTACTGTAAAAGCATTCGATAAATTTTATAAAAATGGAACTACCATTGCATCAAAAATACGGCTGAACCACCATCAGTTTGCGGCTTTCTTTTACGAAATTCTATGGAAACAGAGCTAGATCTCTTTTGGGAAGGGTACAAACTACGAAAACGAAAATACACTGGAAACAACGAAACGAAAGAAGCGACAAAAAGGTGACAGGGTTCCAATTTTGAACGAATAAATCATGACAATAGAGAATTAAATAGGATGACCATTCAAAAAGAATGAAAGAGAAAAACAAGAAACACCAAAAGGAACAAACTGTTGAAAGCTTTTGGGGAAAGAGAAGAAGATTAGAAAATATTTCGATTGCTTCACCACGTATATAAGAGATTGGTATAGCAAGGTATATACTTCCTCACTTTTCCGTCGGATCTAAATTGGCTCGAAACTATAAACTATATATACACGAAACTATATACAACTCCATACACTAATTAGTATAATTTACTGAAGCTATGAAAATAAATCCTGAACTTTCTTCCACAGGGAGGGTATATGCACCTATAAGTCTCTAAGATTACGGCCTGGTATTATAATGTAAATGGAGTTAACTAAAGTTCACTCTAGAGCCCAGTATTACATTGTTTTTTTTTAGAGTTAAAAGTGAAGGTTATCCTCCATGCTAATTCATCACATATATATATAGGAGATTTACAATAATCTTCACTTTAACAAAACATTATAATACCAGGCCTTAGAGTGAACTTTGGTTAAAGTCCATTTTAAGAATACATTGTAAGGCCTGTGTGTTACTAAGCGTGGTCACAGTTTCCTTGTCAGCATTAAGTTGCGAAGATTTTCCACAAACTAATCATTAATTTCTGTGAAATCTTTAAGACGCTTAAAGTTGGAAGGTAAAGTGGCCCTATCGGGATAATCTCGCTGTATAACGGGTCCCTCTACCCTTACGTTGAAAAAACGTTCCCTTTATCGTGAGTTTTTCTCGACAAGCATAAACATTTCCGGGGAAAGGGAGTAATATTATAAAGCCGCGTAAGTTGGCATGGACCATTTCCTTCGACCCCTCCCTTCGCCCCTTGCTCCTCCTTGGCCGTCCATTTACGGGGAGAAGGGGAGGTGTTAGTGACCTCAAGTGGTTAGGGAGCGTCCTTTTTCGAAGCTGCGGGACGCCCCTGCTATTTGTTGCCACCATCCTTTCTCCGATCCGTTCGACCCAAACCCACACGGGCGACACCTCCTCCTGCATATTCTCATCTCCTTTCATGCAACGTGATTCATGTCCGCATCCAACTCACCCTTTCTCACAGCTTACGGCAACCGTATTAGCCCTATGCCAAAATTTCACCGAAAAAAACGAACGGAATTTGTTTCGGGAACGGCTTTAAGTAAAAACAGAAAATAAACGTCTATAAATAAATAAGACAATAAAAATAACAAAAAAATTCTTCGAGAATAAATTGAAATATGGAGTTAGAACAAAATATAAAGGAACAAAAAAATATAAAGGAACAAAACAAAATAAATGTATAACTCGAATGCATTGTAAGTTTTTATAATTTGAATATTATATACTGTAAATTAACTTAAGCGATAACAATTTTGACAGATTTTTTTTACGGTGTGGTCACTGAGAAGTTTCTCCAGGTTATATCTCAATATGCTAATGAAAATTTCTTTGTTAAACTTCTTTGCAAATTTCTGTTATACTTTTTAAATAGTGTGGCATAGTAAATTGAACCTATTGACAATGTGGCATACTTTGAGAGGCTTTACTGGAGTTTCCATTCACATTAAGAGATGCAGGGTTTTGATTTCTCCCTCGATAATGACAACCTTCTGGCAAGTTGACTATTAGCATTCGTCATATATATAAAAAAATTAAACAATAAATTTCATATTTATCGAGCGATGTTTGTACTTAAATGATTTTTCGTCCATCTAATGCATCTTCTTTGTTAGGATATTTTTTAATAGGTCATTTTAAAATAAATAAGAAGAAAAGAACGGAAAGAATTTGCGGATATGAAACGAAAATAAACTTAGAAAAATTACCCACTGCAGGAAAACTCCCGAAAAGAAGGGGGTAAGAAAGACATGACAGAATTGCCCAACGTTCAGTACTTAAGTTACGTCATACACTTTTCCTCGACATGTCTGCTCTAGGCGCAAGTATTACAGACTCTTTTAAAATACGGAAAAAGTATAAACATCTTAAAAGAATCTGAACTTCATTTCGGATATAAGTAATTCTAGGAAAGGCTATACTTATTATATTATGAAAATGATGAATGATAATTTATTAAAAATCATGTAACAAAGCTAGACTAATTTCAAGAACCTCATTACTTAGATGTTTACCTACGTTTTGCTACATAATCTTTAATAAATCATGTAGATGTTCCACCAAATATCGCTTGATGTGTCGTGATGAATGATAAATAATTATTCTTATTAAAATATATTACTTATTTCATCCGGCTCACAGTGTGTCATGGAAGTAACTCTTATATACAAAAAAATAGCTCATTATTAAAAAGTTGAGAATGAAAGGCAGTAATCAGGATTAAGTTCTTGAGGAAACACTTTAAGAACGGCGATCACTCATTACATTGAAAGAAGCATGCGACTGAAAAAATGTTACGTCTCACATCAGCTATTCATTCCCATTCCCACATTAAAGTCGATTTATTAATGATAATTTAGAAATATACGAAAATATGCTAAAGTTTTCAAACATTCTTCTTTAACGGCTCTTCCCTTCCTGTAAGTTTGCAGGCTTTCGTAAGAAGCTATGAGTAGATATATTTACCTCGTTACTTAGATATACACCTCGTTATTTCTTAATTTTATTTTTGAGCTAATTCCCTACTCCTCTACCGCTAGTCTGTTTAACGCATCAAGCCGCGACCACCCTCTCGACCTTTGTCGCACCGCGGAAACCTTTTTTCCATCGCCTCCGGAACTTGAAAGACGCTCCCATCGAAGCCACGATCCGATAATAGGCGCGAAGGCGTGATCTCACGGACACCTACTTTATTTTTACTTTCTCCATCATTGTCACTCTTCCACGACAATTTTAGACGTTCCGTTTGAGAAGTTAAAGCGAAGCAAGCGACGACCTCACGATGGATCTCTTCCTGGTTTCGGGGTCGAGGGTTCATGTTCTCTTTCGTGAAGTGCGTGGGTTACAAAGTGGAATAATATATTTTTCCTTTCCTTTCGTCAGTAAAACATATATCCACTGTTGAGTGAAGGCTCAGGTAGTCTGCGGTTGCACCCTGAGATGGATGGTGCAATCGAGATGGTGGGGGTGAAGTGCTGATGTTGAAAAAGTTTATGGGTCTATGAGTTTTACTACAAAGGAAAAGTGGATTCTTAGAAGCATCACGAATAGGCTAGTCTAAAGACATGAATGATCAAGACGCTCTAAGACAATTCCGTCCAGGAAAGCTGAGTCCCTCATACATTTTCATACCGGAAAACATAATTTATTCTTGAAGAAAAGTGACTGAAATCGCCCTCGACTTTGTGGTAGTTTCCATCACGAAGAATAATATTTTATTTAATATAGTATTGATATAGTAAAAATTTCATTTTACAGCACCCAATTTAGTAGATTTGGTTACTTATTTATTATACAATTTGATTTCAATATGACACTGAGTAAGGTGACTAGGCCAACTACATATAACTTAATAGTTGACTAAATTTGTAACAAATGATAAAAGTTTTGCATTAACAGTATCACCATTTGACTATATATTTTACAAAGACATAGTGGATAAAAACTTATAATATGTACATGAATTTACTGTTTCCTAGAAGTGGCATTTAAATAATGTTATAATAATATATTAATGAAAACATTATCATAATTATAATTTACCTAGAAAAAATTGAGAGCCACATTGGCAAATAAGAAACAAAAAATAACGCAAGCGGCATAAAAAACAGGCGTGTGGGCTTCCCCATCACACAGCCAGACTGTTAGATCAATTGGGATGTCAGATAGTGTAAAGCATAGATTTTAATACTCGAATACATTTCATAAATTTCTTGCACAAAAATATGATTTAATGTAAGGGAGTCTATATGGTATCAAATTCTTATTTTTATCGTTAATGTTTTCATTGGGATCGAAACCCTTCCGAGTATTTTAAAACTGAAATTTTGCCACATCGCCGAGCAGAATTTTACATTAAATCTACATTATAATTAAAGCTTACATATGCTTCGGGATGTAAGGTACACGGATACCACCCAAGATACTGTTGCGCTAATGATAATTAAATTATTTTACTTAAAATATTTTACGTGGATAATTCCTTATTGAAGTACAAAATTCTCTACAAAAATGTCGAGGGATTTAATTGCTCGAGAGACGCACTTTCTGTAACTTCAGTTTTCGGAAGGCAATTGTCTTATCGAGGGTGAAAACTTTTCTTATCAGAACTTCTTCCTTCAGGAGTCTCGAACACACGGACGGCATGCCTCAGAAAAACGAAATCTTCCGAAACATTTTAAGTGCTTTTTCCCTTTTAAGTCTCTTTTTGCTTTGCATAAGAAATAGAAAAAGAAAGAAATATCATTAAAATAAACACTAAAAAGCGATACACTGTCCTAAATTTGTTCATCAAAGCAAATTCATGTTTTCCGATTTCTTAAGGATCGGTTTCACGAAATAAAGAACCCAATTTAGAAACAAAATAATGGTTAAAGATAACAAACACTGTTTTTTGTGCACATATTTGTCGGGATAACGAACGAAGCTTCAGAAAAGAACAACACTCCTTCTCTTTTTAGTTACCGACTCAAACTACTTGAGAATTATCACAATTTTTCGCAATTTTCTGTTCTCATAGTAGACGCCTTCTTGGCGTGGGATGCTCTTTGACATCATGATTATTGATAAAGGCTATTAGGCCAATAATCTTTTCTAATTTAAAAGCAACCTAGTTTTTTAAACATATTTTTCCGTTATGGAGGTTAATGTAAGAAATAAATTGCCAGCCTCTGTTTCGCCAACATAAGTTATTAAAATGGATTTACGGTTATAATAGGAATTATCTCCCTTCACCTAGAAAATTCAACCCACAAAGGTTGACGTAATATTATACTATAAAAATTTACTCAACTTAAACTTTCCCTTCACTTTGATGATTATCGGCAGCTGATATAAAAAAATACTTAACTGATTTTAAACATTAAAATAAATTTAAAGACAAAATAAATATACCAAGGACTAAATTAGTAAAACCACTATTCACTCAGTAAAACTCCTTTGCCCAAAGTGTCTTCAAAACATAAGAATAGTCTCTTCCAAAAACAAAATCCATCTATACAACATAGAATTTTTTTCCATTTACAACTTAAAAAATCTAGCACAAATACCAATCCCGAAGATGGAATACCTTTTTAATGATACTGAATTTCATGACATTAAGTAACACAACGGAATATTTGGAAGCCGCTAATAGACATCCGTAGCGTGAGATTAGTACAGTATTAATGAGGGCCAATCAGTCGCAGGGGTCGGACTACGTAGTTTGTAAGATTCTCTACCAGTATTGCACAGTACGCCATTGGTCAGGCTAATTAGAAAGAGAGAAGAATGGAAAATTCACTGTGAAAAGGAGAGAAACCTTACCAGAACTTCAAATGCTCATCATAGGTGATGTCTGTAAAATGACGACGCCATTTATTAGAGGTGATGCAATGCCTATTGAAGATGACAAATTCCTGGAATGCCGTATGCATCACCTTCCTTCAGCTTACTAACCAGATCCCAATCAAAGTATGATTTTTCAGAGGAATCAGAAAAAAGGCAATCATCCATTTTTATTAGGCGTGGTCCGATCCGCTTCCAGAAACTACGGGAAAGTGGGTGTGAAAATTTTCTGCCTTGCGAATGAAATATCATTGGGCGTTTGTCACTCTCGCTTGTAGCGACATGAGACGACTCATCAAATGGGCCACAATGCCGAACAATATCCCTCGTGAATGCGGTGACACGCCACGGATTTTTATTTCCATTCACCAAATATATTCCCTGATAAATATTTTTCGACAGCTGATACTTCGTTATATACATGAATAAAAAAAACCGTTAGACACTACATTACTAAAAAACCGATATAAATGATCGGACATTGTCTGGTGCCCTATGAAAATATTTCCATCTCCTTAGATGGCTCTAGCCTCGATGCATTTCATAGAATACGCGTAGACGGTCACCAGAATTCATTCCGTGTGCTTTTAAAACATTTCAAAACCTTTCGCTCCTCTCTCTTTTAACCCGCCAACGGTTTTTAAGCGAGCCCTCGTGTCCGCTGCCCACACTTCGACTCCCACGGACGACGATTCGCCCACTTCAAGCATTTTCTTGCCTCCATTTTCAACCTTCCTTCTCTTTTCTTCTCCATGTCCTTGTCTTCCCTTCTATTCGAATCATACGCCCGACTGATTCAACTGTAACTTCAGATATATAAACACGTATTTTATTTAAAAGAACGTCTGATATCCCATGAACCATTCGATGTCGCAAAAATTCGGAAACTGATCAATTCATCCCTTTTCCGATTTTTTGGAGATTCCGCGTTAATGATGAAAATATGTTGATACGATACTCGGCTAAAAGGTGGGTTTGCGTGGAGGTACCATGACCCTCATTATGAGACAACCGCGAGACGTATTCCACACGTATTTTTTCCATTTAAACCACTGTATAACCACAAGGATAGCTTCCTACACGCGTAATATTTTTGAGCCTTAGACATAAAACTGACGGAAACGAAGACAGTTAAAGTGAGGATTTACTTGTATAGTTCGACAGCAGTCATTAACGCTCCCAGACTGAAGTAAAATTGCTAATCGCATATTTACGACGTCTTTAACTTATGTTTGAGGATCTTTCCTTTGTCAGCTTAATTGAAAAAACTAAATGTTTCCTAAAATAGTGCATGGCTAAAATTGTATTGAAGCATTTATCCTAGTTCTTGACTTCTATCTTATATTCTATTTATTTCACGCCGGAAGGCGGCTTGCAGATGTAGATGTATTTATTATCTTTATAACATTCTACAGCATCGATGTATTCATTCTCAACCCAATTAATCCAAGTTTTTTCAAATTAAATCGGAATACATTTTTAAATCCCTATCGAATCAATAGAATATGAATACGAGGTAGTACTACAGTAAACCTTTGTAGATGTAGCGTAAAGTCTGAGAAATAAATAGCGGAGAATTATGAAACTAATACTAATTTTTCTTCTTTTTCTTGATTTGAACTTACCATAGTATGATAAGATTTGAAGAAAAATAGATTTCTGCCTTAATTTATCGTAACCATAAATATTTCGTAAAATATCCTAGATCCGAATAATTTTCGAATCCTTGAAAACCTAATGGCGCAATAATTTCCAGTTGGAATTAGAAGTACTTCAAATCATTGGAGAGAGAAAATGAATCTAAGAGAGATTATTAACAGGAGGAAATAAAATTGGGCATATTAGATTATTTCTGTTTGACAAGGAACTAGCTGATCAAGGAATCATTGATGGACGTTGGTTTGTAGGAGGAAAATGGATAGGGAATAATTTCACTTGTTATAAGAGCTTACTAATTGTAAGATGAAGGAGTTACGTGGAACTCAGTATCGGAGCAAAAAAAAAGTAAAAAAATGAAGAACTTAATAAAACAGAAAATCATGGATCTGTTTCTTCACCGAAAAGTAACGGGTTACACCTGGTTTTTTATTAGGTGAGACTTAAAGGGAAACAGATGGCAAGAGTAGCACTGAGCACTTCTTTTTAATAGCTCTTAATTTTACACATATACTCCCTTCCTTGGACTTTTTTATTTTGTCATTTATTCAAATCCAAACCCTTATTTGTCACGAACTTCTTTCTCTCAAGTCATCATCGGCTTGCAACACCTATCTCTCGCCATCACCTCTTTCCTTTCTCCCATTTTCTGAGCCATCATTTATATCCCCTTTCCCTCAGCTTTTTCTCCCTTTCTCCCTATGACTGCCCACTACATACTCCCACGCAGACCACCCTGCTCATTTAACCTCTGCCCATACGTTGCACACCTATCAACCGCTGTTCCTTAAAGCAACTACCAATTCATTCCTAATTCCTCTCTTTTTACCCCTCCCTGTTAAATGCTCATTCCTCCCCATTCTACCTATCTTGGACCACTACTTGGTGCTAACTCATTTCTCTTATGATCCAACAAGAAAATTAATCATAAAATAGAAAATCCTCAAGTATTAACGGAACATTCACTATTATAAGGATTAATTCACTTCATGTTTAATGACGTTTAAACTGTCATTAAATGGCTATAGTAATATGATTTCCGCTTACCTAATTGAAGTAAAGCTGAATTTTAGAAGTGAAATTAAAAGACACCGTTGGGGTTAATTTGGCCTCAATATTCAATTTATTCAGATTTTCGAATAAAAAGAAACGCTTTATGATTAAGAATTGAATTATTTTAAATCTATGCCGCCCTGCGAATCTATACAGATCTTATTTCATCCAGGAGTACTGTGGATATAAAATATTGACAGTGATAATAGTTATTGAAATTTCCTTGAAAGATCCGTGACTATAATAAACAAAGAGATAGATTGATCATTCGGCGTTAAATACCTTGCTACACGCCCATTACGGGGTATGAATGACAATAACGTGGCCGAAATTTTTAGACAGCTTTCGCAATTATGCTACCATAAACGAATCCAAAAAAAATTCCCTAACCAGAATTTAATACCTCAGCGTTGGCGCTATATCATACGCCACCCTGGCAGCTGAAGAATGTACACGCAGATAAATTTTCTTCGTGCACTCTTCATAGATTTCAAAAACATTAAAGATTGGAATTTATCAAATTCTTAACTATTACAAGTTTGCAAAAAAACGGAAAGGTATGATTCAGAAATTCGAACTTATGTTACACTAAGAGTAACCCTAACTATTGCATTGACAAAGTCCTTCTCGTAAGATCGTCAAAAATCTTACAAGAACGACCAACACTACCATGTGCCATGACACTTCCGGAAACGATTTCACACATACCTTTTGCCCCTCACTCCTCCAGGTTTCCTATATTTGTTTTTCTATGTTCGAGTAGGAGAGGTACACTTCCCTCAAGATTCCAACGGAAAGATTTCGAAATTTTACTCAGGTGGTAGTATTTCCACTTCCCAATCATCTGTCAAACCGCCTCCGTCGGTATTTCGAGCTATTTGGTTCTTACAAGACGATTTATTGAGTGAGAGTAAATGTCAATCACCTCACTGCTTGGATACATAATTCTCAAAATCGTTAAGGGGATATAATGGTCAATTTCAGCGGCTACTCTGCAGTAAACGTCCTAGAAGAAACTTATAATCACACTGATAAATTACAATAAGCGATATATTTTGCTTGGCATAGGAAATTATATGCAATTCTATGTATACTAGATGTTATATATGTGAGAAGCCTTGAAAAGGTACTACCACCAAGAAAACGACCGAAAACGCCTCTTGGTCAATATTTCTCTCCAATTTCTTCTAAAAATCTGTTGAACATGTCCTTCGATTGTAGACCTTGTGTAAGAGTGACCAGGCGAGAATGATATTACTCTTATAGAAAACAGTCCAACGGAAATGGTTACCCGTCAATTTCACTCTTGATACTGGTCGAAATTTTTCATAATAAAACAAGTCGTCATATATCTCTCAATTGAGACTAAGAAATTTTAGAAGCATATGAAGTCAAGAATTAAACCTAGTGGCAGCCAAAATAAAACATAAGATTGCTCTCTCAGTTAAAAGATGTTTTCCCACAAATACCAAGGTATGATAACGTGTACTTAAAATGGACCTTAAATAATGTTCACTTTGGGGCCCAGTGGTTTATAGGATTTAATTTAAGGATAATACTTAACCTCCATTATAATCCATCACATACATAGATCAACAATAAACTTCACTTCGACTCTAAATAAATCATTATAATAAGGGAGATCAAAGTAAAGTTCAGTTTAACTCCATTTTAAGCATAATACCGGGCACAGGAGACACAAACTTTGATATTTCGCCTTATTAAAAAAGGTTGAGAATTGATTCCTAAAAGTTAAAGCTGAAAATCGCATACTTAATAATGATTATATGACTTCAATTTAATCAATAAGTTTCACGAATTACGTCCAATTTACAAAAATTATTATTTCCTCACCGAGCAAAATTTTTATTTACGGTCAATCTGAATTTAAAAATTGTTTTTCAAGCCTGCTAGAGTAGTGCCTCTTCCAGGTTTTCGGAAATTAAGGCCACAATGTACATAAATAAGGATATGTTCTCCTTGGAATACTATCTTTATCGAAGTAAGAAGGAGAACACGAAGTAGAAATGTCACGTATTATCGAAATGTTAAATAATGCACTTTTGGAGGTACAAGCTTTACCTTTCGCCATATCTAGCTATCCCGACAAGACAGACATGCTTCTGTGTTTCAATACTGAAGTAAGCTGTTTTAGGAAGGAAGGAAGGAATAAAGGAAGAAAATTGAAGCCGCCAAACGTTAAGTAGTCGTCACCCTTTTATCTGTATCGACGATTTATTTTAACTCAATTTTTAAAGGCTTTTTACAAAGAATTCGTTTAATTTAAAGGGGCTAGCTTCCGTAATGGTATGAATATGGTACATTAATATATTGAATTAGAGGTTTAATCTATATATGTGAATACATTTATTGGAAAGCAAATCTTTTGCCACTTCGAGAATAATTTAGTAAATGAAATAAATCAGCAGTACATCTAGATTTACGGGTGAATTCGCAATTTTTAATCGATAGGAGGCCTCAATATGCGAAAAGTGAGAAATCGACAAACTGTTACATTTATTATTGTCATGTATATCTATTCTTTCAGGAAAAATTATAAACAAAACGTTGCTGCATCAGGTCAGCCTTTTGAGATAATCGAAATATGGAATATGACACTAGGATACTGAACGCGTCGGTTTGGAAAGCAAAATAATTGAAAGCTTTACTTTTGGAATATGAGATTCACCCCTTCTTAAATTTTACGGAATTCGGCAGAAATAAAAAAGAAATGTTTTAAAGAAGAACTTTGCCGTAAAATTGCCTCTAAGATGACAATATAACAAAATATGATTATTCAAGTGATAGTGTTTGATAACTACAGTACATATATATATAATATTTGCGTTTTCACGTCATAGGAATCCTTATCCATATGCTACCGTCTTCCACTGAGCAACATCTGTCTTACACGAAACACCACGCTTCTTTTTCCGAAATCGTCATCTCATTTCAATCTTGACCGAAGTTGAAACAAAAACAGTCATCTGACTAAAGACACAGATGTAGGATTCCGCCCATGGATCGTGCATCACTCCAAGAGACATCCCTTTTAAAATGTCGACATCGAGTCTCAGATGGAAAAACAACGGAGCGGCTCTCCAATTCTCACGCGTTAGGAAACACTTCTGTTTTAACTCCCTTTCCCTTTTTTCCAGACTCTTTTTAAGCGCGTAAAAATGCCTAAGATACGCCCATGGGATCTCAAAAGGCAAGCGAATCCTACGCACTCGCATTCTATTTTCATTATTTTAAAACCCTTCCTACGATTTCAGCCGCGCATCCCTTATGATGCGGTGAAACAAAGTGAATAGTCGAATCCGCCCATCAAATGTTGCGCTCAAGATATAATTACCGTGCGAGGGGAAATGGATGCATAATCGGATATCGGTTTGAAATCTCCTGAATAGTTTGAATTTTACCGTAACCATTGTGGGTGGCTTATTAACACGAGGGAGGACGTTAACCCCACAAATGTCGACTTCTCTAAGCAAAGATTTATTTTTTTGAGAGAGAAAGAGAAAGGAAAAATGCAGAAAGCATAGGCGTAAAGTACAGTATGGGAATATTTTTGGGCGTGGTTCCGCGTGGGATGAAAAGGTGAATTATGATTTACTCGACAATTCGAAGCCTGGAGAGAGAGACTTAGCTGATTTATGGGCACCCTTCCCGAATTCAAGTTCCCGATTCTTCTTTTACGAGCGATTTTTTTCCTATCAACGTTTCAGGCGTCAAAGCAACTAAAACGTCATTGTTAACACTCAATCATCCAAACGGAAGACCATTCCTTGGAAATAATTGTGAGTGTTGGATTGAGGGAACCCGGGAAACCAAAAGTGTTGTAAGATTTATAGTAGTAATATAAATAAACGAAGTAGAACTTGATTACGATAAATGTCATTTTTAAATTTTCATGAGCTCCAAAATTTATGGGACGCACAGTAACTGTTTAAGGTAAGAAATTATGAGTCTTTTAAAAAGTTGCTTACCATAACCAGTCACGAGAGTATGAATAAATTATTCAAACTTTCGATTACCGGCCAGTGTTAGAATAGGTAATGCCTCAATTAAATTATAAATTAGTGGTTGCTCGTACTTAAATTCAGGTCTCAAGATTTTGTTAATAATTAATCCTGATATTCACAAATATAGGCTGCAGTGTTGAATACATATCTGAAATGCTAGTTTAAATGTTAATTGTTTTTTAATGCTAGCAATGTTAATTTAATGTAAATAAATTGATAGATGTAGGTAATAAATGTAGATAATTGTTAATGATAGCAAGGAAAAAGTATCCGTGAGAAAAATCTAACATTTTCAGATTATATACAAAATCATAAGTAAATAATATGGGTTAAATCATTAAATTCTGAATTCGATTTGTTCTCAAAAAAAAACGACAGCCCACATCCAACCGGCGGTAAGTGAGGTTCTTAGAAAGAGAACTAATAAGTATTTACAAGATTTAATATTTAGAATAAGATCCAAAATAAGCAAATTTACTGGTTAGTAATATAAATCTAATAATCTTCCACTAATATCTATGCAGTAGCTTATTCAGTCTAAAATAATACCGGAGTGCTGCCAATTGAATTTACAGCATGATAGCTTTGTGTCCTAATAAGGAATTAAATACAACTTTTACTCGTTCCCGTGTTAGTTTATTTCACGACCTGGATCTATGCGCTGACTCATCACCAGATAAGCTAAGCGTCGGAACTTAGGACATGAAAATAAGCCAACGTGGTGTAGAGTAAAATTTGTATCTTATTACTAACTTATCATGGAACGTTACCATAAAGTTGAGACCAACGCAGTGGATTCCGTAATTGGATTTCACCTACGTACTGCTTGGATACTGCTTGTTTTACTGATACCTTTCTCTTTTAATCTACATCGGCGGACGAATTTTAAGAATAACTTTGATCTAACCAAGTTACTCTCTGAACTTGATTAATTTTTAGCTGAATATACTTATCGACTTTCCGGTAGAAAAATCATTTATCGACAGCGATGTTTTCAACGCAGATTCTCGCCAATTTATTGTACGAGTGAATTTATTGTGTGTATTGTGGAATCAATTTCCGATTTTCTGACGACCACTGATAACGGTGCACTTTGAGGAAGAAAAGGGAGAGGGGAATTCCCTATCTGAGGGAAATTTTAAAATAAATCAAGCGTAAAACAGCAAAGAGTTGTTCCTGGATGCAACATTAGAAATGATAAATTATTCACAAAAATAAAATAAATTTGCGGAAGATAATGATTAAGATAAAATCACCGTAATGATATCGAAATCACGACTTGTACAGTCGTTGACGCTAACCTCAACACCATGGATGTCGCCGCTACACGAGCCAGATCTATTGGGAGTTATTATAAGTTACAAACTGATGAATTTTAGGTTGAATTGATGTTTAAACTCGTTTTGCTGAGGAACTTGGAAGTGATAGTTAAAACTGATATGTTGATCCTTATTTTTTTGCCAAAGAACCTTTCCTTAAATGTAACGTTAAGATCCATTTTACGCAGCAGTCAAGGCTCCTTAATAAGTTGAAAAATTGCCTACATATTTCTTCCCAGCAAATATTCCATTAGAAGCCGATTTTACCTCATTTCAACAAGCATTCTCGAGTACGAGGATGTACAGCATAAGTAATTTCGCATCTTTTCCTTGAATTACTAGAAAAGATAAAGTGTCACTGCACCTTGGCAAATAAAAAGTAACTTTCTAAGATACGCCCTTTGCGATTTTCCTTTATTATCGCAACCAGGAAGAAAAAATTGTATATCAAGGGCGGCGAAGGCCGAAAAAGCCACTTAAAGCAATCGGTCATTATCCTCGAGGCTGAATCATTTAATCGATTTTCAGAGGAAAATTTTGTTTGTACAAATCGGGAAATGAAAGGAAGTTGAGGTACGCCTTCGCTTGTTCTCGGGATCAATGACTGGCAACCGATAAGGCGATGGGCAGCGTTTGGATAAGGATGGGGCGGGTGAGAGGAGATTCCATGAGCGGACATGAAATACTGGAGGGACCATTTCGTAATTGGATTTGTCTGCAAGTGGGTGGCGGAGCAATTGACCGACGGCACACGCTCGTCTATGGAGTTTAGAGTTTCTTCTTTCTGCTTTTTTCCGGACGATAATGATTACATGTTTTGTTGCTTCTCCTTTTCTGTAGGGGAAGTGGATTTAAAAGGCATATTATCTCTTTTACATAAGGCAACCCATGACATTCACGAATTTACGATACTTTTCTGTTAGGGCTTTTGAGCGCCCAATCAACGTGAGTGGTTCTGATTCATGCGAATGGTTTTTAAATGATTTCATTGACCCGTCAATATGATGCTCATTAGTTATGTACTATTGTCATTCATATTCATAATAATAAAAACAATAATAAAACGTCTTTAATTAAGGGCGAGTCGAGACCTATTAGTCTCTTCTTACATCTAACCCTTATATTATAAGGATTAAGTTTGAAGAAACGTAAAAGCCATTGGCGTAATTTACAGCAATAGTAGACGAAACATTAAAATGTAATCAACCAATTGTCAATCTCAACAATACCCCAATAAAAAATAGGCAGTTATGTGTAAAAGAGACAGGATGAAAATCCTAAAACCATAGAATTCTTTTTGAGGTATTAGGAGTTTTATCCTGTCTCTCTTACACATAAAAGTCCATTTTTGTTGGGTTGTTCTCTTGGTTGACAGTCGCATTTAAAAAACCATAAGTTTTGATCTCATTTTTGGAGTAATCAATGTAATTAAAACCGAAAGGATTTGCAAATATTATATGATAATGAAATATACTCGAACGTCACGTTATGAATACGTGTAAGCCTTTTCACTCCGAAAGATTGATTAGATAGAAGACGGGTAATGGTGGTATAGCGCAAGATCTAGAGCTACGCACCCAGGAAAAATCTCCCGAATGGATTGGAAAAATGTTCTGCCGGGATAGCTCAACAGACAGAGTACTTGACCGGCAATAGGGAGACCCGGATTCGATTCCCGGTCCCGTCAGACTTTTTTCAAATCCATTCTTCCTTGAGATTGATTAGATTACATCAAGCATGCACAACTTACATGAACGGAAAGAACGCAAGGATGTAGCATAATGTGATCGCGGCCCGCAGATGACGAATTTTTATTACAAGAAGTACTTCGAAATTTACAAAGAAAATGTTTTAACAAATATTTCGAATAAATTATCAATTCCATAAAATTTGATTTGTCAGGTATTTCGTAATTGAAGTTGAATAAGAGGTAGCTATTTTTACGCCTTCTTAATAATTCTCAATGCTCAATGCTTAATTTGATGTGAATGAGAGAACGGTTAAATATAATATTCGTTTATCTTGATTACTTCAAATTATACCCTAGAACAGTGGCTTCAAGATATTTTTCACTTCCGCTTATTCCTGGGTATTTTAGGCGGACGCCTGAATGTACATAGTAAATACCCCTACCCTGATACTTTTTAAAACCTATCCCTCCCCTAAACTACGGGCAGTTTATAAACTGTTTAACGTAAAAGAAAGAAAAAGCAATATACAAAAACTCGATCAGACCGTAGGCTTTTAAATACTAGAACCTGCACCTTATCAAGAAGCATCTAATCACAGCAACGTTTTTCTAAATTTCAATAAAACATTAAAATATTTACTAGAAATATTATTAATTTACTAGCCAATTCATCATTCTCATACAATGAACATCAATGTATGAGAATTGACGCATTGAATGTTTTTCCTCGGTGTTAAATTACTGAAACCGATTTTACGTAATATTTACTCATTACGGGTATTACATTACGTTTGCAAAACTCTCAAAACTTAGACGTACACAGCACTAACTGCTTCAGTAAAAGAGGAAGATACCAATTACGCCACCATCAGACAAAGCTAAACTACAGCGGAAATAGGTATTTGTATTTATGTCTAATTTTTATGGAATCTGAATAAGTTATGCGATAATAAGTACGATGTACAAAAATATGTTCAAGTTAGTTTACAAAAAAATACTCTTCATAAGGCTAGTTATTCGGAAATTAATTTCTTACTGCTCTCCTTTGAACACAAAGCCATCGACACTTACCTCCTCGAGGCCCGGAATTTTTCGATTCAATGCGTTTAATGTCCAAAATCACTCTAGATAAAAAAAATTCTCTCCATTACGTTTTATTCACTACCCAGTCGGTCGGAGAGAGATGTTTTAAAACTTCCGATAGCCCTCCTCCAGCGAAAATAGGCGCAAGAAACAACAACGCCAGCCAGAACGGCTCTTACCCTCGCCGATCAACAATACCCAGAGCAATTTCCTTCCCTTATTTCCTTCTCCCAGACCTTTTCCATGATAACGAAAGGGAGGGAGAGATTGGAGAGAGAAAAAGAGAGCAGATAAAGAGAACGTTGCTCGAGGGCCCTCAAAGGAGACCATTGCCGGATGATTCGGCATACTTGGGCGTAACAGAATTCCTCGCATCGGAGAGCCCTTTATAGCGCACCGCGATGACAAATAGATAATGGAAGCGGGAAGAAATTGTAGTGGGAGGAAATGCAGTGTCTGCTTGACGTCTCAATTTTGGCCGGGTCGTCGCCCCGTCAACTCCTCCCTCTTCCACGGCCAAAAACCCACTCCCGGGTGAGCTTTTAAAAGCCTTTTGGCAGCGGAGGAAAAAGAAATTCTCTCACACTCAACCACCATCCTTTTCAAACATTGCGGGAGAGTGAAATAATGCTTTTTACGGTAGCCTTCCCGGACGACGGCGTCCAGATAGAGATGGAATAAAACGCCGAGGTGGGGTTTCTTTCTCGGAGGTGCGTAAGTACTCGTTTGAGGTTGATTTCCGTAAGCGTGACGCGGCTGTAAAACTTTGGGCCATTCTTTCAGTTGAAAAGAGATCGAGCGATTGAAAAAATCGCGTAGTTAGATTCAACGGTCACGAGCATTTTCCGAAATTCACCGTTATTTTCGGAACCACCCTTATTTTCAATCTTCTCAACTACATTTCATCTCACTTGATTGCGGATAGAACTACCTTACTTTTAACGATTACTCTCATCTCTACGAGTTAGCATAATTTCTACTTCTGTTATCTTGACTATCTCAAAATTGAAATTAATTAACTAGTCATCAATTAACCTTTACACTCTCCGTCATCTAATCGTTTTGAATATTACCAAGGAAAATTTCTCGGATTCTCGGATGAAAATTCGAAAAATTAAGGAAATATGAACATTTTTAATGAGAATACTCGCTCGGATCTCAATATGCCATCGTAAGTAGATGGAGAAACAGAGATATTGATGGTTGAAAGCTCTAGATAAAATGGAAAAGATGCTAGATACAAGTTTATAATTACCAAATATTCCAGAGCAACTCTTCGCAGTAGCTGAGAAACTCAAACTCGATACTCGAATACCTCGAAACGACGATGTCCTTTCAAAGTTTCAACATTGCAATTACGTTAACTCACATCATTGTATTCCTCGTGTAATCATCGTAATCCAAATATACAAGCTCAATATATTTGAATTTTGCTTCGTACTATAATGAGAGAATTTGAATAAAAAATAACGAAAATATGAATTTTATTTATAATAATTGATAATATTAAATGTATTTCATATCATATCGTAGGGATTTGCCTGCAAACGAATAATAAATATGATAAACATGTGGCATATTGGAATGATAAAATGAACATATACTTTTTAAATATTCGTATAAAAAATTATTTATTCATGGAAAGTCTTAAGAGATGTTTTAAGTTCAGTTTTAAGTAATCAAAACACATGTGTAAGTTCATTCATCCTCCAATGTTCATTATCCTTTTGAATGATAAACCTCAGTTTAACTACTTTCAACTTGAAAACTGTACAGATTGTGTTCTCCGAAGTACGCTCATTTAAGAATAAATGCTATATAACTATAAAACGAAAGAATAAAGAACAATTGAAACAAATCAACGTTTCCAAAAGCTGTCAGTAAGCTGTTTGGAGAGATACTTTTATTGCCCGAACCGGAACGATATTAATGAAAAATTTTCAAAAAGCGACGTAATTTTTGGGAAACGGGGAGAAATTACAGAACCAAAAAGAGTCTAGTCATCCTAAGCTGAAAATCTCAATGGGAAGAAAGAGGAAGATGAGTTAGAAGAGAAAGATGACTAGTTGAGAGAGTGGGCGAGGATTATACTGAAAGGGAAGAGTAGAGAAGCTGTGGAATGGACCGTGAGAAAATGTCTCCCATCTTGGCAACCCCGTCCAAGAATGGATCCATGCCCCGCAGGAGGAAATGCCTCGGAGGAAGACGAGGGTCGCAAAAACCTGCTTAAAACCTTCCGCAGTGGAGCAAGGATTGCAAAAGCAAAAAGATAGCCGAAGAGGAGAAAGGAGAGAGAGGTGGAGTGAAAGGTGGGGACAGAGTTAACTAAAGGAGAGGCTCGCAGACGGCTGATAGGAGAAGCGTATTATAGGGAAGGCGGAGGAGATGGAATGATTAGAGGAGTAGACAGAGAGACGGAGATAGATAAAACGTGTTATTTATCCTAGGCCGCATCCGGTAATATATAAGCGGTTTTATATTGTAATCTAATTAGATTGAGCGGAAACTTAAGCGTGGGAACATATCAAGATTTACGGTGTACTAGGATGTATGTCCCAACTTGGGCATCGTCTAACCCTAACAGAGGAAATCTTCGATTAGTTGAAAGCGTGTTACTCCTAAGGTGGTATATTTTATCGTTCTACATCTATGTGCCATAGAGTTAACTTCCGTTAACCGACAAACGAATAATCAAAGGGATCTCGGAAAACCCTTAGGTTAATTTTTACCCGTTTAAGTCATACGAACCACGTCCCTATGGCTTATTTTTCCAGAAAAACCATTCCTTTGAACAAATCTGATCTATTTTCCGTAGAATACGTCAAAAAGTACACCAGAACATCTAGAAAATATAGGAAATGGAAACTTATTCCCTTTACAACTGGAAATACATTTAGTACGTCCTAGTTTATCCTTATTTACCCAAGGGGAAATGCCAATAAACGCTATCGAAATATTAATTACAGATGGTTTCATATTATAAATTTTTCTAAATTTACCAGTAATTGAAGTTGAAATTTCACTCCCACTGTTGTAAGACTTTCTATTGACCGATTTTCAAATGTATACCATTAGCAATTTATCACTCATTCATTCATACTTTTGGCTATGACACGATCAATGCTCGGAAAAGAGATGTTGACAAATACCTTTAAAGGAGCACAACAGAGGGGAAAAAATTGGCGTGAAAGTTCTCCCTCCGTATTAAAAACAACTTTTTTAACGCAAATACGATATAATTATCTCATTTGTTCTTCTTGAGCTTTCCTTTCTTTATTTAACAAAAATTCCATTAATTTTCAATCATATGTCCCTATGAGTTCTTTTAAGCTATCTGATATTCATTTTTACGGAGTACGGTTTTCCCAGGGATAATCTGAACCCGTAGAAATACACTGCTAAGTAACTCAGCATCGAAGAAAGTTCTATAACCCACTTATTAACCAAAACTATATATCTGCTTAGCGCCAGTACAGTACCGAAAGAGCATTATGACTCAGCCGACTGTTCCATTCTCTGAGGCAATGAAGCAGAATATTTAGTTCCGCAAGTTCAATTGGCGTATCTCTTCCACAAGCATTGTTTAGTATTTTTGGCAGATCTCAGTAGAAGAGCTGCATCACCATGACAGGACGAAACACAACAGAAAGGAAATAATCATCCTCAACTGTTCACTATATGTTCTTCGTAAGTGTGCGAAAAGCCATTCGAAATGAATGGACGATAAAATCGTTTCATTGCTAACAGACTCTATCCAGAATCACTGCTATTCAACTACATACCTGGATGAAAATCATATCTATGTAACTATGATCTACTTCATAATCTATTACATAAAAATGTAACATTAAAGAACGAAATGAAAATACTATATTCGCTAATTTTCCTTACTATGAAGAACGAAGTGATCAAATCGTATTCCAATGCGAATGATTTGGGAAGAGGCTTACTGCGCGAACAATACTAAAAACAGCGCTTACAAAATTATTCACTGCTTGCGCTATTTTTTGCTTGATTTAGCTTTTTAAACGATTCTACATGAATGTACTTCTTAAAAATTTCTGCACATCCATTTAAACGGATAACTCACAGTCTCACACTCACATAAATGTGAGTGAAAGTCGTATTAAGCAGTTAAATAGTACTATCAAGCAGTAAAGCATAGTGAGTACCAAAATATAACGATAAATAGAACACCATGATGTATATATTGACTATAACGAGAAGGTGCAGACCTACATCTACTGAAGTTATTTTCCAACATGTTCCTGAGCCAAATTGTATGCATAATTCTAATACTGCACCTCCCTCAGTATTTCAAGCTCGAGTAATTAGTACCGCATTTAGATTAGTGATAGATCAGTTTTTCACGACTAACGAATAACTACCTTCAAAATTTCAAACCAGCTAATTGTTCCGAATGGATGAAGAAATGAAAAAGCCTGCCCTGCCGGGAAACAAACCCGGGTCTCCCATTTTCCGGGAGGTTGCTCTGTCCTCTAAGCTACCGTCACAGAACAATCCTTTCTTCAATTTTAGGCTATGATGGGACTCAATGTACCGAGTGCACTCCTCTGATATCCCACCTGTGCGCTGGCACATCAAAGACCCTCATCAAATATCTTCTTCTAAAGTCAAGCGTGTGAGCCATACGTTTATCATCGCTTATCTAATTGTTTCGAAACAAATATGATACTTTCAACAATTCCTTTATCAAAGCTAATTCACCTTAGTTATTTATAATTGGAAGTTACCAAATCAGTGAAATCTAAACGATAATCTATTTTGAATATGACTCTTTAAAAGATCAAATTCTACTTGAGGTTGGGTAACTATTTTCATAACCATTAGTTCACAAATTTAACGAATCAACATGGTTGTGATAGCTAAAGTAAAAGCTGTTAGTCGGGATTTCTGGAGATATTTTTCCTGATATTCAAGCTCAATAATGTAAAAACCGATATAAGAACTTAAATCAATCGATCATATGTAAATTGCGTGTATCATTTAAATATATGTAAATTAACTGTACACAGGAAAGATAGAAATAAAACAGTATCCAGGAAAAGGCAGAAATTAAACTCACATATATTCAGGATAAATCCTGTGGAAATATGTAAAGTGAGAATTTTATTTCTACCTTTCCCTGCCATGGATTTCCACAGAGTTAACCCTTCTGCGATTGATTTAAGTGTACCTAGTAATTTATAACGCTAAAACTAGATATATTTTGAGAATGTGACCGAACGATTATATTCAATACCACTTAAAGTTTCACTTTCCAATAACAGAAAGTAACTTAGACGACGGCTAAGAGTAATGTACTGCCGAAGGAGGAGACACTTCTTCCCTAAGGCAGCGTGCACCAGGCGCAAATTTTGGTGTACCATCTAACCGTATATTTGCATTGGATGAACTGAGATAATAAGTGTACCCGTGATGTACTCTAGTGCACAGACATTAATGCAACGCATCTTTCCAAGCCACAGCTCACTTCTTTTCATTCTCTCCCTTTCAAATGAGAATGTATATGATGAATGCCTGTACGTGCCGGTAGGGACTAGGGTCATATATCTTCAACAAGAGCCCACAATTATAACCGTTTTATAATTTGGACGTTCGCAGGCATTGTGAACACAAATATTTATACCCTAACCCGGAAAATCTCGGTTAGCCGGGACTCGAACCCGGGAACTAGAACGTGAAAGGCACTAACCATTCTGCACCGAGGTCGGCATACCGCACTCACCTGAAAGAGAGGAATGCACTGTGCCTAGGCACTCAATGTCCTCCATTAGAGTTCCTGACTACTTTACAGCCGAATGTACTTCCGTAAGAAAAAGAGTAAAGCAATCTATCCTTTGAAGAAGTCACTGTCCCCGTATTTGCTCCCCCTCCAACTCCACCTACGCTAGCGACTTGTCGCCCACTTGATCTTCTTCGTTTACCTTCCTGCGGAAGTTTCTTTGAAGACGCTGGTGCCTTCCCACGCACACCCAGAATTGAGAGTCTCCAAAAGGAAGCGCTCTTTCGACTGCCTTCACCCGTAATAGGAATCTAAAGGGCTTTCCGAAATCAGATGACCAACACGGTGGCCACGGTGTATTGATATTTCTCTTTCTTCAAAGATAAAGGACGCATGCTTCTTTTATTTCTTAACAAATGGGCAAACCAACTGTATATCCGTCACGTTTACTTAAATCTCTGGAATTATTTCCGGTTATCGGTGCAGTAACTTAAGAAAAGGTTCATCGGCAAAAATTTGAAAAGTTTAAACAAAAGATTCAACGCATACTCTTAAATTTTTCTTGTTATTTGAAAGGTTAATGAAATCAGATTTTTATGGACACAAAACATAAAAACTTATATTCTAAGAACCACTTCCTTACAGTTTCTCCCGTTTTTTAACCAGCGCTACGGAGCAACTGGTAACGAAACAGCTCAACGGAACCAAAAAATGATATACCACGAAAAACGGAAAATGCAGGAAACAGGTGCACGCAAAACTAAAAGACCTGAAAATGAATAAACTCGGCATTGGATCGCTTGTATGAATGAAATATTTTATATGACTAATTTATATTAGAATAACCTATTCATAAATGTAACATATCTTTATTTTGAGGAAACATATATGAATGCAAAGTTATCTGTTGCGCCTGTAGGAGAATAATTTATTGGCGCCTATAATGTATATTTCTATAGATTCCGATTTTACATCCCATCCATAGGGAAAATAACTTGTTCCTTAATGCATATTCATACACTCCAGAGAAGAATCATCGATAATGCGTTTCATTGTGCGTTATTTTAACAACCCCTACCCACAGCATGGCTTCCGAGAACACTCAAAGAGAAAATTAAACACTCATGAACCAAGTCACCGAATACACCTCTGAGTTATTGTTTCAGAAAAGTCATAACCAACTAATAAAACTTAGGAATCCCTAATGAGTTCTTTCTTTGGAGAGCAACGCGTTTTAATCGGTCTCGCAGAAGCAAACATCGGTAAAAGCTAGGGCGAGAAAGAGAACAATAAAAGAGTAAATACCGTCAGAAGGAGAAGCACTCTCTAGGAAAGATTATCCTCACACCTTGGAGTTAATTGATTCTGAAAGTTCTTAGTGGTGGCACGAGAACCGAAGGAAAAAGATTTTGGTTTAATGAACGACCGAGATCTTTTCGGAAACTTGACGGCTAGGAAATCCAAGAGGAAAAGTGCGCTGACAGGCACCTGCTAACGTCCGGCGACGGAGTGATGATTCGGGTATAATTAGCAGCTCAGAGAATAATTAACTCGGTAGCATCAACTCTGCCAACTTCCCCACTTGAGGTCAGCCACGAACAATGGTGCGACGTCACTCGAGTGGAAACCTTGACATGTCGCGCGGCAACCTCAATCTCAATCTATCCGCTAAGAATAAACTAGGCAAAGAGCGTTGCATACATCGTCTTCCACTCCGAAAACAGTTCACGTAGGTTTTCCGAAAGGCGTAAATTTGCATCTCTACCCACGAACCAGAACGTTCTACACGCATAAATTGAGATAGAATGCTCAACATTAATCTGCCTTCGGATACCTCAATCGTTCTGAAGCAACTATAACAACCAATGTATCAGAATCTAGGAAAAATGGAAATGAAATAAGACTTACAGGATTGGGACTCAAACCCAAATATCACACTTGATGGGCGGTTGCTGTAACCACCAAACTTTTTTGTCAGAAAAATTCAGAGGGAAAAGTGTGGCGAATCCATTATAATCGTCATTTTTGTTGACAAGATACTTTATGCCTGATTTTCAGGACTAACAGATCGTTTCATGGAAATACACTGATGTAAAAAAAGTGTTTATTTGCCTGGATTTTTAGAAAGTAGTGCTATAGAGAAGTTTGCACTGGTTTTGAATGATGCAGCATCGTATGACTACTTTGTGAAAACTTATGACTGACCTGCAAATGACGACTACCCTATTTTGAATTTAAGAGTTATCCCTTTGAGAAAACACGCATACTTTAAATGATAATGCACATATCATCTTATTCTTACATTAATATAATCTGTAACCCGTAATAAGTCTGTATGTGTACTAAATCCTTTTCTAAAACCAGACTGATAAGGATTCCAGGCATTTTGCAAGTCAAGAAATTTAACTTTTCTGTTACATTTCTTGACTTGTTTTCTTTTAAATTGATGTGAAGATCGTGCTGTTATGAAAACTCTCAATATATCTTCATTATAATCCCAAATATTGGCTATTATCAGCTTTAAACAAGTAAAATGTTGAACTTCTCGTACTATTCGCCTAGTTCCTGCGGCCGTATCTTGGTGAATGGAATATTTTTCGTCAATTTGAACAGGATCGTGGTAAAAGTAACTTTACTCTTCACTTTACATTTTCCTCAGCCTAATTCATGGGTACGATAGGGTGAACGCTGCTGATTTCTTATTTATGATGACTAATCGCATTCATCTTGGTCACTTCTTATTGAATATTATGAAAAGTGTTATACATAGGATCATTACGCTGCACCCACGCGAACGTTTTCGACTCATTTCGCATTCTGACTCAGTGAGGAAAGCAAGGAACAACTACCTCAATTCTCATCTTGCCAAGTACGCCTCATTCCGACTCCGAAGCTTTTGATATCTAATAGTGAAGGCTTTCAGGATCCATCCAGCCTTCTAGCTGAATACTTTACCAACATAACTCTTCTGATGACATCATATATATATAAAAATAAAATGTCTGTCCGTCCGTCCGTCTATCCGTCCCCCTATCTATCTCAGAAAGGGCTTGACTTAGAGCTCTGAAACAAACTGCATTGTGTTTCTACGATGCTGAAACCCCCAGAAAAACTATTCTCATCTCTGTTAAGGCCCGGGTTTGAACCCAGGAGCAGAAAATACGTTTCAATAAGAAAGAAGAACGTAAATTACGTTTCCATGGCTTTCAGAGGTTGTTTCTTTTCCTAAATTAAATTACAAACAATGGTCCTACGAAATTGAGACAAGTGTCACAAGAAAGGAAAATAATCATAGAATCTATGTGGTGGCTTGGTGAGCACACCCTTTTCATTGCGATGGAAGGAGAGTTACTTATTAATTATTTTAACTTACTCGTAAATGTATACGCCTTAGTCTTCTGGAAACGTCACGAGATTATCACCTTGGAAGGAGCAAACACATTTCAAGCTTCCATTTCCTCTCACGAACTCGTTTCAATCGAAGATATCCTTTAAATTCACCACCCAGTGATAACGGAAATGTTGTTGAGGTTGCATAACCAAAAGGATAACAGATTCACGCTGACTCACTACTACGCTCATTAGCCTTCTGCCGGCATAACTTCCGATTTAGCTTTTCTTTGAATTATTTTGTTATCAGGAAGTAAGAGAGCTCCTTTTAAAACATTATCGGAAAATAAAAAGGGAATAAAAATGCTCTAATATATATAGTGCATAAATAACTCTTATGAGAAAAATCTTTCGCTATAAGGTCATCAGACTGCCTTTTCCTCAGGTAAGAACTGAATCCGAATTCATTGCTAGTGAAATAGGGAAGCAATATGAAGTTTTAAAGGAAGAAATAAAAAAAACAATAGTTTAACGAAGATGAATCAACAGCACATTGTAATCAACAGTTTTAATAACTGATAGGTTTCCTTACAAATGCATTTTTTATTCAGTTGTTTGAAGGTAATTAACTAGGTCATAGCATTAAAAATGTTTATCATTTGTTCACATAAACTATATTTACGATTTATTTAAATAAATTAAGTAGGGTGACCACATTTCACCGAGTTGAAAACGGGACTAGGTTTTCGTATGATTTTCGAAGGCTGTTTAGGTTGTTTTAGCTACTTTAGGTTCTGATATAAAGGTTAGAGGGTATTTTAGCCTAGCAAGAGAAAAATAAACAGCAATGCTAATACCTTAGCCTTGAAAAATTAGAGCACTTCGACACACATAAATCCAACAGTAATGAAACCTAAGAGGATATACATAAATTGTTTCAACAGTATTCATTCATTAATCCTAATCAGAGAAATGTAAACGTACTATTAATTGTTAGAAAGAATAAATAGTTCTTATTTAAAAACAGACCACATGTTTTTAGATTGGAGAAATTTAATATTTAGGGAAGAAGTTTGGAAGAAAACAATTTTTTTTACTGCTCAAAACTGGATTGTATTAGCTAAAGAGGGACATATGGCTAGCCTTTGCTTAATAAATTCAGTCATGACGAGCAGCTCAAAATAAAAATTCTGGCAACATTTCTAGGATAACTTTACGCCTATAGGACTTTCACTACTATGTGGTAATTTAACATTTCAATTAAGATAAAGGTAAAGTTTTAATTATTTAGATAAAGATAAAGTAAAAATCTAAATTCCCCCCACCCTTGACATTTTTCTACATACATCTCTGGATATAGAAACTTAATCGTTAGCCAAAATTAGCCGAAAGGAAATTTCGTAAAATATCTTCCAGAAAAAAAACTCCATATAACTAATATTAAAACAAATCCGTCATTCTGCATATAACAAGAAAATGTTTCTATTATTATCTATTACCTCCTCCCTGGCCGTTAACTCATCACTTCTATCTAATTTAAACTCTCCTCCACACTTCGAATTTCTCTATTTCGCGTGAGACATCCCTCTCCTTCCAGCCTTCGCTACGAGTACCATGTTTCTTCTCCCTGCTACCCAAATACTACCTTCATTTTTCGCATACCGAGAGCCATCCATCTTGCTCGTTGTCTTCTTTTTGCCGCTTCCTCGTTTTGTTTACCCTCGGACGGCTGACCCCATATCGTTTATCATGCCTCCGAACTAGTAACGCGCCCTCCGCCATTCCTCTTCGGATCCGCGATCTTTCCAGCATCGCCTCGATCTTCGCGACCATTCCTCTAGATAGCGCTAACTTAGCCCGTTTCCCTCCAAAACGACGTATAAATCATTCGAAACGGCTCGTTCGTCGTTTTCCACCTTTTCGAAGCGTTTCCTATTCGCGAAGAGATGATTTTTTTCTTCTGCGGTATAACCCGTCCCGGATCCTTTTGAAAACCCTCCTCATTCTGAGGCCAATTAGTTAAATGCGAAATGGACGTTCAGTATCGGAAATATTTATGGGCGCTGACCGTGATTTCTCGCGCTCTCCGTAGATGGTGATGGCCATAGCAGGAGAAGTAACAAGTTGATACGAATGATCGCGTGCTGTATACCACGTGACGTGATTTAGAGGCCGTGTAGGGGATAGAAAAAAAACTGCCTATTCTTACCTAGATATTGAGTAGTTCGTTCAACTACGGGGGATTACTGTTACTCATAAAATATTCTACGATTCAAAGTGTATTAATTGCTGTAACGCGACGAAGAAATTCAATCTGATACTTAGCAAATCAAGTAGCTGCATAAGAACTTGCTGCACACATCTCGTTTATTTTGGTTCTGGATATGAATCCTAATACTTAAATTTGATATGTTTTGAGTATTTACCCTCCCTACTTGGATATTTTCACTTGCATTTATAAATTCGTATCCTCACATTCCTTTCTTTGACATATCTAAATCCGTATCTTTGCGTCACATACGAAACTCTGTCAGCAATTACTTAGGAAAACCTTATAAACTACTTTCAATGAGAAAATCAGCACAGGACACCAAAAATGACACCAGCATTGATATTGTTGTTCTTAATATACAGTAAATTATATGACACCGCAGTGTTTCCCTATTTACGCTTTTCAGTAATTGATAGAATGACGTTTTGTATTTGAAAATGAGCCTTGCATAGGAGGAAAACAAAAATGACGTAAAAAACATAATCCGAGGTGATCTGTGTATATCCTATAGGTTGACGTTCCAAAGAGCCAAATGGGTAGCCTGTTTGTTTTTGATGAATACTGTCTCGTGCTCGATGTCCGGTAGGGGTCCATGATGCAGCCAGTGCAGAATGATCTCAGCCGTCGAAGTACTTTTGAATATACAGCTTCTTCTACTCCAAATACTGAATATATTGATGAAGCTAGTTTATTTGAACATGAAAAAATCATATTCTTCACCACAAAATTTCATCGGCATTTAAATATTGCGAAATCATAATCCGATATTGGGGAAATTTATCTGCCTACAGATAAATAAATTGAAGGAAATTCTCGTAGAAGAACAAAATGAAAATATTGCATAGATCAATAACACCTAAGTTTTCAGATTCCAAGCTCGAATGACACGAGCATATGGCGAATACTGGATTGAGTGCTAAAATGTACCTTCATACCCTCTATGTTCCGTAACAGAATCAGAATGACCGAACAAAGCGCGACTCTGTTTATACGGGAGGAATTTTTCAATTTGCGGAAATGAAACTATCATGAAAGAGATTCGACTGAACTGAAACAAACGTGGAAGGGAAACCAAGTAAACAGATCCCATGTCTTTCACCGTTGCCAAATAGATTATCTTGATGTTGAAAATTGCGATGTGATCCAAAACAGCGGCGTATATGGTACCGCATAGCCGCTGCGATAATAAATACTGGCCGTGTTCCCATCAAACATGCAACGAAGAACGTAAAATAATTCCCATGAGAATTTTCAGGGGAGAAGATATATTACGTTCGTTATCCTCCTGCTAGTCTGGCATCCTTTACACCATCTACTTCGATGATCGCAAATTCTGTCAAGCCTGAAAAGAATACTCTATACAGTGCATGTTTATATCATAAGAAAAATGCTTACGAAAAAATATGCTCTCTTCCAAAAATTGTTCAACTTTTTTGAGTTTTCCGGCACACTGTTCAACATACTCAGTCAACTACTCTTTCGAATTTGTTACATTTGAGGTAAAATCGATCTTTTTAGTTAGCCTTTTCTCATTCTGTTCATATAAAATAAAAATCCATGTTGATTATTGTTAAATTACGCAACATTAGTTGCAATAACCGTAGTATTAGTGTTATTGTTATAAATGCTTCGACAACTATGGTAATTTCGCGCATAAGGATCCCCACCAGGAACTGAATCCGGGACCGCTTCCACCAAAGGCAAATGCGCAGCCCACTCGGCTATCCGGACGCCCTCTGGAATAGTTATACGTATACATATAATGTTAATGAATGTCTCAAATACTTCGCTACTTATAACTAGACTTAGCATCTCGTCATAGCTGTGTACATAAAATATAATGTCTTTCATTTCCGATTTCGAGGCTTTATTAGAGCTATCTAATGTATGTTCTTTTGTATGTTACAATATGTTTATGTATGTTTCAAGTATGAGCTATCTATGTTCGACCTTTGACACCTCTGATTGCTTTGCTCTAACGTAAGCGACGGTTGCCTCGCTTACTTCCTGTAGCCAGTCCTAATGCTAGGGTCACGTGATAGGCCGAATAAATGGGAAACGAAAGGTATATGTATTCCACGCACTGTGCTGCACTTATTCATTCATTTATAAGTGTGAATTGTCCTCTTCTTCGAGGAGGCTCGTGACGCATCCTTTCATTAACAGGAGCGCGTTAATGCATTTATCCACTCAGAACTCATTCATGCCAAAATACGCGTCTAGGGGTGAACTCGAAAGTAAATTTCCTATGATTCTAGAGCATCAGAAATTAGAGTCAGACCATTAATGTAAAATTTTTCGAAAGGCGTTTCAAAACGTTGAAGAAATAATGAGTTTTTAAAAGAGGAAAATTCAGAACAAAAGCTTTCTTTGTTAGCGATGCCGTTTAATTTTGCAGCATTTTTACGCTCGGTGAGGAATAGAGAAGAAGTAACTTCGTTTCACTATCTTTATATTTTAATTTAAAACTCGCACGAAGCAGTTCTCCCATTAATTTTTCAGATCAATTCTAAATAACTATTGATAAATATGAGTATACCCCCCCAAGGAAATCACAAGGATGATTAAATATTCTTTCTTAATATTTCTACAGGTGCAGATCACATTACCGGGCCTTACCTCACCAATTAAAGATCAAATAATAATAACTTTTGTCCGTCCGTTCAGCCCGAAGAACTCTTTGAACCGCAAGCATTCGCCATCAGCCTCCAACAACTTTGGAGAGGGAATGAGATTTATTGGCAGGATGGGTAGTGAGGTACTTAGCCATGGCTTTAATAATTCTGCTGCAGTGCTGAGTGACTCTGAATGACGAACGGAGAGCCGTCGCCGCAAACAAAAGAATAATATCATTGATTTGTACGTACTTGTTTGGTATTAAGACTTCGTTTTATTTGTTAACTAGAACTTAGTAATTTTCTTAAACAATTACTATTCAATTTGGTTACGAATTCGAACTTTGATTGTATGCATTGATATTTTTTCAAATACCTTTGCGTAATGTTTCTATTCTATAATTTCTTTTATGATTTAGTAGTACCTATTGTTAAGAGAGCTTCGTCAGCTGAGGTAATTTTCACGTGAGCCCACACCGGGAATCGAACCCAGAACCGCTTTCAACGAAGTCGAGCGTGTTACTCACATGGCTATCCTGAGGCCCCCCTCTTGTGATTTCTCAGTTTTATTTTCATTAGATTCTATTATGTACAGATACGTTGGTTTATTTCATACTTAAAATTGCTTAATTTAATACGTTGAATATTTCACCTTTCTCATTATACATTGTATGTTTATAAGGATAATTCCAATTTCAGGATCATAATAAGTTGTACTTTTTCTAATATTTGGTAATTTGAGGTCTATTAATATTGGTTAATTAGTATGTGAATTAGTTATGGCTATAATTGTATTTTAAGCCCGTTATTCCTTCAGTGACTAAATGACTTCGTTGTGAAACTAGTTGGGTCATTATGTCAAGTAAATTGAAACCAGATATTTAGTCGGGGTGCCATTATCTCGTGAATGTAACACCCAACTAAATAATTTATAAAAACGATGTTTTATTGTAAATTTCAAAACATCACTAGGTTCACAACGACACGACTATACTCTAATAGACTCAACACGAGAATCGGTAATGCAGCCTGTCAACCGTAAAAAGATCCTGCAATCTGAATGTGAGCTGCGGCATTGAATCTTCATTAAAAATTCAGTCAGTAAACAAATTAAATTGAAAATAGATTTACTAGCACTTCCCTGCACCAATTGTTTGATTCCTCACTTCTTCCATCCTTCCTTTCGCGCCTACCTCAAACCGCCCTCTTTCAAGCGACCTCCAGCATCTTCCCTTTCATTCCCATCGCCCACCTCCCCTTGAGAAAACCTTCTGCTACTTTTCGTCATCCATTCCGCGTGAAGTGAGATGCATGAATGGATTGCCTCACATGACATCGCAGCTGGACGAGGGAGAGGCACTTCCATCGCCGACGCCTCCACCGTCGTCAGCCCTTAGCTACTAAATCCTTTTACAAACCCTCGCAGAGCAGCCGAGAAACAACGCGGGCTGAGCGCCAATCAAACTCCGTCACCTCCAATCTCATAAGCGCGCTTAAAATCATCCCTTCCAAAGTGGCCCTTATCTCGGGGAAAAAGAAAGACGTCGCTGTAATTGAAAGCTACGGGGGAGAAGAGGCAAAGGGGAGAGAAAAACAAAACGAACTTGAAGTGGGTAATGGAAGAGCGCGACCTATCTATAATCTCCGGAGAATTTTATTTCCGCGAATTCGTTTTCCTTACGACGCTAACGCGATGCAACCGGGAGATATCCGTACGCTCGTTTCCTTTTTTTTATCAACCTCGCACCTCACAGAAATACTCCCCCATTACTGATTTTTCCTGAGCTTCGTCGAGATAAGGAAGGAGCAATTCCTAAGAATAAGGGGGAAGAAAAGAGGATTTCCATCCACGGGATGAATCAAAGGAGGAATTACGAAGAGATAAAAATGTGCGGGTGATTTCCCTATGGGATAAGGACGGAGGAGTGATAAAAACGGGATGGGCCGATCGGAGATTTTGAGATGGATAATGCGGTGGCAGGAACGGAAGATGCAGAAGTGGTAGCGGGGGAGGAAACTTGAGAAGGCGTCGTCGAGGAGCGAGGAAATGAATGAGGCGCTGAAGAAATCGCGATGGACGAAAGCAAAAGCTGAGGAATGTTTCGCTTTAAGCGTGTAATCGGAATGCGGAGTGGTGTTTAGAATGAGGCTGCATGCTGAAAAATGAGCTGCATGTGCTGAAAAAACGAAGAATGTTTCCTGCGACAGAAAACAATTCCACTAAAATGAAAAACTGAGTAACTCATTTTTTTAGTGAATAAAATTCCGTCGTATCCTCACTATTCGAAATAGGTCATTTTTTTCTTCAGTAAAACGGGACGAAAAGTGGCAAGTATTCAGGATTGGCACAGGATAGAGATAAGTGCACCTATAATTTACTTTTATGTCACAAGAAAACCTATTTTGGTGATAAAAACCAAATGTAAGGAGATGTGCCCATTCTCACTATGTGCGCCGATCATGAATATAATCATCGTCTGCAAATAGCATTTTGGTCGAGATAATCATTGTTTTACTACAGAAATTCCATGTTATCCTGAATGTCATTCTGAGATGTTTTATTAAAGCTTTAATTTCTCTTTTATGTAAAATATATCAAAATGACGAGATTATGTAAATTCAGACTTTCATGAACTTTTCCCTCACAACATTCTGGCTGCGAGGATGACTGGAATAACTGCCTCACTTCTCATGTCGCCTAGTCACCGCAATCCCTCTAGAAGGCTTATGGTAGTTAATAATTGAGTAATTAAGGCTCAAATTGACTTCAGACTGAATGCAGTACAGAAAGTAGTTATTACTTCATTAACTTGGGTGTACTATTTGAAAGAATGTCGTTTTTTTGGCCGCATATTATCTTAAGCTTAGAGGTGTTTGCAACAGCTTCGATATGTAGCCAATGACTTTTCCGGATACTTTGACAAATATTACTTAGAAAGACGTAGTCAAAAGTAGTTTATTCGGCCTAATAGACGAGAGAAATTTCTACAATTTCCAATTTCGTTGAGGTATTATCGTATCGTATTATAGTGCACTATGCCACTGATATCGAAGATCATTCTAATACAAATTTACTTAAAGATCCCGATCAATATTGACTTGACCGACTTTTATATATACGGTTACAATTCATTACTTGTAGCTTGTTCTTCAAAGAAATTATAATCACAGCGACTCCCAAAAAGTAAAATCTCGGACACCCCTATTGGGGTTTAGTCTCAGTAGCATTATCTTCAGGACAAGGAGCTCACGAAACCCTGCCTAGAAATCCATGTTTTGTAAAGTGATACTAGCAACAAAGTTTACAAAAATAATTTTTTTCTAAAAACCTAGATTACGTCACATATGCATGCTCTTATTAGGCATATACTAGCAGACAGACCTACTGCAATCCCATTCCTACAGTCTCGACAATACTTGTTGAAGTCATCTTTCATTTTCTTATCCAGCGTTGAGAAATCGCCGTGGTTTTTTACAATGGAGTATATTTCGTGATTTTATTTAATGGTTAATTTCTCACCGACGGACGTGCATGTGGGATCAATGTTAGATCAAATTACCATTAATCCAACGCAACGAGCGTGAGAGGGATTCCGTGTAATTTTTAACCACGAGCTCTTCGCACCGTATACTATGACCTTGGCACCTGAAGCGGAATGTTAATTCTACAGAAAAAAGATCACGGAGACGAAGTTCATAAAACCGAAGACCTTGAGATAAAGGCATCTTTGGATTTATGGTGGCGGCAGACTCTCGCTCAGAGTCTACTCAAATCATTACTCATCTTTGTATCGGGTACCAATTCGAGAGAATAAACATCGAATCGAGAAACAGGGGTAATTCACATCTTTTATGATACAAAGTTGGACGATTTCCTTTGAATCGCGAGTAGAACCATACTTTATGGAGCTATTAGTAATTGATGGTTGTGGTTATCTCAATTTATGCCCGAGAAAAAAAATTGCTGAAACGAGGTAGGAAAAAAGGAGGGTAAGCAAAAAACGTCTAGGAGAAATTGGTGATTCAAATGATAAATGAAGGTTCCCAATCAATAAATAATAATATCCAAGATTATAATTTTATAAGAAGAGTTACGTACACGGCTGCACTTCTCTAAAATATTTCTATCTCTCACGTCATGAATCTCTATCTCATGACAATACTCAAAGAAGAGTATTAATTCCTGAATACAATCGAATCAAATTCCTCTAATTCGAAAACAGATCCCGTGGACACAATTTGTTTAAAACAATACTATTTTTAAAAGTAATCAAACATTTTATGTTTTTTGTAAATTTTTACTTAGGGAATTAAAACTGATGTTTGCATATAGTCGTTCTCACGAAAACTAAACCTCTACCACTCGTACGTAATTTGTTAAATCTCTGACACTCTTTCGAATTCAATAATATTGAATTATATTTTCCCTTCGCAATGCTTTTAAGGTGAACTGAAAAAACGAACAGAAATTATACATTTAAGCGTTAAATTAATCTAAAAGGTAAGAAATATTTTAGGAATATATCTTTTTCACAAATACGTATCTTGTTTTCAAAAATTAACAATCCTACACTTAACTGATTCCAATCATCTATCTTATAATAACATTAAAGCGTTTCTTTTTTCAGTAAATTAAAAATACTCCAATTACTTGTACCCTGATGAAGTGTAAGTTGTTGAAGTAGCATAAATATAGGTGGTAAAAGTCGGCATTAACGTTCAGTAGGAAGAGAATCATTAATAGATTAACGAAAAAGAATATTATGCATTAGCTGCACCTAATTACTGCTCCTAATTTTAATAAAATAAAAAAGGACAGTTTTGCAGACTAGCTGCTAAGATGATCAAAGATAATAATAACTAAAAGTAATGATTCTTCTCCTTTTTTAGGCTCTTAAGTACTCGTAAGCTTAAGCAGTTCTAAATTTTAAATTTGAATACCTAATCAAACACAAAATCACATTATCAACTTAAAATTTAATAATAATTAATGATTTACATGCAAAAGTACTTATGTACATACGTATAGCTTGGCAAAACTCCTTGAAAATGGAAAATTGTCACATTAGCAACAGAATTTTTAAGGACCGAATGAAAAATATTACATATAAATGCTTACAGAAATAGAAGTTACAGAAATAACTTAGGTGCCAAATGTAACATTATTAAACTATGTACATTAAATTTTTAACTATTTCACATAGAGCTTCAATTTATGTACTTGACAGCAGATGAAATGGAAACCCACCTAATTTTACCAAGATGGACTCTATATGGAGAAGGTATGCAGAGAGAGACATTTCTTCCCTATGAAATACTTCATAAGCCGTTTCAGTCATTGAAGTAACTCAAACCAAGAGAAAAATATCATAAATAATTTATATGATATTTTTCAGTGTAAATCAATACCACAAGCTGAAGCGTCGTAGTTTCCTGGATAGATAAGGGGCTAAATATAATAAATAAAAAAAAACACCTCTTAAAAACCCTTGCTAAGTCCCTGCTAAGTAAAGGCTAAAAGTCTTCAGATTATATTATAATTAGTCAGCGAGGAATAACACCGCAAAATCTGTGTTGTGAAACACTGAGAAGATATTCTTTCTCGGAACTCTGGGTATCATCCAAGGCGATGATACATAGACAGACGTAGCGTACAATGGCGAAGGAATTAGAAGTGCGCTCTAAAAGGAAAAGAGCTGGGACTAAGTTGTAGAACAAAAAACAGATCTTCGGAGATGGAAGGAAAATAAAGCAAGAAGTTGAGAAGTCGGACGGGAGAGAAAACCGAGGATTGAGAGAAACTCATTATGAGTGACAAGAGTGGCTTCGAAGAGCAGAGGGAAGCGACGAGGAGAATGCAGAGCAGTAAAATGGGAGGGAACAGTTCGCGAGGTGCTTGAATGGGGCGGAGACATGAGTTGAATGATTAGTGATGCTAAAAAGTCCTGGCGCTCCGTTGAGGAAGGCTTGTCGCGACCTCAAGCTCGGTTGACAACCAGAGGCCTTGGAAAGCTGCGCAACTCGTTAGAATAGCGCGGGGGAGAGATAATCTTTTGCTTAAAGGATGACGGGGGTGGGAAAATGATGAGGGACGACCCTTTCACAATTGAAAAACCTGCGCTTATAAACCTACGATATTTATAGCGCCGAAAGTAGAGTTGCGGCATATGAAAGGAAGTTTAATGCTCGGGATTAAGTCGAGCACTGTTTTTAGAAATGTAAAACTACAAAAAAGACGAATTATGAGAGAATTAGACTTATTCATTTATTTATTTATTTTCCTGTGCCCCCAAGATCAATTCATTGAATGATTACAGGAGATGTATGGACAGTATCAACAGACGACCATTCCCTGACCAGAAAAATCCGAATAACCGGGACTCGAACCCGGGACCTTAGGGTTGGAAGGCTTCCACTCCACCACCTCGGTCTGTGAAGATTGTCACCTTTGGTCAAGTATACCATAATACTTCTTATATGATACGTGGTAAAACGACTAATGAACGAGGCACCACGTGCTTTCTTTTTAAAGTTGTTAAATGAGATAGCGATGTAATGGACGATAAAGAAGGAGCAGAAAAATACCAAAAAATTGCTGCAAAAAACGCTGATAAAATCTGCTTAGCAGTTAACATAGCCCTCCTTGTGTTAGTAGGATTATTATTTTAGACTGCAACTACGATTAACGAATGGAAACACGATTTTCTCTACGTAGAGTAGCATCTTAAACTCGGAAAGGACAGTCCATTTACCAAAAAGTTTGCATCAATCAGATGATATAATTGAGGATCCAGAGCCTCCACTAAAAATTTTAAGAAAGATAGTATAAAGAACACTTTTATACTGCTAAGTAGTGAAATGAGTTTAAGATGATTAAAAGGACCAGCGCCTATTTCCCGATATTTATCCTGTGAAAAAGCGAGTTCTAGAGAAAGTATCAAAAAGATTAAAATAATACATTTAAAATTACGACAAACAACGTGGAATAATTGGTTTAATTAAGCAGGCTCCATGAAAGTTATTTGGCTTAACAATAACGATTTCATAGATTAACGGCTCTGGATATAATTAAAGCAACATGGAAGATGTCTCGTGAACAGCATTACGTTTAATAGTTATCAAATCTACCTATAAAAATCTTGATAATTTATACATCTCTAGTCTAAATAAATACCTTAGGAAAGAGCAAGAGGTTACATTAATGTTGTACACGGTGATTGCATTAATACACCTCCATCGTCAAAAAACGTCTGCACATTAAGTCAAAGTACAACTGAGAATTATAATCCTCCTTAAATCAATACATTCAGCTAGAAAAGGCGGCAATAAAACTACGGAAGTGAGCTATGCTTCCATAAAGAAGTAAATCAAGTTACTAACCATAATTAACATTGAAGTACCTTTGGAAATAGAAAGAACATTTCCGGAATATTTTTTCCCAAGGAAGTGCAATGAACGAGATTAACAGGAAGGACTGAATCAGATAGAAAATAAAGTTTCGCGACGTAGAATGCATTCTGCACTACTATCTTCTCCTCTAAAAAGAGGCTTCGACCTATCCTCTACTCTTTGAACACGTCTGCCACCAAAAAATTTATAACCCTCGTTAAAAACGAAAAGATCTCATCGAAGATTCACGCCGCGACCCCAACTCCCATCCTCGGCTTCGAGAAGAAAGAAAGGGAGAAAAAGTAATAAAACATCCATCGCGTCCAATTACGACGCCGAGAGGAAGGAAAAGATGGAGCACATAAACACATGGATTGTCACGCCTGGTGAACACGCGTGTCAGTACATCTCAGCAGGGAAAGAAAGGAAGGAGAGGAAAATGGCTGCCACACCCCCTATCCCAAACCTCCCTTGATCCTCGAGATGTTTATAAACCTTATAAACCTCTCTCCGATCTCTTGCTTCCAGGCTAACAATCCCTTGTCTTCAACACACAAAGCAATCCATCGACTCTTGAGATACCTCCGCCCAATCCGAACATCCGTCCGCATGCGATCTCTGCAGTAATAACACGGAGGCCTCCTGCGGTCCAGAATCTAACGCCCAATTTAATATCTCTAGCTTTCCTCATCCCCTCGAGTCCCATAGCGCATTCAGTTTCTTCTCTCACAGCAGCCTTCCAGAATGGCGTGCGTTGCCATACTCAATTACTAGAGGGATTTCATAGATGTTAAAGACGCCCAAAGGGAAAATTCGGTAGCTCGTCGGCTTTCTTTGGACTCTACCAAAGAGACCACTTATTCTTACAGGCGTTAAAGTCTCCGGTCTAATTCACATTTTTCGTAGCAAAAAAAAACTAGCCGAAAAAAATTACCTTAACTTCTAAATGTAACTTCGCAGTAAGTAAATTAGAGACATGTTTTCCATCCAACCACATCGATTTTCAGCAGTTCCATGTCAGCGGTAACAGACATGACAAAATCAGAACAAATATTTTATGAAGACCTTTCACAATGATAAAACTAAGCACATATCCAGATAGGAATCCCCTTCATTGAAGAAACGATTTCGCAATCATCAGGAATAAAGGTTTTCTTAATCGAGAACAAGATTTTAATATTACGGAAAAAATGACATGATGTACCTCTCTTTGCAGCGCTGCCAACAAAATATTTTTTAAACACAAAACAACATCAAAGAGCACTTAATAAACCTTAAAAAAATGGCATCAACGCTAGAATGATGGAATATATATTATGTTACGGTCACTGTTTCAATTCCAGCTTGAATTTTTCGATAACTACAAAAAATAATTTACATGAAGGAAATCATATCTCATCCTCTTTTGGCGATATTAATACCAGCAATGCGTTTTGAGATAAGGAAACGTTACGTTCCTATTATTTTTACACCATTTATATTCGTTTTTCTACAATAGAAGTAAAATTGCATTCAGAAAGATCTATATCTCAACGGATAATGGAAGGAACAGCTTTGCGAAAAAACGATACATTAAGTTGATAATATTAACGATAAATAGTAACGATACATTAAGTTGATAAGCATTCTAGAACCTAGGTTAATGACATCAGTAATTAAAATTTTCCATATTAGTTTCAAAACTTAACGACATGACTATCACATTTTTCACGACTCATTTTTAACGATCTCTCCAAGTGAGCGATTTTACTCTACACCGACAGATCTTGTTTTCATTTTTGTTGTTGTTGAGCTTTATCCTGGCCTTGAAAGGCAAGACACGCAGTCTCGTGGAAAGGTAAATAAGCAAATGGCATGAACGGAAATGGAGGAAAAGCAGAAGAGGGGGCGAGGCTCAGATGCAGACAGACAACGAGCAAAACTTAAACAATCCTTCACTCTACTGGACTCCACCATTACCTAAGAAAAAGGTAAACAAAAAAAAACACTCGACCCTTATCGTCTGAATTCGTAATTTTAAAGCTATTTCTTGTTCATTTTTGCATAGAAAGCCTTTAAGTGCCAACAAATGCTTTGTTCGCGTTTGTTAATTCACGTCTTGGCAGAGAATGTCGGCCGTAGGCGAGCGAATCTATGTATGTATACACGGTAGGCTAATTCGAACATCTGTAAGCATCTAAGTGGGTTCTTCCTATGTCCTGACTGGAGGAATGGATATTATTCTTTCCTTCAACAGGAACCCGGTTGATGTTGTTGCATTCATATACCTGATGAGATTAAACTAACGAATCTTATTGAAAAATGGATTGAATGTTAACACTTACCTCGATCTCCTGGAGCATTTCTATGGGTGTTTCTATATATCAGCCGAGTAGACTTGTTCAGAATCAACAAAGATATATTCGCCTCTTGGGACACCGGCATAACAGATCTGCCGATAAAACAAATGCACGTGATGTAATGGAAAATCAACATTTTTGAGTAAAATTATAAATTATTGTATTTACACACTGTACGCGAGCGTAAAGGAAATGTTTCTTGAAGGAAAAATACTGCAAATTTTGTTAGCGTATCTTAAATTCCGGTAATTTTTAGTGGTCGAATGTTGTATTTAACAATTTATTACTAATTTAAACAATGATGTAAGCAATATACGGAGCTGTCATGAATATATTTATGAAGATGCATTCAATACCTATCAATAAATGACAGAATAAGACATCTTATATGTTTCATTCAAATGTTATGGCCCTTCGAAATTTCCATGTTCACCGATTTTTGCAAACATTTCGAAAAATTAATAATGCAACAAAATATATTTTTACCCAGCTGAAACTTTGCCACATAGAGTTTCCTGAGGAAGTACTCCAGTATTAAAATTTCCAAACTTAATAAAATAGAGGTAAATTTCTGTCCTATTTCCCTCGGAATGGCATGGAGTAAAACTACTCAAAAGATTTGTTTTTAATTCAAAATAGTTCACTGCTTAATTTCTTACATACTTCATTGATATTGCGAAACTGGTGACTTCTCGTTCCATATTCTACCTGCCAAGATGTTAACCTAATACGTGAAATACAAAAAATAGTCCGCATGCAACGGTTTCGCAAAGAATTTTTTAATCTGGCTTACATCCAAAACATAAATAAGTAAAATAATAAAGTAGAAAACTAGCTACACCCTGAAAAAAGTTTTTCTCCAGAATTGAGACAAGAAAGAGTGCACACAAATTCAGCTGATGTGAGATGAATAAAAAGAAGAAAACTTTCCAGCATCACATTACCTAATTTACTAAAAGCCGCATGTAAGAAATTTCATCCCACATAAGCCCATTAAATCTCGAAAACATCTGCGGCTCGATTAACACGTATGTCTTCCGCAATTTCCAGCCCATTATTCAGCGAATAATGGGCTGCAGTGATTATAATGCAGCGATATAACCCGTTCTAATGCAAAAAACAGATGAGGGGTCTTGAGCCAACAGATTGGTCGGTGAATGGCAAAACAGTCGACGTAGAACAAACGGAGGAAGCATCAATTTTGACGTCGGCGACGGCAGAAAAAATCTTCGAGGAAAGCGACTTAATTATCCTGCTAGTCGTCGCATTGTCTCTCGTCCTCAATCCGGCCGCTTGATTCCGAATGCGCGAGTGTTTCCTACCGGGCGGCGGATCTAAGTCGACGTCTATCCGATGCAACTGAGACAATGCCGAATAATTTTCTCACGTCTTTTGATGGCATTCATCTATGGCGTCCGACCCATTCCTCGAATCCGAACTCCTGAGACTCCACCCAAGAGATGAATTTCCCTTTCTTGATTTCCCTCACGGAAATTGATTATCTTTACGTTGTTTTCTACCAAGACATCGAATCCTAATCACTTTCATTTCGATTCAATATTATCGCCAAATTTCGGTCCAGCTCCGACTGCCATCATCGAACCGGTTTCTTCCCTATGATAGGGTTCTTCCGAAAGGTTTTTAAATGCGAATCTTTTCCATAAATTAAGGTTGCTTAAATTTTACAATAAAACTTGTATTATTACCGAATAATCAAGGCATTCATTTATACGCAAAATTTAGTTTATTAGTTTCAAGTCGCCCTGCCTCATGGGACTCAGTAAATACAACGAATATTTCACTTAATTAGAATGCTAACCGAAAATAGGAATAAACAACGGTTTCCGGTTTCGATCCAGGCTCAAGAATTTTAATGTTTCGGTTCGAGTTCAGTTTTCCGTCCAGATAAAAATAACTGGGATTTTTCGGTTTCGGTGTCTCGTTCCGTTCCGATTCGTTGCTTTGTTTTCAATGTTGTCCCTATTACACTATTCCACCGTCCTACTACTTTAGACATAACATGACAACACAACTACAGATTCATCAAAGATATTACACAATCAAAATTTACATCGATACTGAAAACGAAGGATATTATTTTTCGTATCCTCGTAGCTTATCTTTTCTTACCTTACATCCTTTCACAAATAATTTATCATAAGCTAACTTGTCCGCCGACAAGATTTTCTTCCAAAAGTACAGTGACCAATTGTTCAAACATATTCGCCCATTGCGTTTTTTTACCTTAACGAAGAAATTTATTACGCCCAAGATTTCCCCTATACCTACATATGTATACTTCCATTCTTAAATTATGATCATACTTTTAATCCCAGTCATGAGTTAAGGAATTATGATGGCTGATTCGGTATGTTTCGTAATATATATTTTAATATGCATCCAAATAAGGTGTTGCGATAAAAATTTTAAAAGGATGTTGGTCGAGGAAGTCCCGCATCACTCTCTTTAGAGATCACTTCAATATCGATGTGCGGTTAGGGTTTTTGAATTCGCAGGTCAATGTTAAATTCAAGAAAATTCAGTGTATATACGAAGCTTCTTCAAGGATAGTTGAATGTGTAGAATCCGAATTTAAATACGCCTATGAGAATTGAAATAGCTTTTTAAACTAAATTTTTCACTTCCAGCATTCGCTAACTTGAGATAAATAAGCAAGACGATATGATACCTGGTTGTAATACTTAAACAATCATTAGCTAGTCGAAAAATGGGCTATAATGTATCACTTCCAATTGGCAAGGAGTCCTTCTAATAATTTTTTGGTAATCAAACTAATCATACACAGAGAATGTCTGCATCATAGAAAATTACGCTCTGTGAAGAAAGCAGCGGCGTCACGATCATGAAGAGGTAACGAAGAGCACATTCGATTCAAATCTAACGGTGAAAATAAATTTATCTCACAAAGAATTCCATTATTTTTTGGTAAAAGTGAAGACTAACGTAACCGAACGGATATCCTTGCTTAATTAGAAAGCCTTCCAACATCTCCCTTTTAAAGGTTCTGTGATTAGAAAGAAGATATCGCTTGTGCCACACGAAGTCACTTCCACCCCGCTACTTCTGATGCTCGTAATACCAAGGATGAGTCATTAGCTCCTAAAAATAAATCCAGAGAAGCCTATGAATCATCAACCACGTCATCTTCGTAGATAGTGACTTAGCCCTTCTAAATTCACATTTTAATCTTACGTTGTTAACCTATGCTGATCAATGTTTGGTGTGAACTTTAGGACTATTCTATGAATCTCTATTATTATTTACGTCAAGCGTATTTTTTAATTACTATAAAACTAAAATGATTTAGTATACTATATCATTAAATAATTTGCAAGAAATGACCCTGTTGTGAATAAAATCAATTTCTTGAACATTTTTAGAAATTCATTTTAACTTCAGATATGTAAGTGGAACTCGGGAGGATATTTTAAGAAACCAGCGAGCTAATTCTTCTCTTTGAAGATAAATCGCCATCAAAACTTTATACTTTATAAGCGTTCAATTCCACATTAATTTCGAGCTCATCTACTGCTTCACAATAGTTGATATTTCAAGCTAGGTTAGGTTCTGGAGAGAAATGAGTTGCGGTCTAAGGGAGTCGGGAATGGAAAAAAATCAATCGAGCATGACTTATTTAGGGTTACACAACTCAAGATCAATAGCAATGCAAATTTGGAATCTCAAGCTTTACGTCAATATCGGTTGACTGGAAGAGATGGATACTATAATATAAGGAACCGTACAAAATACAAAATTCAACGTACTGACATAATATTTCAATTAGATAAGATGATTTCTTTCCCACGAATATACGGACATGAAGAAATATTACAGGACCGGGTCCAAAACTCGGATCTTCCAATTACCGGTCGGTTGCTGTCCATTAAGCTATACGGCCAATGATGAGGAAGCGATCGGCAATTGAAAGACCCGCGCTAGAGTTCCATGACCGTTTTTTCTTGTAAATTTTCCTATGTGCACGCCTTTACGTGACCTAACCCTAACCCTTTCCCTTGTGACGATTTCACTCTTTCCTAATTTCAACAATCATTCGACTTAAAAGCTCTCACATGGAAATCATTTGGGTTTTTGCGTAAGGAAACACTTTTGTAGCAAACAAGAAAAGTCTGCTTCCCAGCCGCAACTTTAAAAGAAAGCTCAAGATTTTGAAAAAATAAAATTCTGTCAACATTTATATCCGATCCGTTAAAATCGAATTCTAAAAGTTTAGAGGGGTTAAAGCCGTCATCAGGTAAACCGTGAACGTGAAGCAACATTAGACGAAGAATTTTATATAAAATAAAATCCATAAAATTAACATCGTTCTTTACGATCAAAAGGTATTGAATTGCAGCAGAGTTCTGCAACAGCGAAACAACCCGCAATGGTACAGCGTAAAGTTCGCGAGAAAAGAGCTGTAGAGGTAGCAGCAGGCACGATGCATTTAGCATGGCGCACGCTGTTTTCCTACACCTCCACATCCCCCACGACAGATACTCACCCTTTGGATTGACGTGAACTTAAACCGATTCCGACGCACAGTCCCACGTACTTGACCCTCTTTTGATCCGAATCCGCTTCGCTCGCCTGGCGCGAGTCCTACGTCTCTAAACGTACGTCGTCAAACCTTTCGAGGAATTCGTTTTTCAATAGCCGGATGCGTGGAGTGATTACCCGACCATATTGTCTCCTCTAATATGGCCACCTTTCGTCTTCTGATGGTCGCTTTGGCTATCTCCCATGTATTTGTGTGTATGCAGTCTCCGAGTGTGACAGCCTTGGGCGGATGGCTAGGTAGTCAGCTACGTGACCGCCGGCAGCATACGACCCAGCTTGTTGCGAGGTCGTGTTTTATGAAAAGGTCAAAACGATTTGGTGAACATCAACGGTAGACTAATTTTGCAGACCTGAGAAATTTCGTCCATACTTTGTCTGAAGTTGGGTAAATAAAAATTACATATTTATAAGCAAATTAAATACTGTTTTGTGGATCTAACAAGTAAGTAATCAAATCTTTGCATCGAATCATTTATCTATTCCTTCTCAAGAAGCATATATAAATATTAAAACCGCATATCTAAACCGTAGCATTTATGGAAATTATGATAAAATTTAGTAAATTTCGATAGATTCTATTTTCTCTCTTCCATCTGTCCATGAAAAGGTTAGAGAGCAATGCTACTCCACGTTAGTTAGGCCCCATCTGGAATATGCGGCGAGTATATGAGACCCAGCGGATGAAACGAACGCTCGCGAACTCGAGAAAGTGCAGCGTAAGGCGATACGTTTTGTTTTTTTTTTTGTCTAATATTAATCTAAAATAAAATAACTTTATCCCATTTTTCTTGAATAAGGTAATAAACATGAAACAAAACTTCTCCGTAGTCGGAGTCGGACACGATTACTACCCTCTGTGCGATTGTCATTTTAAGCAATCACAATGTTAATCGCTAAATTCTTCAATTTGTCACATAGTCCCGAGGTTCCAGAATATATCCAACATATGAATTTTAAACTGCATGTGGCACTAGGAAAATTAAACTAGAAAGATAATATTGCCATATCTGAGAGCAGTTATTAGTTTCACTGCAAGAAAAACCCACTATCCCAATATAATGATAATCCCAAGGAAGAATGGACTAAATGGCGAACGATTTAGATTTAGATTTATACCCCGCAAGCCGCCAGTGGCGCATGGCAGGGGGTGTAGCAACACCAAAGACCTAACCTAATCCATCGTGTTTGCATCTCTAATGCTCTGTGGAAAGAACGACCAGAAGTAACAATCTGTTTTAGCGATTACTTCCTTGTAACGCTTGGTAGTCGCCTCTCGGAGATCGCGCTCGCAATTTACCGGAATAACTATGTCTTCCACTTCATCTAAAAATTCTGAATCGATGAATTTGTCGAAAAGCTTTCGTCTATAATCCGATCTTCTCATTTGGAGCGAATTCCACCCGAGGGATTTTATCATAGTGGTAACGCTACTGTCGAACCTGAAGTTACCAGTGACGAAACGAGCTGCTCTACGTTGGACCATCTCTAAATCTGAAGCTAACCCTACGACGATGCCACCATGTGGATGAAATCGCAAAGTCCTTGTCCACAAAGTCTTCCGAATGGCTTGGAGAAATGTTCTGCAGGGATAGCTCAAAGGACAAAGCACTCGACCGGCATTTGGGAGACCCGGGTTCGATTTCCGGTCCCGTCAGACTCTCTTCAAGTCCATTCTTCCTTGGGATTTTTCCTGGGTGCGCCATCTTGCGCAAAATCACCGTTTTCCTGTGATAATGATAATCCTAAAATTTAAGTTCCGAGAAAGAACGCATTACGTCGATAATAGCAGAAAACATCAATAGATCTCCGTCCATTAAAACTCCTCAAATCGAAAACAATCCTATCCATAACTATCTTATTTGAGCAATTCATTTACACGCAAGTAACTGTATATAAACATCTGTAATAAAGCAAAAATTTAAGCAATTAAAATTATACTTTCGTGTTGCAAGAGCACGTCTACCGAAGCCTGACATGGAATGTGGAAAAGTTTCTGTTGCGGCATCCAGTTTAATTTCGATTGCTGCTATAAAGATACCATGAAATTGATGAATATGGTATCCTAATATAGCTGGAGATTGAATTCTTAAACGTTTAAGGAAGAAATTCTACCAATATTTGCGCGCTTGGAAAGTAAACTGCGAGAATTTTTAATGAATCCTGGCGTCAAAACATACACTCTGTATGTGTAAACATAATTTGATATTATTGAGTAAAGCTTGCTCAAAAAGTACGTAAATGCCTCTAAGCCAAAATTAACTAATAGTGAACGGCCAACCAAGAAAGTGGCGCATGTCCACATAAGGCGTAAATAATTTAAAGAAGAGTTCAATACTCTTATCCAATATCATATTCGACCACATTACTTAGTACCGTAGATTTAATCGTGGTAACAATTTTTGTGCGATCCGCCCATGTCCTCTCTTTCTTACTGACTTTAATAGCGTAATAACAATCTTTGCTCGAGGATCTCGTGCAATGAAAAAGTGGTGTCCTTTCAAATTCGCCGACAAATAAGAAAAATATCGGATTTTTATGCTTCAAAAGTTATTCCACAAAAGCAAAATATTACATCGAAAACTTCGGTAATTAATGCATTAAAATATTTTGCAATAATTTACTTAATGTTGCAAAAAATCCTTTGGAATTTCAACGAAAGAAATGTAACAGAAATTTGTAAAAACTTAGAGATACCTTAAATACAATGTATCAGGGTAGGTCTACGACATTTTTCTTAATAGTAAATTGTTCTTTGTGTACGATCGAACAACTTTTTGTAGTAAGTGATTTATCTTAAGCGATATATCGTCGTTTAAATTCTCCCTGAAGCGACAAAAGAATAAAGAAAAATTGAAAAAGGTTAAAAGAATGAATACATTCCTTCTCGTCTTTACTTTTTTACCTGGGTTACTCGTTAGTCATCAGCCTACCTAATGAGCCACTCAAAACTTAAAGACCAATTTGAACTTTATGCATATTTTACGGCATCGTTGAAATTGATGCACGCATTCTCTTTACAGGGAAAAAGGTACACATTCAAGGGTCACGCCGAAAGATAACTGATAGTTATCCTCGATCGCTTCATTATGTAAAGATATATCGCTCAGTTTTACGCGTACGACTCATTTTACGGCCACGTAACCCTGAGAAAGTGATACTTTTTTCAATACGCAGATGGCGTGACTGATTCTGTACATGGTGAGGTCACTGGATCGACATCTGTCGAGGGCAAATCCAGTGATGCAATTCTCAGAAGAGTTGTGTACACGCGAGCGACGCGGGATATGGACATTTTCAACGGCGCGGCTGCAAGACGAAGGGCAACATAGGGATCACCGTTCGAATTTTCATCTAAGTTCCCACAGACACAGCACGGAGGAAAGTCGTTTTCGTAACAAAGAATTCGCGATTTCAAGGTCTACTCCATTAGAGTTCCGAGAAAAGCAGAATAGTATGGCGTGCATCTATCGAAAGAGACTTTTTCTGAGTAAAGCTGAGACAATTTCTCGAGTGGGGTTACGACACGTGAGATATTCCTTTGAAAAATGGTCGCCCTAACCTTATTCATCTTCAAGGGGGCGAAGTAATTCAAGAGATATGCAGCTCCGAGAAGTGGTTTCTAACTTTTAATGGACAGCGTAACAACGCAACAGTACTCAATGAAAAAGCCCTCAGATATTTTTCTCGATAACTATTGTTGCCGAGAAAATAATTACTGAGTAATATTAAAGGTATTCCATCTCCCAATTATTATACACTACTTCCTGAATAAAAAAATCAATGATGCAATTCCTTCGGCTTATTGACTAGCAGAAACATTTGTCTACTCATGCTCACATTCGTATTTCCTGCGGATTTCGAATTCATTCCTTCCAATTTTGTTTGGCTTCCTCACATGTATCAAAAATTAACTTTCAAGTCCGAAAAAGTAACACATTAAAGAAAAACCCATAACTAATTTAACCTTTCCCATTTTTAAATTCTTGTTTTGTTTCATTTTCTTTGCTCTTATATTTTTTCATAGATATTATTTTATGTAAATTGTATTTTTATGATGACGTAATCCACCATTTCAGGCTGTTTTGGAATCTTGATAAATGAATAAATAAAAAGAATTTCAATGCAACAGATGTTCATCATGCGATCCAATTTCACCTGTCTTTCACAATGTCGAGTTTACAGTCACCTTCTTCCTTCAAACTATACACAAAGATTAGTTTTGCTAATGCCTACAGGTTAAAAAAAATGAATACGCGATTTAACGAGTTAAGAAGTTTAGAATGAGTTTACATTTTAAAACGAGTTGGATTTTCGATAAGTTTCCCAGATAGTATTAGTACATACCTATTAGGTAACCCTTTAGGTTACCAAATAGGTTACCTACTGTTAAATGGATCTAGCTGTTACTGGTTACGCTGTGGTTCAGCTACTGAATGAAGATTTGACATTCACATAGTTCTTACTGAGAAATACTGAGCATTATTTTACTTTAAAATGGGGTCGAAAAGCAATAGTAGCTATTTTTGTGATACTTTCTAGAGATTAGAACAAAACATCTAATTATTTACTGAAGGTAAACTTCTCTCGATGAAATTCTCACGGCTTCAAACAGCTAAAGATTCGTGCGAGGGCTTCATCTGCTTTTATTGCGAGGATGGGCTATGAATAGACTGACCATGTGTTCCGTTTTCTCCTGTGCAATCCCATGTTTTAATCTTCAGCCCAGTTTTCATGGTCAAAAATGTATCTTATTCCTCTTAAAAGGCTAAAAAATCCTATTATTCAGCCTTTCAGCCAAAATGCAGATCTCTCGGATTTGGAAACTGGATGATATTGTAATTTAATTTAAGCCTTTTTAGCCTAAGAGAGTAATAGTTTCGCCGAAAACAAAACAATTCTGTTTCATACTATTCGTTGTTAAGACTGAATATATTACCTTTCATTGTCATTTATAGAAGTATTCGAACAAACCAAGGTCGAGATAATAACATTGGTACAGAATTCTCTATGGAAAAGATAAAATTATTATGAGTCATATTCTTTCCCATACTAGTGATAATATTGAAATTGGAACGTCCTAATAAAATTGTCCTAAGAACCTTTATCTATTCGTGAATTTTGCTTATCGAGAATACGCCTTTCCTGTATAGTTAAGAAATTATTTGCATAGCAATGAAACGCAGATTAATACGTCGTAACGATGAGATGAACACACAAAAGCTTGGACTCACATTGAAATGCGAGCACAAAAGGAAAATGGAGTGTGGGCAGAGTTGAAGAACAAAAGAGCGGGTGGAATAATAAGAGTGCGGAGAAGTGTGCGAGCAAGAAAATGGATTTTCACTATCCTACTCCTACCTCCTTTCAAATTGGTCTCATTGGTGTAGAGGAAACTAATACATCCATTCCATATAACAAAGCTTATGATCTACAAAGCTAATAATGCTCGTACTAAATTCTGCTCCCAAAAACGGCGAACAAGATATATTCTATAGATTTCGCAGTTGATACTTTCCTTCTGCCATGAATCAACAGATTGAATCCTTTTCATTTGGCCTTTGGAGCAGGATAGAGAAAAACGTATCCTGTATATGTTTTTATCTCGATCTTGTTCATGGCTGTGATAATATGAAAGCTTCTGCGGTATAAATGATTGCATTCATTTTGGTCACTCGTCGAATGCTAAAAAGAGCGATATTCGTAGGGTCTTTATGTGGTATTTACATGAGCGTTTTCCACTCAGAACATCCTGGCTCGCTGAGGAAAGCAAAGACAAACTACCTCACTCCTTATGCTTCCTAGTAAGCCCCATTCTCTCTTCAAACACTTAGTCAGCTAATGATGGAGGGATTGAGTTTCAAACTGGCCTTCGAGTAGAGTGCTTGACAGACATACTTGATGCACAGCTAAATTTCACAAAATATTCCCCAAGTATTCCCGAATGCTGAATTTCGTCACCGCTTGCTCCTATTCGCTTTCCCTTTACTATCCTGCATTCTCTATTAATTATAATAAGAAATAATTTCTAAAGTTTGCTTTGCATACTTATGGCTAAAGGTTCATTAAATATCCTGGAAATGCAATTTTAGGATGTTTTCAGAAAACTTTAACAGAATCCATCTAATTCACGGCGCAACAGCCCAAGGCCTAACCAAGAGGCATTTGTATGCACGCAGTGCATCATTTCCCACGCAGCCTCAAACTGACTTCTCTGTACAGCACTGGATAAGCCATTAATCGGTTTAGTTAGCTTGCAAATTCTTTCACGAGGTTGGGTAAACACCTCGGTCCACACCGGGAATCGAACTCGAACGCGCCCGCCTTTCTCCAAAGGCGAACAGCGGACAGGTCGTTCAAAAGAGGGACGATTCCGCCTAAATCGGGACCTCTGGTCACCCTAGTTATGAGCTATCTCTATCCTCTTCTAGCTTACTACTCCTGAGACACTCTCCAAAGCTTAGGTAACTATCGTGATAAGGTTTGTGGATTCAACAAGCTTTCGAGACGATGACTTTACAGCATGGCAATGAACGGAATCAGCATGCTAATATCAAATGAATTTGCCTAAAGGGCTACCGGATAGCCAAATGGGCTGCGCGTTCGTCATAGGTGGAAGCGGTCCCGAGTTCGACCCCCGATGGTAGCCCAAATGTGCGAAATGACTTAAGCTTTCCAAGCCCCTTTAAAAATACTACTAATAATTTGCTTTAATTTCCTCAGATTCATCATCTCAAGTTCTGCATGACATACTCTTCGTTAAATTACAACTTTCAAACATTTTCCTGTAGTTCCTAAGTTTAAATTGCTTTACTTCCTTTCTAATAGGAATTTTTCACACTGATGATCGTTTAGATTAAAGTAGAGAATTCTGACTCTCAATCTCGCCCAAATAAAGAAAAGTTATTTATTTCCAATAAAGGTTCACCCATGATCCCTCTAAGCTGGCAAGTATTTATCACCAGGAAAATTCTTGGAAATTGGTAAAAATGCACGTCGAATTTATGGGACCTGCATACGTGGAAACGCAAATGAGCGGAACTTGGCAAAGAGAATGGGAAAATGCGCAATTCAGCTGTCATCCGCCTTCAATATGTGACCTTGCATCCATTAGCAAACAGCAATATCTCAAAGAGCTCTTTGTTTCCAAAGAAAGGGCGTTCCGAAAATTAATTTCTCCGCCTTTCGTGCACCGACCGACTTCGAGGAACTGAGGATGCCTCGCAGATTCGCTAATGAGTCGACTGTCCTTGCTTTTCGCGGTTGCTGCAATACCACATGTCGGGATGGGACTCATTTGAGGGAGTGAGCTACTATTGCTGAGCTCCGCTCCACCGAAACCCCCACCTGAAATAGTCAGAGTTAACCAGTGATAACAGACCAGCGGTTACAAAAAACCTAATCGTTCCATGGGCACTTAAAAAGAATTAAAGCAATTGAATTTTACGTTCGCATATACATATGTGATGAAATCATACATCATACATACAATCATACATATATGATGAAAATTGCGACCAAATAAGAAATCACACGTAGTAATAAGTTGGGTTCTCGCAATCAAGATTAAAGAAGGTACAGAGATATCAGAAATGATGAATTTGAAACAGGCTATGACAATAATCTTCACGGTATAGCGGTTCATTGGCCCCAAATTGTAATTTGTAATTGTAAACTACCAATAAAATTCCCTTTTATATGCAAATAGAACTAAGCACTTCTTCCACTAGATATTAATCCAAATTTTATGTTCATCTGTCCCTAGGCAAAGGCACGCTCGGATTAATTCTTATTAAAAAAATAGTTGAAATGAACAATTCATCTGCATGAACACCCCTAACGACAGATTATAAATGGATCTTCTCATACCTACTGAGAACTTCTTTTGCGGGGTTATGCTAACTTAATGATCATTAAATATGTAATATAATAAAATTGTCTTCAAACCCAATCTCTTCCTGATAGTTGACTTATTCAAATATATCAAACTAAGAGGATAATTTGAAAATTTGCAAAACACCTGGAAATCAGCGATTTGTAAAGTAAACGTTCCATATAAAATCTAGAAGCAGATACAATTATTGGACTAGTAACAACATCTAAGCATCGACACTAATCAGAACTCTGATGTAATTGATGAGATGACTAAACCTAAAGAAACATGAAGCTGATATAGGGAACTATTGAAGTAAAAACTCACGTTCCTCTTCATGCAACAACTACACATGCAGCGCTCTCTGCTGTGGAGTGTTATTACTAGCCAATACCCTTTTACTCTTTTGCTTTCCAAAATGATAAAACGTAATGGTGCAAGGATAATAACATTCCCGACGGGCATAAATAAAATATGATGAAAATCTCAATCAAATTAACGAAATAATTAATACCGAACACATGAAATGAAAGGAAATTAGTTCTTTTCGGTATATTCTGAAATCTCCCAATTGACTTAATATCATGTAATCAGGTGGAAATAATTAAGAAGAGTCTACTACAAAGCCATGACTACTTCTTATTCCCAGAATTTTAAGCCCCGAAATAAAATAAGCATAAAATCTTATACTATATATATTATATCGAAAGATTCAATCCATTGCTTTATTGAACAAATTTTCGTACCACTACTTCTGACTTCGCCCACCTACTAAATACCAAGGATATTGATATTACTACACGATATATATGGTACGGCCACAAGATCGAAGCCTTCGAAAGTGAGTTTTTTCTCCCGACACCGAGAAGCGTCTCATTTATCACACACCATCTGCGAAAACCGGAGGAACGCAAATGGGAGACCGTGTCAATTTTATTAATTAAATTACGCCACACTCCACCGATTCCAGACCCCAAACACGTCCGTCGCATAAATTTCCATCGCGGAAAAAAGCCGAGAGGCGCGATCGCCATTTAAAAACATCGTTCGAAGCCGATTGACATCTGCGAGGCGTCGCGATCTCAGCCCCACGGCGATGGCGCGGCTTCCACTCATCATTACGACCGCAAAAGAGAGATTCGCGCACATGTTTTATGAGCGGGAAAATCCGCAGCTATGCGTTCGTTTCTTTTAACCACCAACTAGGTAATATATCCTTCCTCCTTCATCGACACCGAGAGATAACTCCTGCGTCCGACGCCCATTTGATAGATGAACAGATCGACTGTTTCAATAGGCAACGCAACTGGCTCCGGAATCGGTTTACTCGCAAACCCCCACGGTATCAATTAAATAGCGAGGATTTCCACCTAATTAAGTCCCGTGTATCGACAAACAAAGCCCTCCAAAGCGAATATCTTCCTCGTGCTCTTTTTTCGGTTCGGAAAACCTCCCGTAGCGATCGAGATCGCCGGTGTCATTACTCAACGGGTGTATTCCGCTTTTATTGTCTTTGAAAGAACCTCCGGGCGACCTTGGCGTGGCAATGCTACTCAGGGTTTCTTTTCTAAAATTGCCTTCTTTTGCATTCTCGATCTAAATCAACTGTAGCAAGCAGCTTTGATTGAAACGTTCGTGGTGTCGTTGAAAAGGGGTCACGGTACAACTCGGAAAGTGTTCGGATATGTAAGATGCTAGGTCCGACGGAATTGGATTCTGCAAGGCTCCTAGGCAGAGGTGGCGAACCTATGACACGCGTGCCCGAAGTTGTGTGCGAGAGAATTTAGGCTCGCGGAGCTCTGACTGCACTAAATTCAACTGATTGACAATTCTTACTGCGCTATCCTTCTTTTGTAATCTTAACTTTAAATACGAAGCCCCAGTGTACACGAATATGGATTCTGCCCAGTATTAATTGTAACCGATGATTATATTAACGTCAAATGCTACCTACGAATCCCATCATTGACGTAATAAATATATAATATCAACTTCTCACTCTGGTTTGACAACACACAGACACGCAAGACCTTCATACATATCAAATATGGCACTCCTGCTACTAAAGGTTCGTTATCCCTACCCTTCGGAATCATCTTCTGCAAGGTCCCTTTACTCTTTCTTGCGATGAAGATATGCTAACTAGCTATATCAAATTTTCTCAGTAAATAACTCAATTCAGGGACTGCCTCGTAGCGGTTAAGGCGCTAGTCTGCCACGCAGATTACAGGAATTCGCCAGTTTCAGCAGTTCATCTACCGGTATTTTTCAGTGATTTGAGACCTCAGGTCGGTTTAGTCTGCAAAAATGAACACCAGAGATAAAAATCTCGGAAATGATAGGCGGTAGAAGCGTGATTAGCCACGTTACCTTAACGCCATATTTTACGGCTCAAGTATTAGCAGCTTTAGCCTGCTAAATTTCAAAGGCGTCGTCTATGCATGGAAGATCACCATCAGTTCTGTCATTGTGAAAGGGATTACTACTAGTTCGACTCTGTTTTCCAAACCCATGGCTGTCCAAGCACTCATATTCTTACATAGTATTTAATATAGATCTGGAATCATTAATTGAATCATCAACAGATTCGCAATACTTTTTCCAGAGTCTTTATTAAAGGAAAGGGGTAGAAATAAATATTGCACATATTGATGTGTGCTCAGGAATAACTCTTGTACAAGTTTCTCTTAGCAACTGAGCTATTTCGCAGAATATTTTCAGTCCCTTTTAATTATATACCATTAGAGTCGGCAACGGAAAGTTATTTCAGTTTTTAAGATGTAAAAGGAATCACCTACCATCAAGCTTGCGGAGGAAACATGTAAGACTTTTTTCACTGAAGAGACTCTAATTAGCATCCGAACATGCTAAAATTTTCAAAAATAAGCTTATCAAATTATAAAATTTAAATTGTTTGTATATATTACCCTCAATTTTTAATCAATTTTATTATCATAAGTATATAACTTGGGCTCCCGGATAGCCAAGTGGGCTTAGCTGAAATCGGCCCCGGATTCAATACCCATTATACATACACGATCTGAAAATATAACTGTATAATTGGGAGTAGTATTGTTAAAAGTCCTGGGCTCCCGGATAGCCAAGTGGGCAACGCGTTCGACTTCGGTGAAATCTGTTCCGGATTCGATTCCCGGTGAGGTCACGCGCCCACGCGCGAAATGGCCTCAGTTGTCGAAGGACTTTTAACAGTAGTAGTAGTAGTACTGTTAAAAGTGCTTCGACAGCTTAGATAATTTCGCACATAGGCTCCCACCGGGAATCGAACCCGGAACCGCTTTTACCAAAGTCGAACGCGTTGCCCACTTGGCTATCCGGTAGCCCAGGACTTTTAACAATACTACTCCCAATTATACAGTTATATTTTCAGATATATGTATTGTATGTATAATATTATGTATCAACAATTTCTATTTTATTATTACTGTCTCCTGTGTAGGTGCTTATTAATAAATAGGCTAGAAAAGATGTCTACTGTCCACAGGAAGCGCTTTTGAAGGTCTCCCTCCCGTCTTTCGGCGAATGACGGACAAAATATATGATTATTTTTCTTTCTCGACCGTTGCCATCTACTCTACCGACCAAATTGCAACGAATTATTAAGTAAACAAATAATACAGGAATGTCAAACGTACAGCAAGCGCGCCCAAGGTGGCACGTTAAAAATGTATTTTGGTACGGGAAACTCTAGAGTGTTATGTCATTACAGGTGCTTAACCTAAGAGATTTAGGTAAATAAATAACGTATATAAATTTGGATTCTGGGGCTTAATAATTTTAATTCATAATAGAGTTTGTCAATAACAAACGCCTTTGGTCAAGTATTGATGTAATAAGATAGATCATATTAGCATCTTACACTATATTTTGGCACCATATTGGCATACAAATCCTGTTTCTTTCAAATATGGCACACCTCTAACGAAAAGGTTCGGTTCCTCAGCCTTACTAAGAGTATCTCGAGTGTGATGTACAAGGCTGCGCCGTCCATTGCACTCGAGATGTATAAGGGTGTAAGGGGTGCATCGCGCCCGGGCGGCAGGAATAGCCAACCATTATTATTATCATTACAAAAACATTATTTTATGTTTTCTGTGTGACAGACACGACTTATCTAGGAAAGGTTATAATGTGATATTAAAGATTAGCGAACATTTAGAGGAAAGAATTACGGAGAACTCAAGACGAGAAAGAGTGAATTTAATCGAAGAACTGTAATCAATGAAAGATTCTGATACGAAGAATAAATCCTCTTCAGGTTTTTTTAATATATATTTTTACTAGAGATTTGACCGGAGTCTTTACTAACATGCAAATAGCTTAGGGAGTTGTATTGACACTTCCGGAGACTGTAGCTGCTATGATGATGATAATCAGAAAGTAATGTGAACTATTAACTCACAATGACCATTCACAATTTCAGCATACGGAATATGCATGATTAATTGTTACTGATGTTTTATGACCAATGTACACTGGGAAACGAAGTCATAAAACAATGTTTTTTCAAAGTCTTACAAAATAATTTTTACCTGCAAATCAGAAAATGTATGGTTTTGGTATTTAATTTTAAGAGGCGGCAAATTATGTTCGCACCCAAGCGGCAGATAGGCAGGGCGCGGCTCTGGTGATATATTCTCTACTTTTTTAATTCGGAAGCATAGTTAAGGCTGAAAGTAGCGCCTTGCTTTGGTGAACAGAACAATCAAATCGCGGACGTCAAAAACTATCGAAGTCAAGGCGCGCTCATTTTCCAACGAAGCATTCGCGCGGACCGAAACACGCATCGAGGACTAGCGAGACAATGAAGCATCATCCTCCGCGCATCATAATCTCCGCCGGATTCAATTGTTTCTTTTTGCCAGAGTCATAATTTAGCAACAAAAAAACAGGTACGAACAGATGGATTTCACTCCTCCGAGTGTATTGCATTACTCGCAGGGAGAAGGCAGGTGGGAATGCAGCGTCACGCAAGAGAGGTATGAGGTACAAAAACAAAGGAGAGGGAATGAAGAGAAAGATGGGACGGAGAGTCGTAAATCGCCGATCCCGACGTTCAATAAAACTCCGCCGAGTATTCCCATTTCCCGCTTTCTTTCACCGATGCGGAACCGAAGTGTTCGGGGCGAGAACGACGGTGGGGATCCCGGCATTAACCTCACCAGACTGCGTATACCATTTCTCCACAAACTTAACAATTCTCATACGTGAGGATTCCCTTTCCAGTTCATCCCTGGTTTTACCCTGTCCATGGATCGCCACCCTTGACATCTCGCCAGGTGCTCAGATTAACAGGAAAAGAAAGAACCACAGGGAAAACTCGCACTGCTCGGGCATCCTCAGATCGGTATCGAATGCGTCAGAAGAAATGCAGCGAATTTTTTTTTTTTAAGAAATCGAATCTTTATTTCTAAAGTTACCGGCAAGATTTCCAGTTGGAGTTAATATACGTAGTTAATACTCGACAGAGAATTCCATACCGTCACGAAACATCACAAAATCTTGCATAAAAATTAACATTCTAATTTTGTAAGCATTCTCATAACTCCAGCTTCTCAAAATTTCGAGATTTATGAATGCTCGGGAGATGTATAAACTTTATTCGTAATAGCCTTTAAATGTACTACAAATTCTTTGGAATATCCAAGAACCCCTCTACTTTTTCGCAAATAAAAAGGACTAAATTTATTCAAACGTTATTTAAACCACGAAATTCTTTAACGAAAGATCGGCTATACTAGCTAGTTACGCATTAGATGTTAATATTCACTTTAAACCTTTTAAGTGTCTCGTGCATAAGACTGTTTTTTCAATCATTAATAAACCTGAACATCAAAGTAGTGTTTTAATTAACAATTTCTTTGTTATTTATAAGAAATGATTTTCCTATAAAATTATGTTATTATGTCGAAAGAAAATAGAAAAAACCCCATACTTCGTCTAGAGAGGGCAACTAATACCGAATGTCTTGCTTTCCTATCTCTGGCCTTTTTATTGCAACAGGATTAAATGAACGGAATATCTCGAGTCTATCAACAAGGCTGTTGGCTTTGTGCAGTTTTCTTCCGTAGCATGATAACATAATAATTAGTAAAAGACAAAGCTGAAGACGTGACAAAGCAATTCCTTGTCTTGGAGAAAATCCCCCACCACAGCAAAATTTCTGAGTTATCTCTGAAATTACGCAGTATTTTCCCTCCATTACATCAACAACCTCCATTCGCACATTCAAACCTACCGCGATAAAACTTCGACGCAAATAGATAAACGCATTCTAACGCCGTACACCACCTCGTTCGTCCTCCAAACATATGAGAGCGTGGGAAATGCGACAAACATATGGGGATAAGAAGGAGCCGTGTCAACCTTGAGACTTCGTTTTCAAACGTCCGCAGTAATTATATTAGCCTTTCGTGGCATTCGCTTTATCCTTTTGTCTCGCCCGACCACCCCAAGTTTTTTTCCCCTTCCAATTCGCCTTGCCGGACTTCTTTTGTTTCAGCGCCTGCCTCAAATCCCCCGCACCACTCAACTCTCGCTATCTCCCAGCATCCTCCGAGATTTTTTTACGGAAGAATCCGCCTTCTCCGCCCATCCTGCGTTCTCTCTTTCACCAGACTTTCTTCAATGTGTTTTCCATCCCCTCTCTACTCTTCCTCTCCTTACATAGAGTCTGCTTACGCCCCGAGAGATAAGACAAACACCTGGGTTACTCGGCATTGTTGCGCGTGGGAGGAGCCCGTCTATCAGCCATGCGCGCGGGAAACTACAAGTCCGGCAACGGATCTCCGTAGTTACCCTCGGAGGAGTAATGGAAAAAGACAAAAGACTCGAGATTTCCGCAAGTGTCGAAGGGGAGATGTTCGGAGAAACAAAGAATGTTCAGTCTCTTCCGAAGAACGAGGAAAAAGTTTCGCCCCACGATCTTACACGTTGGGTTATCGTACTCTAGCGGCAAGAGACCGGGACTTGACAAATTTTGAAGAGGGCGAAACCGGGACGTTGCCTTAGTCTGAGTTAATTTCTAATTCTTTTAAAACAATAAGTATGTGCGGCATCACCACTTCTATCAAATTTACTTTTGAACGACTTTTCGCATTGAAGGTTCAGAATCGTACACTACATTCTTTCTTGGAGTTTTTTCCCCAAAACAGGACTTCTGAAAAATTTGTTTGGAACGTACGTGAGACCGGAACGGTCACGGTAAAAACAATGAAGGGTGAGCATACTAACATAAAGGAAAGAATTGTAAAAATTGTCATCTTAGATAATGTGCGAAATAGTTGGTCGCAGATTTTCTTGTCCCTAAATTTAAAGTTTTAATCTTTCAATATTCTCTGTTGATATTTTGAATTGTTTTCCATAATATTTCTGTATTTTCTCTTAGGAAGGATTTTATATTTTACTGTCTTTTTGCGGGATTTTTTCTCCCAGTTTCCGGGTCTTATCCCGTAAGGAGGGATTTTTATTCGTCAATGTCAAGCTGCAAAGATTTTTATACATCCTCCTTTTTTCTTGCCTTTTTCATTAATTACTGAAAACATTAAAACAATATGCGAGGTTAGCTGGAAAATAAGCCCACGTGAGCATAAATCTCCGATTAAGTGTTCATCTATCTGCCCAATTTTCATGAGTTTTCGCGTATTTTTCCTTCGCTCCATCTTAAAATTCAGTCTCACCCTATCTTCCAACCATTCCCGCAGTTTCATCCTGTTCTGCCTTTATTGACCTAGACAGAAGGGGAAGGAAAATGAAGGTGACTTCAAAAACTTCCGTCCCTAATGAAAGTCGAGCAGAAATCGCCGCTTGCTACTTTGCTTCGAAGGGAAGACCACCCAAGTGGAGCGGAGAAGATTCTCTGCGGTGCGAATGGAGTTAAAAATTACGAGCAAAATCTCTCGTTTACCGTGGAAAGGAAGGAACGGTAGAGCTGGATATGGAGAGACAGACATCTAGCAAAACTGACCGTGCAGCGCCTCGGTCAGTGGCAGACAGTGACGACACGCATCAAGACAAACCGGAGAACAAGGTGATTTGAGAGAAAAAAATGCCCTTCAAATTGAAATAAAATTTTGGAGAAACAACGAAAAAACTTAATAACTGTTATTATAGAAGTAATCACTTTCCATTTGATCGGATTTCAACGTTAAATTGAAATTGAAACATAGATGTATCTACAGCGCCTTTACGTCCTTCAAAAACAGTTTTCTCAATACTAATCACGTATTCTATATAGTTTGTCAAAACTGCAAAATTCGCTTCTGTTCACCTTTCATACGTCTCCTCTAAATCGAAAACTGTAAAATGCTTTTTAACTTGCGTATTATATTGATACAATTTTCAATCGCAAGTTGTAGAGCGAACGTTTGATCTGAGAAGTAAGAATAAATTTTCAGCCGTAATTGGCAAGAGAATCTAGACTGCAATTCTTCATTTGAAACTTCGCGAAAAATATTATATTACTGCAAGCTTTCGTTTCGTCATAAATCTTGCATCTAACCTTCAATTACTAAAAGCTTAGAATTTTAGAATGACATAATAACAACATTACATGCTAACTATAAACTTGTATTTTATCTCTTTTCATCACATATCTCTAAATCTATCAGCAATCCAACTTCACCTTGGTATCGTCTGAACCTAATTAATTTTAGCTCATACATCAATTGAAACTGGAGTTTAAACGTAAGTTTCTGAAATAATAGAACTAATTAAATCCTTTCCACATATTTTTCCTTTCCTCCTCTTAATTATGCCAAATATTAAACTCCAATGTTTATTATGAATATCATGAAGATAATTTACGGTCCCTCCAAGGGTACTAGGAAGCACAAATCACGAAACTTGCCTTAGTGTGGTTTTGACATGATACTTTAATTTCGTAAACATCATCAAAAATGTTAATAGAACTAATTCAAAAATACCAGAATAAAAATGCTAGAAACAAACTTGAGAAATACTTTAATAGGAATCTAAAAAGATAAATGCTAAATGCTACCAAACAACTTAACAAGTAATAGAAGTTGAACAATATATACTTTAAACTTGCGCCAGATTTTCTTACTGTCGTCGCTGTTTGAAAGTTGCACAAGATACTTTTCATGTGAATTTCGAAGCCGAAACTATAATTTTTCAACCAGAAAACTTCTTCTTCTGTGTTTAACTAATTCCTCAAACCAACATGTTTGAAATTTAGATTAACTAATAATCAATGAATATAGAAGTCAAACATTTTCTGCCTTTCCAACGTGATTATTCGCTTGATTGTAAAAGATCTATAAGATGATAATAATATCTTATGTTCATGTAACTTACTACAGGAAACAAACATCATATATATAAAAAGCAAATGTCTGTCCGTCCGTCCGTCTGTCTGTCCCCCTATTTATCTCAGAAACGGCTTGACTTAGAGATCTGAAACAAGCGGTATTGTTTTTCAACGATGCTGAAACCCCCTATTCTCATCCCTCTTAAGGCCCGGGTTCGACCCCAGGAGCCCATAATACGTTTCCATAATAGATGAAGGTAAATTACGTTTTCGTTACCTGCAGAGGTTGTTTCTTTTACAAATTTAAATTAGAAAAAATGGTCGTACAAAATTGAGACAAATGTCACAAGAAACGAAAATAATCATAGAACCTTATTTTAGTCGTAAATCATTCATATAATTTCTAAATTACGAGAACTTTGATAAAATAGACGGAAATTTCGTATTTTTTTGGGAAATAAACAACCAATCCCTTTGACGACCAAAGCAATTGTTAAACAATGATCTCATTAGTTTTCCCATATATATGCACGAGGATAATTAGTTATTATTCTTTTCCATAAGAAATGTACGTAGAATAGGTTTTTGTTACCTGCAGAGGTTGTTTCTTTTAGAAAATTAAATTAGAAATCGAAAGAAGTGTCAAAAGAAAGGAAAATGGTCATAGATTCTTATTTTAGTCGTGAAATATTGATATAGATCCGATCTATTGAAGATTTTGACAAACACAATTTCGTAAAATATTTGGGAAATAAACAACCCATCCCTTTGACGACTAAGGTCATTGTTGAACATTGATTTCATGAGTTATCCCATATAAATGCACGGGGATAATCAGTTCTTATTATGTAAAGTAGGCTTTCATGACTTGAAAACAGTAGAATAAATGTTATAAATAATTTATATGATAAGAAATATATTGAGTTATTAAGATCTTACGATAGATTTTTTTGTGCATAGGAGGACCAGATTTGTAAGATTACAGATATATTTTAAAACTATATTAAGACCCGTCATGCTTGACGGGGGGCGTTTACCAGGGACGTTTTCTAATGGCGAAGGGAAAACGCCATTACCGCCATAGTGAAACTCTATATTTCAATTCTCTCTTTTTACAGTAGTTCATAACACCATCTTCCATTTGGGTATTTTTGTCATTGAAAAATGCCTTAGAAGTGGGAGTGATTGTCATAAATTTCTCTTATTTCCGTCGCTAGGATAAATTTCGCTATTCGTGGGTAATCTCAATCCTCAAAATAATGTTAAATTCACTTAATAACCCGTAAATCCAAATATCTCCGAAGAGGGGAGGACTTCGCCCTTGTAGAGCACCCTAACGTCCGAAAAGCCATTCTTATGGTGACAGAGGGCAAATCGTGACTACCGTGACCGTCAAGGTAGTTGAAGGCTACCTTGAACGCACTACACGGCCTTTGTCATGCATCAACAGATTTCGTGTACATAAATATGTTTAGCTGATTTGCTTTTTTGCTCTTTGACAAATTCGTACGTGACAAAGGAAGATTTTCCGCTTCAGCGGATGTCTCAAATTGGACAAACAAAAAGTTTTAAAAGATTCGCTTAGTGAACCTGCCCTTGATCTTATTTTAGCACTCAATAAAAAATCAAAGCACCCATTTGATGTCTTCTCAATGTACCAGAAATATGGTTTTACAAGCAATAAAATCTGCGTTCGTACAAAAAGCAATCGCCTGTCATAAGGGAGGATTAACTGAGAATTGCCATCTACACTTAAAAAATCATGTAGTTTTACGTGGCTCCTCGGATATCTATCCGTATATGATTTTTAAAATACAAAAATAATCAAGCTTATGTTGCTGTTTTCAATTACGGGTCGCACCGTACATTTAATATGACTGCCTACTACGGAAGTGCGGAAAACATCAAAGCAAATGTAGTCGCATACCTCAATTTTGTTCTCTCCATTTCTTATGCCAAAAAGGGACTTCTTTACATTAATTCTGACAAATCACATTCCTTTCAACAAATGTAATTCACAACCTAACATTTTGTGATTTCAACTTAAATCTGCCTCAATTTTGAAACCCAGTTTTTCGACTCCCAAATTGTTCAATTGTTTTGAGAGAGAGGTATAGACTTCCAGTGTGAAAATTTAACCATCCTATGACCTAAAACATTAGTTAAGTCTATGAAATTAATTATTAATATTAGTAATATATAATACGAGGGAGAATCCTCAAAGAGCGAAAGACAAGACTTATTATACAAACATGAATTTATTTATTATAATAATAAATTAATTAACGAAATTCTCTGCATACTCTCTGAATTCTTATCACTAAATCGTAAATATGGATTTAATGATATAATGAAATTTTTTTCTTCCCTTTCTCTGAAATCCCTTCTTTGTACTATAAATTTTTCCTAGGATATCGATAGCTTTTTCCCTTCTATTTACTTTTCTTTTCATTCCGTGAGTCGGTAGACCTACAAAGGCATCTCAAAATATATTGCACTATACTAATTTATCGCCACTTCATTTTAGCTATTCGAACTTTACGTAGTCATACTTCAGTATTTTCATATTGCAACAGATTTCCCGATTTGAAAACGAGCTGTAACATACAGTACACATCATATAAATTAAAATGCCTAGTTCGAGGAATCAGTGTTGAGAAATCTTCTCAGCCAGGATCCTATGATTTATATCGAGTTATAGATGTATTTCATACACATCGAGAAGAAGGCGCGGCTGAACAGATTAAATTCTTTCGCCAGCTGCATCCAATATCCCACTCGGGATTCTATCAGCAATAAATACTTCCCTCTGGAACCGCGCCTTGCCATCCACTGTTTGTCCGCATAATAATGCGTCACTCGAATGCCATGATTTCTAATGACTTATGTCATAATGCATGTTCGGTATACTTGAGATGGAGAAATAGAGAAGGTCAATGTAACAACAAATCTGTCAGGTGCAAACTACGCAACCATGGAATAAATCTCATGGCCATAATGAGAATCAAAATACCGTAGGACTTACGAAAATCTGATTCAATAATGTATTAATGAATAATAGAACGACAAGGCCAACTAATACTTGTAATAGTAAGACAAACACTCAAGAAATATCAAAGAGAAACTTACAAAATCTAAAGCTCATACGTATTTCGCTCCCCATCCTCAGAACACGAACGACAAGAGACTTGTAGACATGCGGGTCCAATGTGGAGCGAAATAAGTACGCATAAGCTTTGAATTTTATACTTTTTTCCTTGATGTTTCTGAAGTGATTATTTGTCTTACTAATATATCGGTATACTTGAGATGGAGAAATAGAGAAGGTCAATGTAACAACAAATCTGTCAGGTGCAAATTACGCAACCATGGAATAAATCTCATGGCCATAATGAGAATCAAAACACCGTAGGACTTTTGAAAATCTGAACCAATAATGTATAAGAGAATAATAGAACGTCAAGGCCAACAAATGGTTATAATAGTAAGACAAACACTCAAGAAACACCAAAGAGAAACTTAAAAATCCAAGGCTAATAGATATTCCGCTCCCCAAGGGAGTATCCTCAGAGAACGAACGACAAGAGACTTGTAGACAAGGGGATCCCTTGGGGAGCGAAATACGAATAAGCTTTGGATTTTATAAGTTTTTCTATAATGTTTCTGGAGCGTTTATTTGCCTTACTAATATACTAGAGGTTTAAAAACACTCCATAAGCCATATGGATCGGCATATGGAACTCGCGTTTGGGTTAAATTTACATTTTCATACATAAAGAAAATGAAACTTTTTATTCCAACACTTTGTATAGAGTAGTTATAAGGCACAAAGTTTCGTGTTTATTTGATATTTATTTCAAAAGATATAAAATGCCAAACTTTATATTTCTTCGAGCCATAATTTTTTGGGCCAAATTTGCTTCAAATTTTCTTCGCAGATTTTGCTCATAAAAGTTTTCTTATTATTTTGTGTAGTAGAGCAACATAGGTTGTATAGGAATACCAAGTTTTGTTTTGCTCAACGGAATGCTGCCTGAGATAACGTGTCTCAAACTAGCTAAAAATCGATGTCTAACTGTAGAAGGCTGTGGTAGGGGGTCAAACAAATGACTATATCTCAGCAAGCATTTCATCGATGGATGTAAAACTTGGCAAATGTTCATAGAAGATATGAAGTTATGTTCTCACAAAATTTTATTGAAATCGGTGTTGGTCGAGCGGGGATCGTTGGTCCACTTGACATGGAATGGCCCAGGGTTGTGCACGTAAAAATACATTGTCGTTCATTTTATATAGTCAGGTAAATCTAGTGAATGAGTTTGGTTTAGTCATACAGATAACGGAGGACTTAACGACTTCATTAATTTAAGTCTATAGTAACTGAATGATGCACCATGACGAAAAATTCTTTTGAGCCATGTACCACGGATAAAAGTTAAATTTTATAAATTATTAATTATTCGGACTCCAAACTTATTCATTTATTGAATACTAAATACTAAGAAAGCACAATTAGTAGGTATGCGTCCATCTCTGGTGGAGGCAGTCTCGGCTTCGATCCCAGTGGGACCACAATTTCCCTGATACGGGTTGAAATGAAGGCAGTAGAAATCAATGCAAACCATATTCATAATCACCACTCATCATCAAAATCACATACAACAGCCGATTAGTGGGAATTTAAAATATCTATAAAGCATAACATGAAATATCTATGTGCAACACACTGCCACAAAATTGCATATACAATGAACAATCGATAGGTACACTTACGAAAAACTGCTTAAGTAGGTTTATTTCTTCGCGCATTTGTTCGTGGAGTGGTATTTTATAAATAAATATCTCGTCACGATGCTTAAAAGGCGATGAGATTATTTTTGGCTGACTTAATTTGGGTTTACTTCAATAACATGTATTTTCTCAAGTGCGCAACATCTACACAATGATCGCGGTGACGTAATTATTTAAATGTGCCACTTCTAGTGAGTACGCGTTGATTCCCAAAACACTTGAAGTATTTAAATTTTTGCATGACAATATTTGAACAAACCGCGATTCAGTGGTAGCCAAACAAATGATTAAACTGACAGCCGATTTTCGAGCTGCAAAACAATTGCGTCGACTTTCAATAGAGATTCAGAAATCCCGCGGTAGTTACAAGGGATCATGACGATGGGGATATAAATACCCAAGACATTGACTCTCAACCTTGCCAGTCCGAGTCCTTCGCCACTTCCTTACACTATTTTACTCATTTCCTGGCTTTCCTATGTATCTACTCAAGTGATCTAATATCCTGAGTCTTTTGTTGTCTAACACGGGAGCGACGAATGCCCTCATTAAGCTTCAGCAGACCATTGCAACCTATGAACCATACTTCCATACTCTTACCTGTCTGATTTCGCAATGCAAAAATACCCACGCGAGTATATCGCGATTCAGCGTAACCAGTATAATGCTATCTTCACGTTATGAGGCTCACAAGACAATAATTAAACCATCTCGTTATGCAGTAATAATGGCACGCTGTTGTGAAATAGGAGAATTCTTTTCATCTCTCACTCTTGAACTGTGAGTAGAACAGCCCTCAAACCTTTTCGTATTAATTTAATTTGAGCGTTTATGGCAAATAACATTTCTTAAACTTGGACTTATCTTTGATTTTATGAGAAAAAAACTTTTCTATGATTATCTAAGAAAAACAAGACGGAAATTTGACGCTAAAAAAAAACCTGTATCCTAGAAATAATAATCAAAAAAGCAGTTGCTTCATCGCCATCAGTCTCAGTCTTACACAGACGTTACAGCATGATTTTTCAGCACATCTTTGTTGGAAGTGTATGATCTTGCATGAATATTAATTTGCTTTAACTTTTCGCATTCTTTATTAAATTAGAACATAAATTGTTCCTCGAGTTGATATGTCAACGTATATCAAATGATAATATTTCAAAACTTTCTTATAAAAGAAAACCCTTATTTTATGTTTACTGATCAAATAATACTTGTTTTGATCCATCAGCTTTTTGTCAGTATTTCAGTATTACCTCTTTGATTGTTACAAAGTATTATTCCCATTATTTATATTGTATTCGCTTTATTAAAAAATATTATTTGTATATGATTTCTCTGATTATCAGTGCTCCGCAATATAAACTCTTTCCATAAATTACTGAACAATATTTAAAACTATACGTACTCTACGCCTAAAAGCTGTCCCAGATATATCCTACCCAGAATATCCTATCTTTACCCAGAATAACAATGTCGTATCTTTTGATCTTGCTGTAACGCACGTTTTCCGATCAGTAGTAAGGTAAAAGTCACTCAGTCACTTTTCTCACTCAGATTCTAAAAGAAGTAGAAGTAGACTCTAAAAGAAAAAGAAGTCAGATAAACTATTTTCTAGGTGGGAAGTGATAATCTGACTTAAAAAACAGAGACTGATATCGGAAAAATTCATCCGTTATAAGAATTCAGATAAATCAGACAGAGAATGCATGCCCAAACTTAGCTCCTCTTTTCCCTAATCTAGTTTGAAATCGCGCGGGAATGGAAACAGTCTCGCTAAAAGGCGGTTGAATATAACCTCTGAAACTCACTTAGCGAGGTAGAAAGAAAAGAGATCCTTGAAAAGTTTTAATGAAAGGCAAATCTGCATAATTTTCCGGCACTTTGCTCTACGACGGAATGCATCCAAACGTTACGAAAGTCTCTTTAAAACAACGTTTCAACATAATTCATCCCGATTAGCTCCCTACGCTATTCAGAACCCCATCCATTGCATCGCTTGTGACACACAGAGGAAAACTTTCCGCTGGGGTGGTTTCTTACGTGGGTTTAATACAAGCTCCCCGATTAAGAGCTGATCCTTGGGTTAGTATCAGATGAGCGCGCTTTTTCTCACGTGCAATCTGCCCTCGCTGTTGCAAAAGTCCTTTATTATGCATTTATTCACATGCGACTCCAAGTTAAAGTCAAACAATCGGAAAATTATACGTGTAAAGAGCCTATTTCAAAGTGCTCCTTTATCAGAGTATCTAAGGATCACGCGACTATCTGCAAATGGAATATTTTTACCAAATCGGTCAAATTCAGGAGTCGCTGATCAGCTCTGTAAACAACAGGCTACACCTTAAACTATAATTTCCAAGCAATACTCTTAACTAATGCGATGATTGGACATAATGTTACAGAAAATAAGGCATAAGGATCGTACGGCCAACTAGGCCAAAGGATATATCGCTCCAGGTATATTATACTGCAGCTGCTCTAGCAATCTTTTAATTGGTCAAGATTGCATTGAATTCTTAAACATGGACTCATGTGACCAAATAGGTAATCGGATCGAGGTCAAAATTTTCTTAAGGATTCAAATCAACAGCGAAAGTTATTTCTGCAGTATTTTCCACATCTAAACAAGATTAATAGAAAAATCAATTGATACGTAAAACTCTGGATGTATCAGATTGAAAGACACTTCTCTAATACAAAATATATCCTTAAAATAAATCGGAACACAAATTTACGTACCTAACTCATTATTCGTTGCATATTCATACATAAAATAATTAAGATCCGGATAAGAATAACACATCTTCACCTGAAATAGCTTAAAAGTTAGGGATTTTAACATTTATTCGCATCACTATCAGATCAATTGTGGATAAAGGTAATGAAATTAACGATGATTTTGAAATGAGATAAAAAAAATTCACAAAAGTAGGTGAATGCAGTTAAGCATAATGGACGACATGAAATACTCTTTCTACTATCACAGTGGATCTAAAGAGTACCGTATGGTAATTGAATAGAGATTTACATTCATAATGAATGGAGCATTTTCATGCGACTTATACAAATAAAGCCATTATTGACATGAATATGCGAGACGCAGATTTTGGTAACACGCTTATTTATGTTTTAGCCATCAATATTCATCATTATTCATGAAAAAGTTTGAATTTTTAAATTCTACTACAAGCGCATACAATCTTACGGGAATCCTAACCCGAAACTCTGGCATTAAATGGAAGGCGTGCATAAAATTCTCACCGTGTAAATCTCCTGAATATATACCGTTACTGATTCTTCTTGAGTCTACGTCGGTATAATCTTTGTACGCATATTACCTTCTTCACCTGACTTCATAATATGTTTCCCTGGATATCTTTGTTGAAAGCTTTAGCCATTAACAAGGCAATAGCTCTCTGTGCATTATTCTTGAACGAAATCCAAGTTATGAGTAAATCGAAAGCGGTATGATTAAACTTGATAGGAAAGAGGAAAATGCCTACTACTTTATGATCCACCAATATTTCCTCTAAGCTTCGGCTGCTTGGTGGATGCCCAATAATTTTTTTTAATGCTGCCCAACTGATTTGCAGAGCGCCTAATATTGCTTAAATAGTTTCAGCCTTTAGCTCTAAATGTCGTACATATCTTTTTGCTCACAATTCGTACTATATTAAGATTAAACAATTGATTCTACATTTTACGAAAGACAAACTAAAATTTCTAACTATTCACATAGCGCAATTCTGAAGTCCAAGCTCATGGTCAATCACCTGATGATGACTCAAAGATTCGAAATCACGGTCGTTTCCAATAAATATTGTGGATGATAATATTTTTGACTTTTTCTCGTTCAATCAACGTAATGCTTGTCGTCTGTCATAACAACTCTCATCAAAACACATGTATAAATGCTCTTATTTTTCTTAATCACGCATGCGACGCTTTTTAGCAGGGTTCAAAAAAATGCAAGCACAGGTCTAATTTGTGCAATGTAACATCGCTCACGTATGATGAACGTCCAATTTTAAGGCAAATGTATCAAAACATATGGTAGATATACCCGTTAACATTCAGTTTATTTTTCATAGATAAATCCCTAAAGTGTAGCTTTAATTACATTTATCAGTTGTTAAATTTACAGACCTTGAACTTACCGTTGCATTTATTGAGAATTGGAATTAATTGAAGCGAATCACAGCATATTCTGAGTATTACAGTTGCCGATAATCATTTGAGAATGAGAATCAACTGCGCCTTTCTCATCTTGTTCCGCATGCGAGGGCTAGACATAACGGAAAGGTAACGCAAAACTCGTTCGACGATGCCAACTTAAATCAACTCGCGGCATTCGTGGGATTCTTTCCCTGTTTATTTTACGAAAATCCGTCTAAACGCCAAACATTCGAAACCCGTCGGAAGCCAATTTACATCCTCTCGTTCGCACTCCTCTAAACTGCATACTTAACCAAATAAGCGAATAACGGCGTTGGTATAATGCTGAAGGTGATGAAGAGTAAAAAAAAGAATAGCGCAATGCGACCTCTCTCCTTATTTCGCACTCCATCAAAGAGCAGTGAGCGGACGTTGATCATTTATTTTCAGACCAATTCTTACGGAGAAGGTAGCGCAACATCTTGCCCAACCCATTTTTATTCCTTTCTACCCGCGCGAAAAGAGGAAAAGTCTTCCATACGCGGCCTTGCGCGGCGCACAATAAAAATCCATCCCATCCGCTCGAAATGCGGAAGACTCGTGCTTTCAGATCCATGATAGGATTTGCAAAATTCCCACGTTCGAGAAGGAGTAAATGCAAGGTCTCCCATCACTTTGTTCTTTCTCGGAACTAATGCTACGCCCAACATACGTTTATTGTTCCGGCAGGTAGATATGACTTAAGTTTGATGGAAGGCCGGAATGGGTCATAAATCAGATTCCGCGAGAAAACGGCAGGTATTCGATACAGGTGTTGCATTGAAAGAGGCGTTACTTAACCCCTGCGTGTCCCGTTCACTTTTAGGTCTCGCAGATAAAAAGTAACGTTCACCAGCCAAACTCATTGGTAAGGATTGCGGAATGCAGTGATACGCAAATGTTAGCCATATTCCGGCTTGCTGAAAAAGGAATTTTCCGTCAGTAATTAAACTCGATCTTTTCGCACAATTTTTGGTGATTAATATACCTTCCATATAGTTATCATGTGAAATTTTTTTAGTATTTTTGCGAAGAGTAACGTTATCATAACCAAAGAGAAATGTACAACACTTTTGACTTCTCACCCTCAGTCACAAAATATTTCGTTAAATAATACCTTTGCAAAAATGTAACCAAAGATTACTGTTTTAGCCTTTACAGTTGTCAGTATTTTATTAGTATTCGTTTAATTTCATGTGATTTCGCAAATTAATATCGCTCTTTAAAAACAAAACCGAAAAAATCACAATTAAAATACAGCAAAATTAAGATTCCTCTATTGAAAAATATATTTTTAATTTAATGGCGAGCGATTTTAAACTGGAAATAAATACTATTGATACCGAAACATTAATTCCTGCTGTCTTGATGAATGGAATATTTTTTTCATTTGTACTCTGCGGAAGATGGGAAATGTATCTTTCAGTTATTTCTGTCTGTCTTATTAATTATTTAACTCCCAATACCGCTTTCTTTCTATGTACAATGACTAAGGGTTAGATGTAAAAAGAGACTAATTAGTCTCAATCTCGCCCGTAAATAAAGACGATTTATTATTATTATTATTATTATTAATGGCTCAGGTAATATGAAAGCGGGCTCCCAAGTGGGCAACGCGTTCGACTTCGATGAAAGCGGTCCCGGATTCGAGTCTCGGTGGAAGCCTACATGCGAAATTATCTCATTTGTAGAAGCACTTTTAACGATACTACCACTAATATAAAAGCTACCTAAAGAGTCATTATAATACAGAATAATATCATTCATTTTTGCAACTCATTATCAAATTCTATGAAAAATACTATCCACTAACAAGTAAGAGTGGAAGTGAGGAAAGTAAAGGCTTACCTTATTCTTCATCTAGCCTAGTCGCCTCATCCCCTCATAGCTATTTATAGCTTTTTTGATGAGAGTCCAAGTAGTCTTTGGCCAGAAGACTATAGGTATAGATGTGTAGCTAATTTGACCATATTCAGACATTTCAAAAACAGGATATTTTCCGTCTGTAAAACTAGACGCCTTATACTCAACGTTTTCGGTATTTTTATTGCTTTAATAAGAATATCACTTGATAATATCTTCGTCCTTTTGTGAATGATAACATCATCTTCATCGGAGATGAACTTGCGACAATAAGATGATTAAGATGATACTATCATTCCTTTGTCCTTGCTTTTTCAATTACTTCGATAAATAGTACTTAGACACATGCCAAGGCAAATATGTACTCAGCGGTGGTTTTTTCGTCCTAAATAACTAAAGGTAATTCGTAGCAAAGGCATTTCGAAGTAAAGGCATTTCGTATCAAAGGTATTTCGAAGTATTAAAGATATTTCATCAGTATTAAATACCCTTCTTGGGTGAGATGACAATTTATCATAGCCCTCTAGTAATTAGACAAAAGTGCACGCATTTAAATTACAGTATCATTATTTTTTTCTAATTCGAAAATATAAGTTTTATAAGGCATCACTTTACAACATACAAAATATGTACGGAGCCTAACCATACATTTCTGTTACCGAATATTGATTAACGAAAGATTTTTTTATCTTCGGGCACAAGATAGAAATGGGCCTTACATATTCTTCGTCTCAGTCATATCTATAATTTTCAAAATATTAGAGCTTCTGAGGCGTACATGAAGCTGAATTATAACACTAATTGTGGAAACCTCTCATTGTGCTGTACATAGATGGAGTTTTTTATCTTAACATCATTTAAGCTCAGTGAGAAAAGCGAGGCATATTGCCTCACTCCTCAACTTGTCTAATTACCCTCATCCCCTCTCAAAACATTTTGTATTTTTTGGTATAGGAGATGAGGATTAAACCAGCCTTCGGCCTCATGACTTATGGACAGATTCAATCGTTCTTTATACGATAATTCACATCTACAGCGGTACAACACATCGACCTTCCTTAAGTAGCGGTAATAAACGTAAACTGGAAAGGGAAATTCAAGGATTTGAAGCAGGTTCACAGCCTAACCCAGAAATTGGCAGTGCAATATACGAAAGCTTATCGTAATTTTTCCATCAACGCTACACGGCGAGTTTCAAGACACTTCCTTCACAATGCCACCAATTTAGAAAGGGAAAAACAATCATACCGAATTCTTTTTCCCTGAATGTATTTCCTACTATTGTATATAATTTGAGAAGTCAAAGGACGACGGATGCGATCGATTTCCAGTCGTGATTCAGCGAAATGGGTATGAGCGAGGTCGATCATGATATGTTTTAGCGGTATTCTTTCGGATAATGAAACATTTCTCGGAAGCTCTGACCCGTAAATCTACTTAGACTAACACTCATACGCAAAGCTTTAGTGTAAATGGAATAAGCTGAATCTCTTTCTCGAGTTTGTTACATATGTGGTCGAGCGCTTAGAAAACTTGGATTTGTGAAGAGAATTGTCGGTAGAAGCGATGAAAAAGTCCGTGAGAGATGTTACGTTGCGTTGGTCAGGCCTCACTTGGAATATGCGTGTAGTGTATGGGACCCTGCAGAGAAGTGTTGTATTCGGGAATTAGAAAAAGTGCAACGGAAGGCGATACGTTTTGTAAAGAATTGTTACGACAAGACAGTGAGTGTAACGCAAATGCTTCAGGACGCAGGATGAGAATCTTTAGAAAATAGAAGGCTTAGACAAAGACTAAATCTCCTTGATAAATTTAGAGAAAGCACGTTCGTAGATGATGTAGCTGACATAATGCGCCCCCCATGTTACATAGGCCGTTCAGACACTGCGAGAAAGATCAGAGAAATAGATGCTAAAACGAATCGATACAAGAATTCATTTTTTCATCGAACGATACGCGAAAGTAATAGATTAGCGAAGTAAATTCATTGTGCTTGCACCCCCTGCCACACGCCGAAAGGCGGCTTGCATGGTACTAATGTAGATGTAGATCTTATTTACAGTTTTAACGATATCTAAGATAATCCACCGCAGTATCCAAAAGGTTTAAGTTATTTTTAAAATAATATCAAAATATGATACTATTAATATCTATCAAGGAAAATTTCCATTTAAAACGAATGAATTTGCTTTAAATTTCACAATGTTTAGTAATATTACAATTGAAATCTCGAAAACACTGCTGTTGAAATCTTATAAAAATCAAATTTGAGTTGTATAAAGCTACAAATGTAATTTAGCCAGAAAGCTATACCGCTTTAACGCCTATATGTATTATATCATTACGCGGGATATGGTTGATGCATCGCCAATTTAAATCTTGTAATTTAAGCATTTAATCATTAAAATACTTGATAAATGTAATATATTTTCAGACAGTTGCATATAAGTTGCAGTTTTTTATAGCATAATTTTGGCCGAATCCCTATATACTAGGGTTACTTAACAATTATTATCAAAATTATACGTCACCGAAGAAAACATACCGGTGTTAACATTCTTCTGTTGAAGAAGGGTGGAAATAGAGTCAGAAAACTATAGACGCATAAACTAACTCTCTTCATCCTTGAAATTAACTCCTAATATCATAAAAAATAAAATAAACGGTATCATTGCCCTCTCAGAATAACAGCAGGGGTTTATTAAGGGTCTGTAAGGTCTTACACGGTCTCCGTTACATGGCAGATAGTAGGAAAATCTATCAAATTCAACAAACCTGCGTATATGTGCCTCATTAACCTAGAAATTGCTTTCGATTATGTTCAAATGGTTCGATTAGGTTCAAACTCGGCCACACACGATAACAAGATTACTGGAAACTGACGACATGAAGGTACTACGAAAAATTAAGGGGGAAACGTTATTAGACAGAGAAATGATTGAAAACATAAGAAAAATATGGAAGGGGGAAAATATTAACAAGTGGGCATTCGAAAGAAAACGCGAATGGATTGAACAGTTAATTGCATGGATGAAGAGAAAGAGTGAAAGCATCACGAGATAAATGACCGGAAGGTAAAAGGAGTATACAAAGACGCACGGACGGATAACCTTACCATAGAATAAGAATGAAAGGCGAAGCGAAAGGAGGAAGGAACAGACAAATCCTGCCGTAAAGAAGAAAGAAGAAGAAGACCATTTTTCGGTAACAGTTTATAAAAAAACAGAATGGTTAAACATATAACAGGTAAATAGTATTTTCATTGCTTCTCTACTATGATTTTAACTGGGGTAGTGGCATTTTTATCGATTATTTCACACAGTTTATTTCAAAATCCACATGAACCATATCTATACTTTTTTATCCACTGGAAACATAAATTTTGAAATTAAAATATTTCGACTTTTCTCGTATAACGTAACTAAGGATTGTAAAGGAATTTTTCCTTAATAGAATTTTTATACACATTTTTCATGCAAAATTTTAACTATGATTCAGGAGTGACTTCCCAAAATTATTCGACAGCAAATTTGAGACTTAAAATTTTAACTTTTAATTGATTTTTCAATCTTCAGTAATCATATTAATAGGGAATAGCTGTAAAGCGTTCACTAATACAGCCTAAAATACCACGTGACATTGAATTCCTAAAGATAATACTTAATTTACTTAGTCCGATGAATGACACAAGAATGCTTCCATCCTGTCACGGCTCAGCCAACTCTATACATTCCCAACGGTTGACATTTTGAGTTTTTCAGAGCGAGAAGGTGGTGAAGGGCAAGTTTACTTCTCTATGTCATGGATAAGCCGTCAGGGTCATTAACCTATCTGTCATTTTACCTCATAATGGACGACCAGAAATAGCATCAATGTGGCCAGAGATGCTCATTTGAATTCAGTTTCTAAAACTATGCAGCGAAGAAAATTTAAGGGAAAATTAAATCGAGAAGAAATTACTTAAAAATCAAGGTTTATCTAGAGCTTGATATCTTATTAACTCTAGTAACGCACAAGAAATAATGCACACTAATGGATTAATTTTAATAACACCTTAATCGATAACTGGATAAATTGTTTAACTTCCGTCTTTATCAAAAATAGAATAAACAATACCTTAATTTATTAGAAAAATCTATGAGACGTGCATATACAAATGCTACGAAATGACAGCAATCATCACGGAAAAAGGAAACGAAATATTTCGATAAATTATTAGAAAATTTACAGTTACATTGCTAAAATAACCATTTCTTATGATAAATGCACTAAAATCACAAAATTTATATTCCACAGATATATACACAAAAGAGCTAGGTTAAAACAGGAAATGGAGAAAATTTTAATTTCTTCCATTGAAATGTTCAAAAACTTAATGACTTTATGAAGATATGGCCATATCAAAAAGCATTCAGAAAAAATTAATAGAACTATATTATAAAAATATTTAAAGCGGTATCTATTTTTATATCCATCCCATATGATCATTAAACGTCCCTAAAAGAGGATCTTGAACCTAGAATAACCAACTATCTTCTTAATTAGAAGAACCCGTGGCTTTGTTTCAGGAAAACCCGCCTTATCACGTTACCTGCGTATGTTAATTGCACAACGGTATTCTTTCTGCATCCCGCACTGCGTCCGACCCATTGTCCTAATGAAAGCTTCAAGGTTGAATATGATAAAGGGATGAAATCGCGGAAAGCAATGACGGCATTCCAGGCATTTCCGGTGACTTTAATGCCTGCAATACAAAGCTTCGCTCAATTACTACCGCGAACTCAATGTTGTTATATCACGAAAGATTCTTACCGTCCTTGTGTATTCTCTTTTATCCTTAGCCAGATTTCGAAACACTTGAAACACGAAACATTTCAGTACTTATATCCTTTATATAAATCATTGATTAAGTCACTTTCATAGACATTAGTTCTTTTTACTATCTATAGCACAGAATTAAAATTAAGAATAAATTACTGCTCTTATAGTTTATTTAAACTTTAGATATAGCCATTTATAATAATACTATCGTAATAAAACGTCTTTATTGGGTGAAATTGGGACTAAAGAGTCCCATCTTCCATTTAACCCTTATATTTATATATTTATAAGAAGCTACATATCTTAATTTAAACAACCCCAATAAATAAGGAGTTTCATATACCGCAGGCAATGCATACAGATCCGGAAAGTATATTTTTACTGTCGCAGTATTCATGCGTTATACTTAACAATGTAGACATAATCCACACTTAATGCTGGTTAAGGTAAGTTCTGTAGCGAAAATCTAAAAATCCTTGAGTTAACTTCTGCAAATAAAATCACTAAAACCCTAGCAATCAAGACCAAGATCAAGACATATTTCATCGTGCATCGGTATAGCTACTACAAGAAATCAGTTTAGAAGGTTACATTTACTTACATCACAACAGGATATACACCACAAAGTAAGCAAAAAATCCTCAAATTTCAATTTGAAATTTTTGATCTTGAATTTTACGCATGAGATCTCGAGATAATCAAATGAATAATACCGTAGTTGAGATTCTTAGATATGATATTGATCTTGAACGAATTACATTTTGAATTATCTTTTCCTTCCATACTTCCGCATTTATTTTTAGGTAATAATAACGATTTTAAAAACCACTTTTGATAGCTAAATTTCTAATCACCATAATTTAGATCTACATTCACACAATGAAGCCAAGTAAATCAATATCCGTCCTAGATAAGAAGAGGGGTCCTCTCACCGTCGCGTACCATCCGAGGAAAAATTAACTAAGAAATGGTTAATTCTAGCCTCTCTACCCTATCTTGCAGTAACTGATCGGCCTATGTTATAGGATGACACAAATTATCTCTTAAGTCAACCGAGGATGTATTGCTGCTAAATTTACTGAGCAAGCTCGACTTAAAATATAATTTCCTTTATTTTAAAGATTCCAATTCAATGAGAAGCATCTTAGTAAATCTAATGGGTTTATTGTGGAAATTCTTTAAAAACTGCAGGAGTTTGTGGTGGACCTTTTCTAGTTGACGAAATTTTGGAAGATGTTATATATGTCCTTTACACTTGTCGAAGGCCTTCCACAAAGTTACCCCAGAATAAATCGACTGCTTTCTTATCGTTCATTCTTGAATCGAATGAGTCAGATGAGACTAAACTTCGCGATTTCCTTCCAGAAACTTAAATGGATGGATAACGAATTTACCTCCAGAAAAAGTTGAGAAAGAATGCGCAAGTTTCTTTTATACATGTAAGGTACTTGCCAAATTAAATAGAAAGGGATTAAGCTAGAAAATTACCGCATGGAGGTTCTACTTAATAGCCATTCAAATGAGGCAGCATGGACAGCAAGAACAATATCCTTCTAAGCTCTGTATGTGATAAACCCAAGTGCCACACCTCGAGGGATGACATTGTAATGTTCACGACCCTCGCATTGACAGGCACACTATGAAGATGTTTATCAACAAGGTTGGATTCCGACACGAAGAATTTAAGAGCTGCGTCTGACATGCGTTTTAAAATGCGGCGACATGTAAATACGTGAATGTATAATGTAATTGGTCAGACATCGGGACTGAGATATTCCATTCGCTCATGGCGTACTTAACGATATTGTGCGATATTATTTCTCTTATGAGTCTGGTTTATCTAGTAAAATTTTAGACAACAATTTTACTTTTTCAAAATGAATTTTTAGGTGTTGTCTACCATACATCTACCTTCTAATTGGTCCCACATTCGGAAAGAAATAATTTACTCGTGGTAACCTAAACGATGAAGCTATTCTTAAGGCATAAAAAATAAGGATTGAGGTAAAGGTGTTAACTTGGCACATTGAAGTTGTAAGATTCCATATTTTCAACTCTCCCGACAATAAGAAATTATTTCATTTAGTATTGTTTCTTTCAGATGCTTTTTCTATGCAAAATAAGATTTAATCGATTTTTATTGTAACTAGATGAAAAATTATGTGCGTTTCGTATTAGAGAGAGGTTTGATTCCAGCATAGTAGGGTTAGCGATTAAAAATGCGACATTTTTCCAATATTAATTTTGGTCTACTGTTTTAAAATTTCAAACCGAAATGAACACTTGGTAATACCAAGAAATGTTGTGTATTTCATTTTCAAGAGTTAACGATTCCCATACTTCATTTTACTGAGATTTACGAGGAGCAAAATCTTTAACTCACAAATTATAGTTGCCTTAATAAGAGAGGAAACCTAGCTTGCATACTAAAATAAATCATTAACAGTGTTTCTGTAGCAAAAATCCAATTATATAAACATGTCGGGAAACAGCAAGCCGTGCGACTTACATAGGAAACAACTGCATAGTACTACATATATAAGAGTTCACTATATCGCAATCAAAAAAATATTACTCCAATTCAGAAAGATCTTTACAGCAATGCCATTCGGCCAAGGAATTAAGAAAGAAATTTCATTCGAAGGATCCGTCAATCCCACCTTCACCTTTCCTTTAAAAAAATGTACCTATTTTTGCAAAGATATAAAGAAAGAACGAAGATGGTAAAGCCCTCTTACCCTTGAAGACTAATCGGATGAAAAAGGAACTAAGAAATTTTTACAGCTCACCACCTAAAAAGAAAACTCAGATGGTAAAAAAAATTATAAAAAAATATAAAAACAGAAAACAATGCTGACAAGCGAAAACCTTGAGTCTAAAATCGGCGGAAATGGGTCCAAAGCATTTATAAAAGGGTACAAGATGGTATGGATTGCATTTACAATACTTCCATGGGTGTTAACTATTCCTATCAGATCGATCGCCAGCTTAATTTGAAGCCCTAGATAATTTCGCAGAAAATGCGAGCCTCAAAATCTGCGTGTGCTTGGCAAGAGGATCTCGGTCTCTCAAACGCAATTTCAAGTGCTGTTGCCATGCGACGGAGAAAGATGGAGAAGACAAAGAAAGGGAAGGAACGGTCATCCGAGCGTGTAACGATCGAAAGGGAATCGCGTATCCGGTGGAAAATTGAGTCTTAAAATACATCTCAATATGAATTTGCGGATTTCTCAATCCTGGGAGACGCCCGAACTCGATAATTCCCGACTCTTGTTCCGACAGCTGAGGTATTTTGAGGTCTTCCCATACGGCCCTGAATTGAGAAACAATTTATCCAGGAAACTCTCTGTTTTGTAAAGAAAGATACACCCACGGTTCACGCTCGGAGGTGCTATATGATTTGGAATTCGCTCCGATATAACTGCGGGCTTGAGAATGACCTTGTCGATGCAATCTGGATATGGGACAAGTTTCATGATGGGAGGATCGAGAAGTTTCGAACGATTGCGCCGCAGATTTGACTTCGAACTAAAATTATAGGAAAATTGTTCGCGCATCCGCTATCTCCCTGAGTTTTTAAAAAGTTGCAAAAGCAATGCAAATGTCATCTATGCACCCACTACTTCGTAGATACTGGGGATATAATTCTTTCATTAATTTGGGTACAATTGTGACTTAAGTAAGGAACAAAGAAATAAAGAGTAATAAAGAATGAGGAATGTAGGATCGTGGCATTTAATTTAATAAAAGTGATTCGATTTCGAGAAAAAGCATTGAAATAAAGCAAGTATTTCCTATAACCTCCTTACGCTCATCGAGGGCAATGACGTAAACATTAAACTTAAAATTTGTTAGTATACTTCATGAAATTGATTCCTTGATATTTGTGTTTTTCTTTCAGCCGACAGAGTTGAAAACGCCAAGATTAGTTAATCTATAATAATAATAATAACAATGTTGATGATATCTTTATTTAGGCGAATTTTAGTCTAATGAGACCACTCTTACAATTAACCTAAGAAAGATGAACACAACCATACCCTGACCAGGATTCAACCCGGATTATATATTATATTATTATAAAGACGAACACAACGATACCCTGACCAGGATTCAGTGTTGCTAAACTAGCACACCAACTACTACGCCACCGCGCCCGGCTAACTCTTATTAGATAAGCAATTAGTCGTTCGAAGGAAAAATTACTTTAACTGAAGAATGTAAAATCTGAGTTAGGACAGAGAGCAGAGCTGGAATAAAATAAAATAAAGACTTTGATAATAAGCAAAGTAACCTAATCTTTTTTCAAAGATAATTATATACTTTATAATATGAAGCCGATAATTTGTATACTTTCATAGTTGTACACCAAATCTTTCACACAGCAGGAGAAAAACTGATTATTTTTCTTTTTCAAAATAAAATTCAATCGATAAAATACGCTCTTCTTCTCTACACAACGAAAATTTCCTATGCAATATATTAATGACAGAAATTCTGGTTTAGCTTGTTATTACTTCTTGAATACAAAATTTAATATTCATTACTCATTCTTTACAATGCATAAGGGAATTATATTCTATATTAAGTGAGTCCCGCCTTATGATACAAAGTTTATCCCGTATGGTTTTCTTTAATAAAAATTTACTCAGCCGTATACATTTTCAGAAAAATATAATTTATTTACCGTGAAAGATGTCTTGCATTTTACAACCAGAAAAGTTACCAGTTCGTATTCTCCCTTTTATTGGCAAGAAAACTCTCGTATTTGAAGCTGCGCAAAATTACGGAGTAGTTGATGTCATATTTCGCGAATTTCATCTAGAAAGTTATTCCTCACTTAGAATTGTGGACGGAGAATTAGCTCATAAATTATAATGTCCTAGAAGGTCTGAATAGTCGTTAGCCATTTTAAGTCGACTAAATAAAATTATGACAGATAAAGTTTCACGAGAGCGACAAAGGAATGTTTATGTTGCCAATAAAGGTTCAGCAACGTCATATCAAATGCGTTAACCTAGAAAACGTGACGGTATCCACTAAAAGAAGAACATTACCTACATAGGTCTTCCATATGAGAGTTTGCTTTCTTATTATCCTTTTCTGTACATATTGAACTTGGGTAAAGTGGGCAGGTTATCTTCAGTCAGAATCAAAATCTAGCATTAAATTAGTAATTCAGTTTTATATCAAAATGTAGGATAACTATCACGGTATCTTACCCTTGAATATTCATTAGAAGACAGTAAAGGAAACCTTTTCAAATTAAAAAAGTAAGATAAACACTTTAAAGTATACACGACCACAAAATAAGAAAAAAACCGGGTCGTGTTTCTTCTTATTTTGTGGTAGTGTTTAAATTAAAGAGGTTATCTCATTCACTCTTTTCTATTTTTGCATATCACCAAGCAAAGACCGGAAAAGACACTCTTTTCAGATAAGCATCGGAATGTATATGGAAAATTATTTAGGAAAATTTTTGGTCCTGAGCCACAAGAGAAGTTTCCACCAAATTTGATATTCCATGACAATTTGTGCACAGCACAAATTTTTAGCACAGCTGTTGAGGAAAAACTTTCTACTAGTATTTCAAATGATTATTCTATTTGTACTGTGTCAGTAATCGAATCAAAAAGTACATATTATAATGCTTGAGAAGATTCTTTATTTGAGCTACCCTGGTAAAATATTCTATAACGAATAACAACCTTACAAAATAAGGTGCAGTTCTCAAAGCTGTGTCATCCAACAGACAGTGGTCAAAGACGAAGAATATCTCTCCTTGGGGGAAAGGCATTTCAAGTGGTATTATATGCGAAGAGAATCCATGGAGACTGTACTTTTCTGATGAATGCCAGCACTCTGATGATACTAAGATAATGCGAAAAACAACATTAGCTGCGCAAGCGTTCCACCGTGCGATTCTATATTCGCGATCTTTATCAATTCAATAAATTATTTCGAAACAATCACGAAATGAATTGCAAGATCCTCTTCCTATGCAGGCATATACCGTGAATAACGTTCTTCAGTAAGGAATTTCTTGCTCTTCGCTTCCTCATGGAAATATCCTGAAGGTCGCTAACAAATTTAATTATATAATATAGAATGATGTGATTCTAAAACAATGATATTAAATCGTTTTCATTTAGGCGAGATTGAGATAAAAAGTCTCCTCTTCCATATAACCCGCCATCATATTTCATATATTTATTAATTAAAGAGAAAAGAAAAATTGGAAGAAATGTGGAAATAAAAAACCGAAGAGATTCTAAGGAAAAAATCATCCACTGTAGGAAAACACACTGGGAAGGGGGTATGAAGGGAAATGTTATCAACAAACACGAAAATTATTATGGAAGAATATCCTTAGAGGGTCATGGGAAAGACAAAACAGCAGAACATTTCTGTCTGACGTTACTGCGCGTAAGAATTTATATTTGAAAAGTGACTTTGAGTTTCACTTTTAGATCCTCGCAGCCAACTTAAATAGCTCGCTTACAAATAAGTTGAAATTAATTTTGCCTTAAGAAATGAAGTTTTGGGACCATCATCATACTCCATAAGAGATTATTTTATGACCGCTCGTTAATTACAAAGGCATCCTAAAGCACAGACAAAATTAAGAAAATTTCAAATTTTGGCCGCTATTGGAATTCATTTTTTTGCTTTTTTTCCTTCACATGCTTATGACTTTACCCTTCACTAGGACGCAATAAATGTTTTTAAACGTCGGTTAGCGAAGCAGAAGTATTAAACCTACGATCATTGAAATCCGATTTTGGAAAGGAACATAAGAACTTACCTAGAACGATACGGGCACACCTAGTAATGCACCTAGAAAAACTCGAAGGTTGAACAGATTTTGCCTGGTCAGGGCATCCGCCCACGAATTGTAATTCGGGTTCGAGTCCTACCCTTGTAAGACCTTTTTTATGGTCGTTTATTTTTCGCATTTAAGATTCCTGGTTTCAATCATGGTTCCCTGGTTCCAATGTTTTTCGTTTCATCCTTATGAAAGCTTTCGTTTGAGTATTTCGCTGCGTTAAATCAACAACTTTTCGCTTATTCTTTACTTTGTAAAATAAAATAAACGCCACACGTTTCCCAGCGAAGGTAAAAAGACCGCCGCCCTTTCCTACCAACAAGAAAGGATCGTCAAGTCCCATTTCACTTCTTACGGAAAAAATAATAAACGAATCCCTTTCGTAATGGCCGGAATCATCCCGGGATCCATTCACTTTTTACTTCCATCGGAAGGATATTTCCTCCAGGCATTCCGGTATCCTTCAGAGAGGCGTCGCCTTCGAAGCACGTCAATCTCCGCAGTCGTTTCGTTTCTTAAGCGCTCACGCCCGCCCACGCCCGAGCGCAGTGTATGCATCCCTCACGCCATCCCGCCTTCATTTACTACGCCTCCTCTCACCTTGAGGTGACGGGGTTATCTGTTGTGTGTTAAGCGACCATAATTGGCCGTGACCTTGCCAGGGGATAATTAGGTGAGCTATATCACCGTCGTTCGGCACCACTGCCTCCGATGTCCAGCATTGCCCCTAAGTTTCCACATTTTTCCGGATGAAAAGGGAGTGATGGAATAAAAGAAATATTCCGTCGTTTCGGTCCGGGGGTTTGGCCTTGGTGGTCGCGGGGTTTTTTCGGTACACGAGCTCCTTTCATAATCCACTATCTCCATCTTTTTGCTGAGCGACATGTCGTTATCTAACTCCCGTCTTTTTTGGGACTCGGGAGTCAATTTTCCGATGAATGAGCGGATACAGTTATGTTCTGCGTGCTGGTGTTAGAGATTTAGGTCATGATTGTGTATCTACAGATTCTAGCGCTGATCCATATTTATAGCGAGAAGAATCTCTGCATGGGCTGTTATGGGCTCCTTAACGCTAAGCAGCGATGCTTAGACAAACCATGTTCGAAGATAAAATACAACGAACATTAATTCGCTGCGAAATAATTCGTGCGGTAGAAATAAAGAAAATTTTCCAGATAAGTCTACTGTAATTAATATTTGTATTTTGTATGACTTGTTATATTTATTCAAATATTATAATATTTATTCAAATATTCATAAACATCTAGAATGATGTGATTCCAATTTATATAAAGGGAAAAACTTTATCTAAACTACCAAAAGATTAGGTTAAAATATAATTTACAAGAAATATAAAAATTCAATTAAATGTCAATGAATGTGTCTGACATTAAAATCACCAGTTTTATCCAATTTTGTCATATGAGGATAAAATTTCACGAGAACAATTATCTAGGCTATCAAGCAAGTAGAATTTATAATAAATATAATTCTTACTTATAAATAATGCGTAAATGATCTTTTCCGTTGTTGTATGGTAAAACCAAAGCTATCCAACGTACGAGGATCATACGCAAGAGTCGTCAAAATATTCCTGAGATCACTAATTACGGACACTCATCCAGAAGATGGATTCAGGCTAATGAAAGAATCACCAAAAGCAAATAAGATCTCACTCACGTGCAAAAACTCGCGCTTCTTACTTAAGAATCTTAATTCAGTTCCATCGTTAATATTTGCTTCCTAGAATCAGATGGATGAACCACGAAAGACTATCATCGTCAAATCGCTGGCAATGTGGAAGCATATTTTCATTCAAAAAATGTTCATTACATTTTATTTGCCTTATCATTCTGAAAAAACTACACAACTGATATCTAAGCGGACGATTATAATTTTAAACGTGAAATTCGACCGAAAATATGTCGTCATATGGACTCTGAAGCAGACTTGGTACCTTCCCACTAAAATGCTTCTTCCATTCATGACAAACCTGGATTCTACTCTTGATAACGTCACAAACAAAAGCAGAAAACTTAACGTATGTTTCGCACAAACAACTAGTACAACAGACAGCTTCCTTGTGGTAAAACGGAAAAACCAGCCTAACTTTACATAAATCGGTATATTTGCCTCTTTCCCAATTTAAACGGATCCATTCTTGTTTTCCAATTTGCGTAAATCTAGGACTTCTTTCTTTCGTAAATCCTAGATTTAAACTGGATTGCGTTAATCTAGGATATCTTTCATTAACATTTCAGACTGTAGAGTTCTTATTTCGATAGGTGATTTTTAATTTTTACTATACTACTATATTTAAGTTTAGGATATAATAAAACCCCGTCAGGTATAAATCCACGAAAGAATTGAAAAACTTTTCCAAACCCTTTCTTTTAATTTTGCTTTTTATTCCCCACATAATGATAACTCTTCTGTTGTAGTGATAAATTCCGACCTATTCTGTCAACTCTTTCGTTTATAAAATTGATTTAAATTATACCAAGAAGTCTTTTTCTTCGGAAATGTTCTTCGGAAATCTTTCGTTTATGCTCTACTAATATCATTCACATGTAGCTTTATCTGCTGCGAAACAAAATGAACCAAATTATTTCAAAAATTCCCAAATTTTCACTTCCCAGTCGGATTCTTATAGATTTAAGATCTAATAGGAAAACTGTCCGTGACTGGGAGCGATGTTTAATAATCAAATCATGATTAACATACACGATGTTTCTAGGTGTGAATTGCTCCAAATCTTCCTGTTCTTAGCGCAAACATGACTTTCTTCCGCGATGAATTCGCCGAAAGCGATTTCCTCGGTTGCCGAAATGTACAGAAACCACCGAGGCGCGACGGATGCAAAAGCTCCTCATTTTTCTTCGAATTAACGCGCTTTTTACAGTGCCAAAATTGGCACCCAACAGCATTCGTCGGCGGTCGAAATTCTCAGGCCATTTTCACGCCGGAGGAGCGTTTATCGGCGGTAAATTGCTTAATGCGCGCGAAATTCGCTCGTACTTCCCCGGAAAGCGCATGTAATTCGCACTGTTTGGGCGGTGGGTAATCGCGGCTTTCCTGCGCGCAACACCCGTCTTTTATTTACGCTCCTTCGTGGTTTTCGAAAAATTGAAATGTGAAGGTCGCCGGAGCGGAATAAAATGGGGTAGGTGGATGTAAACAAGAAAAATGGGAAGTATTTCCTCGATGAAAATAAACATGAGTGAAGGGCCACTTCAATTCCCGAGTCACCTTTGAAGAAACAGCCGATTGAATGAGGTGACGCTGCGGCTTTTACGCTGGCCCGTAGGAAAAAGAGTTTCGCACAATAAATTGCGCAAATCGTCGACAACCTTAAAATCGAAAGTGACCACCCTTTCTTATTATGGCCGGCCTTGGTGGCGTAGTAGTTAGCGTGATAGCCTAGTAACGCAGAGGTCCTGGGTTCGTAATCCTGGCCAGGGAATTGTTGTTTGTGTTCGACTTTACAAGATCTCAATAGACTAAAATTCACCTACATAAAGACATGATTATTATTAAATCTGATATGATCAAGCTCAACTTTGTGGAAGGGAGCCATACTAAATAAGGTAAGAACACTGATGTAAAGTTCCAGTGCCTGAAGATGTCGATTTGACGAAACTAGTCGCCTCTGTGAAATAAAATATATCTGTGGAAGTTACTAAGTGTTCTTACCTTATTTAGTATGATTATTATTATTATCATTATAATAATCGTCATTTATATATTTTTTTATGTGTTCGTTCTCGCCACAGAGTGACGGTGTTATGGGTACGGACTGATGTAAAGTTCCATACGATCACAAAGATTATTAATCTTCATTTTAAAATGTTCTAATTAAGTGACAGGTATCCAGGATTACTGATTTTTTAATTAAATATAAGTTAATTTCAGCGTCTGACTTTTCTAAACAGGCTGCCTGTGTTTTTGGTACTACCCCTGTTGTTTATATAATTATGGGAACTATGGTTACATTTTTATTATGGTTTATTATTGTTGTTGTTATTATTATTGTTGTTATTATTATCAGAAAAGTAATCTCTTCGTCGATATTAGACACTTTTACATGAGTAATAGATAATTCAGGCACTGATGGAAAAATAAAGGGGAAATTTTTCTTTTAGTCGACGTTTCTGAGGTTTGCCTCCTCTGAAGTACGAAGAACTGCGCCATGAATTTCAGGTACCTTTTCAAAAGAAAGGTTTGCCTTCGTACTTCAGAGAAAATATTTTGGAATCTTCAAATGTTTAAAAAAATAAGAGTCCAAATATTTGCCATTTCCAACTTACTTTCTATTTAAAACTAATCCTTTGCTATCTAACGGAAAATGGGTTCTCTTTTAAAAGAAAAAAATCTGAACGTTTCGCACGTATCGATCTGAAATCGCGAATTGTAAAATATTGTCATACATCAAAAGATCACGACACAGTTGCTAATTCGAGTACCATCAGTTTAACCTTGTTTCGAAATCGTAGAATAGCTTAGAGAGATTCTCTTTATGATGAAAGAAGATTCATTAGTATTTCGGTTATCAGTGGATTAAAGAAAGAAGTGGTATTGCTAAAGATTTATATGGATACTTTGATAGCATTAGAATCACAAAAAAGTTACATATTGATTGTTTAATAAAGTGAGCTCAGAAATGACTAGTAAGTGATGAGATTTTAGATAGTAAGGAGGACTAAAAATGTTAAATAGCAGCAAAAACATTTACAGAATATTAAGAATAAGTTGAAGAATGAGCTCGAGCTCTAACGATTTAATCCGTACACACTCGTAAGTTATCATCAACTACACTGGATGCCATTTTTAACAATTCTGAACCTAATTTTAAGATGCTCAAGAAACCAAACAAAGATTTTCTTGAAATAAAGACCGTTTCGTACACTTCCACAGCACTTCAATACTTAAGAAAACTATTATCAGATCTCCATTTCGAATAGGTAAATGAAGACTGATCTAATCAGGAGCGAGCGGTCAATGGGCCGGTCGGTTCGAGCTCATATAAAAGTTATGTTGAGGAAGAAAATAAGAAATGAATCGTAAGATTTCGCATAAATACAGCAAAATGACAGCCGACTGCGATATTTCGTATATCTGCGTTTGATAGCGTATCTCTCCTCAGCTGTTCGCTGAGATTCGAAATCTGAATCGCAGTGATGCGGCATATTTAGCGAATGAAAGCTCCTGAACTTCCTCATACTTCTTAAGTAGCATTATGCTAATGATATAATTGCTATTTTGGAAAATTAGGTATTCACTCACCTACTTCCATACCGAGAACTTATGTTGATCTAGAACCAACCTAATGACCTAAACACTTGATATTGATAAATTATATCATTTAACTATAATAGAATTTAATTAAATCCTTTTCTTGAATTTCCCATGCATTTATGCATCAATTATAGACATTCAATTCTGATGGATATAAACTTTGCTATTCAATAATTTTCCAAGGTTATTCTATCTTAGATTTTAACAATTGCAACTGAATCCTGTTTTCTGAATGATTTCAATAATTCGCAAGGATTGAGGAAAGGTGTTTTTACTTTGCACGATAAGCGTAACATGCAGATAACGAGTGGGATTATGAAAATCAACTGAGTTCAATAACCATGATAAATTTACGATTTTAGAATAACCCTCATTTCGCAAAATTATGAATGGAAGTAAAAAATCAAGACAAAGGAGGGCTCTTTTAAGAGGAGAAAAGGACGATTTTTTAAATAAAAAAACTCGTGATGTATTACATAAAGGTATTATCTCTATCGTGTTAAAACAATTTGTGTTAAAATTATCATTCTAAAAATTTATTTTTGAAAACTAAACTAAAAAAACATGAAAAAATTCTCTTAAGAGAATCCATCCTAACAGTATTACTAATTGATCCTTTATAGGGTAAGTTATGCCAAGTTATGCGTAAGTTATGCCAAGTTATGCGTAAGTTATGCCCTGGGCTATACTATAATAATCAGAACTGTAAATACATACAGGGTTCGGTGAAAGCGGTCCCGGATTCGATTCCCGGTGGGGGCCTACGTGCGAAATGACCTAAACCGTCGAAGCACTTTTACTACTACTACTACTACATACAGGGTTATGATAATTTTACTATAATGAGTAAGGCAGTCTGAAAATAGAATCATTCTTAAGATATGAATAAAGACGCTAAGCATGACAATCGATCTTTAATTAACCGATCGCTAACCTTCGCAAAAATAGGGACAGTTTAGTTTCCCATTAGATAAACGCTCCGTTTACCAAAAGAAATGTTCGGAAGATATTATGGTGATCACACAAGGGGAAATACTTTCAGCGAAACGAAAATGATAAACTTATCCTGTCCTATAACATCCATATATTATGAAACCTCCGTAGTATTCCTTTGAAGGACTAACTCTACTCAGTACTCGCGATCCGGCATTCTATTCTATTTTCTTAATTGTAAAACTTTCAAAATATCGTCTTAATTATGAATAAGCGGAGATCTCGCTGTCAATGTCTATTTCCTTTGAATAATGAATTTCTACTTGGGGATGGAAACTTCCGCTCTCTCTTAATTCATTCAAAACTTATCACGCAAAAATCAAGCGGATAACCTACTGCCTATAATTGATGGAAGAAAAGAGCTTATTATACACGCGAACTGGAGGAAAAATATGACAAACGTTTTAAGAAAACAAGGATTTAGGAAACTGAGCAAAATGGATTAGAATGATATCAATGAAGCAAAAAATTATCGAAAACGGCCGATTAAGACCATATGTGCTATAAATACGTAGAAAGAGAGGTTTAAGGTCAAAGGACCCTGATTTCAAGAAAAAGTATTTGCTACTTATATTTCACCATAGATAATCACGATTTGTATTCTGAGTGAACTAAAGTATACCACATATTGCGCTGTCAAGTGGACTATCAACATTAATGCAATTTAATTTGTTTTTTGTATAAAAAAAGAGCTCCTTCGGTACAAATCTCTTTTAGTCAGTTTCAAATTTTCCGTCCATTCATCAAATACAATTCACGTGCAATATATCTTCTTCGCCTTCATCTCTTCCTTGTGAGTATAACTACCACCAATCCCATCCTACCGTGCTGTATCATAACACGGCGGAAGTTGTTACGTAAAGCAAAAAACAAAACCCTAATTCTCAAAATTTAGCGAAGTCTTCGAGGCCTTAAAACTCGGCATTCCAATTTTTTTACGACGCGAAAACTTGCTTTTGTTTTCTTCACAATAGCCCAAAAAAGCCAGACTCGCTAATCCAACCACGAATAACTTAAGATTTCGCAACTTTGTTTTCTGACCTTCTGCGGAGCGGTCTCTGTTTTCCCTTTCGCAAGTATTTGAGACATTTCCACAACATTTCGCGTCCTTCCACGACGCGTGCCTTTTACTCTCCAATCCGAAGTTTTAATCATAAACCTCTCGTCGACGAACTATGCTCCAGAAACCATTTCCTGCAGACTGCTTTGGATAGTCGTGACCGCGTTCTTGAGAGCTAAGCGCCACTTTCTGTACCAACGCCGTTAACTCCCTTAACATCTCATCGCCTAATTCCCATTGTTTCAAGCATCCGTCTGCACCACGCATCCTGATTTTTCTACGGTGTCGTGCCTTTCGGCGAGGCGATGCATACTAATTTAGACCACCGAAACTTTCACTCGAGTTCCGCGAGATGTACCACACGTAACGCTCTTCATGGAAGTGAGCATGCTTCAAGAAGTCTGAATCGTGACCAGCGAATTCTAAGGACCAGTATCCGTTTCGATTTTTTCGAGATGTCTTATTTTGCTTGTGTTACGAGATTATGGAAGTATTCCCAGTGCTCGATTCCCCCAATTTCGTTCAAATGGAAATCCACGCGATTCTCATTTTTATTCGTGATCGGCCACGGTTTGACGAGTATCGAGGTCGAATTGAGCTCATTGTTTAGAAATTTTTGGTTTATTCAGATGAAAAACTTGAAAAGTAAACGGTACACTATACAAATCACTAATGTTTTCTCTTACTTTCGCTTGACTGATAGAATGCCGCTCAATCGACTTGTTATGCCTTGTAAAATTGAACAATCCCAGGTAATCGATACAAGTTGACTGATAAGTTCACAAATCGTGACTCAAACGGATTTTATGCCATTACATGTCGATAAAATGCGAAACGCATGGAGCAAATCAAGGAGTAACTAAAACCAGGTTTCATCAACAATTGAGACCTCGATTGAAAATTTCCAGCAACTTTGTTCGTATTTATTTACTTTCCATTGAATAAATATACAGATATATACTTTATTTCGGGCTCCATTAATATAATAATTTCATGCATTTAACCTGCTTAGTTCAATTATGAGAGGTCATGTGATCTAACCCATAGTTTCGATTCATTCGAATGTCTGGAACCACTGTATTGCCAAAATTATGTAATTTAATCATTGTATCCAAACGTTTTTATTCTTCGGAATCTTTCCCGGATTTCAATCACCTTAAGTCAATAGCGTTAATTCAACGCCTTCAGTATTTTTCCTGAGAACTACTAGTTTTTAGTAGATCCTCCAATGTCTCAGTTATTTCTCAGCATTAATTAATTTCTGTATTAATAAAATTTGATTATCTTTCATCGATGAACGTTATACGTCACTTAAATCGTAAAATAAAAGGTATTTTCTGGCTAAAAACGGATCATGCAAAAGTTTAATTTGCATAAATTCATTCGAAAGACAAGTCGCTTACAAATATTTTGAAATGTCAATCAAGAGAATTACCGGAGCATGCATTTGTCCCGGGTTTTTGTCCTCGACGTGGTGAATATCCCAGTTTCGCACCATCGCCCTCTCCACACCTTCAATCATCGATTACCTAATGTTGTCACCTCACGTTAACCACAATGAAATTGACTATTATGTCACAAGGGCATCAATCGGAGAACTGCAATCAATTCGATAAAGATCGACGGGAAAAAAATTCCAATCATCAACCTCGAATTTATCTCTTGGCCATCTCAAAACGCCATTCGGATGAGATTGACACGTCAAAGGAGGAAGAGGAAAGGATATTAAAGAGCTATCTCCGCTTAAAAGGAACCGTTCCACGAAAACAAAAAAGGTAACACCTCCTGTTCCCTCGGAATAGTCATCCTACACACCCGCAATCACCCCATCTCCCACAATCCTCTCGATTTGATCGTGGGTCCTATCGAGATTAGAGTTCAAACAAAATAGTCCCCGATTCGTCTTAAGTGGGTGTTCTTTCCCTCTCCCGGACTGTAATTGAAAGGGACCGAAAGATAGGGATTCCATCGTTTCCGCCGTCCCATCGCAGCTCTTTTGTTTGCCCCATCAATCTCCTTCCCATCGACTTTCGCCCTTCTCTTATTTGACATGACCGTCTTTGTCTTTTTATGCGATCCGTGGTCAACATCCGCCCTCGTTATACTTAAGAGTGTTTCGAAATGTATTCGGCACCTAAAATGAAAGGGCTGAACAGATGTCTCTTCCTCGAAATACGGACCGTTTCTTTCAGCAGGAAATGTTTTTTTGTTGGATGGGAATCAAGCTTTCGTTGCATCACAACACATCTTAATATAAATGATATCAATCAAGACCGTGTATAAATATTTATGACTCCGATTTTAGTATCTTTCCTTATCTGTTTGTAATGGAATAACGCAAAATCTACCAGAAAAATAGAGAAGTATTCGCGCACACAGAGAGCCGATGATAAAAATTGAGAGATGCGTTTGCTTCCTTTCTATTCGTTGATGGTGTACAAACTGGAAGTTTATTTGGATAATATTTTATTTCAGTAGATATTTTATTTGAATAGATATTTTATTTCAATAGATATTTTGACGAATATAAAGAATCCCAAAACAATGACAATGGAAAACTACTCTCCGTGGCTCAGGTTGTCAACAAAAATATTAATATTAAAAGGAAAAATTTTAACACTAAGATATTTTGATAGTGCAAATTCCTAGTAGTAGTATTATTAAACGTGCTTCGGCAGCTTAGGTCATGTCGCACGTGGGCCCCCACCGGGAATCGAACTAAGTATAAAGTATCGACTATAAATACTTTATTTCCTAACTATCTTTCCAGAAAAATTGGGGAAAAAAGATAAAGAATTGATAACGAGAGAGATCCTCCTATTCTTTTATCACCTGCTGATTACCTGTTTACCTACAATCATGAAATTCTGAGAACAGACAATACGTTGTGAAATAGCGTCAAAGGATATAAGGTTTTAAACAATAAATGCTGGGGATGGATTTTCATAGTTATGCCATTACCCTTTCTCTAACTTTCTAATGATACTAAGATATGATATTGATATGCCATCTTTGGAAAATAGATACAAAATCTCGATTCAATCTCCGATTCCCCATATAGGAACGGAATGCCACGTCCGAACAGAGCCACTTTTAGAAACATAAACATTAATTAACTCAGAGGATATTTTCAATTCGTGTCACCCAAAATCGTTAAGGATATTTATAATATAACAACAATAGTTTCTAACATCAAAATTATTCGGAAACGCAGAACTTCAGGGTAATAGCGTTCAAGGACACCTGAACTCTTAAATTTAGGAATAGGAGAAAAACTAAATTGCTTATTCCCGCAAAAAAAACCGGTCAAGATTTATGAGAATGCAAAACATTTCTCCTAGAGGCAAATAGGAAACGTTCTATTAATTAATTAATATTTAAGCAGTGAGTGAAAGAGGTATAGTCAAGAAATATTTCGTTGCTATTAGTCTATTATCTCCATGATGCTCCATGAAAGCATTAATTTACCATTGAAGTCACCCAGTTTTACAATTTTTATCTTCTGTTACAGAAAGAAAAAATAACAACGTAATCTAATATCAAAAAATCTAATGATACGACTACGTTATTCTTAAAATGCGTACCTCAATCGAGTGAGCCCAGCGATAAGGTCCTCAGACTTAGCAACCGGAGTCCTCCATATCTCCAGCGATATCTCCAATTCCAGAGAAATAGAGTAATAGAGACTTTAGTTATTGACAACAACTTTTTAAATGTGGCTATAATGTTTATGTAAAGTAAACCTATTATTTAATTGGTATGATTACCTTATAAAAGCGGGAAATCTTCACAAGACGCTGCGAGTCTGAGGGAAACACTACCTAACATAAATCAAACAATCCAAAAATAATTTGCAAAGGTGCTTCGCAATCTATAACGTTTTGAGACCAAAAATGTAATTACAATAACGCGATTACTTTAGAAGAACAAGCATACAGTCGAGAGTGAGTGGATGGTAATCGGAAATTCCTTCTGCAATGCAACGGTTCGACCTAAGTAACCTCATTCGGGAAATAAAATGCGCTCTGATGCCGAATAAACAGTACACCCAGTATGAGGAAGACAAAAATTAACACACCTCACCTACCGTAACTGCTAATTTACAATTCCACTCATTTTGTATATCATAAGTAAAATAAGAGTACTACGGGATATAAAAATACCGCATGAAAATCTTCTTACTATTCGAAGAGGTATGACTTCTTTATCCCACGGTGGGAGCGCCGTCTGCGAGGAGTTAAGACTGACCTTACGATTACTTTTTCCATCGGCGATTCCGCTTGAATCAGTCTCCGTTTCAGTGAGAATGGTTTTCCAGATAAATCCCCGAATCCGCTTCCTATTTCCAAGCGAGTCCATTAGCTAAATGTTCAGCAGATGTTCCCGTATCATACATGAAAGAACTTGCCCCTCTTCTTGAATCTGGATACAGTAATATTTTCAAGTCACATCTGCAAAGTATGCAGAGGACAAAGTTATTATAGGTGATTCCGTAAGGGATTTACAAGTACTAGTTAATACACAAAATTATAAAGCAAGTAAGTATGGGATGGAAATAAATGTCAAAATAATACGAATTCAAAAGACGTTGGAAGAGAGATACATACATGCTCAATCCTACATTCTCTCTAAGACTTTCATCGTCTTTTTTACTATCAAAATTAAGTTACAGTTAATGTCGAAATGCAAGTGATATGTCTTATAACAAAATTAACACTTTCGCTGCCCAGCAGAAAGGATGACTCCACCCTAAAGGACCATGTATGTTATGATTTTATTACACCATATATAACTCATAACTTAATGTGTATTTTTGATATTCAATTTCTTATAATAAAACAACATGGCCAATGGGCATATTTCTTTTACCAGAAATATGATGAAAATGGTAAATGTTTCAAAGTCTGAAAACTCAGAAAATTAGAGAGTATAATATTAGAGTTCAAGTTCTTTCGTCAAGGGGTAAAGTTGAAAACCATTAATCAAAGACGACAATTACCGGGTAGATGAAGATAAACATGTAGAAATACAGTACAATCTCTGTAATCCGGCCTTGCGGTGATCGGACACGTCCAATAATCCGGCGTGCAGGGCTGGCGACCTCCCTTCGGCTATCATTATTTCGTCAGTTTTAAATAAAAGATTTTTCAATAGTTAGTAAGTACTTGTTTCGTTATTATGTATCTAGGTGTGCGTCTGTTCCATTCGTACATAATCTGTATGAAGTTTTGGTTACGTTTCCCACTGTATCGGAAAAAGAAAACTCGTGCTGGTGTCCAGGGTTTATTCGACTATCTCTCTCGACTCATACCCAGTAAGAAGGAGAGAGTTATGGTCACAGCATTTAATTACTAAATTAATATTTAAAAGGTTTTTCGGTGCATTGTATTTCTGCATTTCCAATAATCCGCCGTTTTCGATAATCCGGCTATCTCACGGTTGCATATGTGTCGGATTACCGAGATTGCACTGTATATTATCGCTTGGATAGTTCGGACAGCAGTCGTCCGGACTATCCAAGCGGTTCCAGCAGAAGCGGGAGCATAATTATTCCTCTCATTTAATGAATTTTATAATTAAGACACTGATTCTAGCTGAGGTAAATCAAACTAAAAGCTAGTTCATGGTCTACTAGGGGACAGCTACTAATCTCTATACATACATATAAGATACAAAAATATATATATATATATATAGTCTGTCCTGAATTATTGAGATCTGGATAAATAATAAAACTGTAAAAGAGATAAATCGACGTAATCGTCATTTTCACACCGAAAACCTCTTTAAGAGAGGTAGGAAAAACCTCTATAATAAGGTCATTTTTTGCATCAAGACAGCTACAAGTGAGACCGCCTCTCCTTTACCACCACACCTTCAAAAGAGATAGCGTCTACTTTAAAATGCTACAAATTGTGCTTGTTTTAACAGGTCACACGCTAGTTTCTTATCTGTCTGAAGTAGGTAAGCTTTGCACAGGTACACTTAAAGTGAAAATTAGTTGAAGAGTGTCGATCGCTGAGGGAGGGGCATTGTATACTCAGGATGTCTTAAGAAAAATTAACGTGTTTTCGTTAAGAGATAACATTTAAAATGCTTTATAGGGTGCGTTCGATGGTGGAAGGTCGTGAAGTGAGGTATTGATGAATGAGATTGGCTTGCCGGAATTCATAAGACCGTAAAAGACAAAGATTCCATAAAGTCACACTGCTTTGAGGAACACGGACAAGACGGGACGGATTTCCGTAAGTATTAGTAACGTTGTTATCAAGTATACTTTTTCATAATTACATAATAATTTATTATATCTTGATTCTTCACGCATTCCTCATCTTGTTCACGTATTTTTAACACCTCTCCAAGTGAGAGAAATAGTTTTAGACTAGGATTAATATAAATCTCAATCAGTGAGAGAAGCCGCTCCTGAACATCTGTATGAGAGATAATGGATACTGAGAAAACTCTATACGCGAGAAGTCGGTACCTTTAATTCTCAATTATCCAAGTTCGACAGAGAGTAAAAAGATAAAAATACCTAAATAAATTTGCATTAATTAAACTACCAAGGAAATCGCTAATTTGTTGATTTGGATATGAAATAAAGCCATCGGCGAGAAGATTAAATATATTAGGTTAAAAAGTACCCCGCACTTGATCCTTACTAACAGGAAATCCCTAATTTGTTGATTTGGATATGAAATAAAGCCATCGGCGAGAAGATTAAATATATTAGGTTAAAAAGTACCCCGCACTTGATCCTTACTAACAGAGGTGTGTCCGTATTTCATAAGCATGTTTTGTTTAATATGATACCGGTATCAAATTATAGCTACCTTTTTAATTAGGCTTTTCTCTCCAGAGATGAACGAATGAAAATTATACTATACCCAAGTCCGTCTCAGAAAATAAATAAAAAATACGAATGATTTCTCTAATCTTCAACTGAACTGAGATTCAAGTACTCGCAGGAAAGACAACAGTGTTCGTTGTCTTTACATAAATGAGTGGTATGTATACATGTTGCAGATATAAAGCAATACACTGATAATATATTTGTACCTATTTATCTTCATACTATTCATTTACAACTAAGGCAAATAAATGTATGATAGCCATCACAGATAGGTAGACTGTTTCGAAGTGCTACATTTCAACTTTTAGGTCTGTTACAGGGAAAACGTGATCGACCTTAAGAAAGCTACCTGAATAACGAAATTATTTCGAAAGTAGGTAATTCCGTTTCAGTAAGCAGCGAAAGCAGCCACAACATTTTCACCGCGCAGGATTACCCTTTTTTCAGCTTATTGTCCGGAAGAAGGAGCGATTTCAGGACAACCGTGCAAGCACCTTACACCGAGCAATTTATCATCGACAGAAAGTCAAGTTGATAAATACTACCTGTCAGTGATATGCAACCATTTGTGTTCAGCGGCTCGTGTCAAAGTGTGAAGAATGTTGCTGCGAGCTATCCCAAGACTCAGACTTTCTTCCTCACGAATGCACGACCGCGTTCATCCACCGAGGACTGAAAGAAAAAACCATTTAAATCCATTAACGTATTCATTTATCACTTCTTAATGATCAACGTTACCTTTTAACTGTAAAGGCTGCTCTGCGTCTTATTGTGCTTAATAATAAAAATATGAAATATAGCTTTACCACTTTGCCTCCAGAAACTTTGGCGATTGAAGCTCGAAAAACTGATTTAAAAACTCCGGAAACGATTATTTAAGAAATCACCACTCCCCGATAAACGAGTGTCAGTTGCACCTCGAATTCGGTTATACTGCGACCCTAAGAGACGTTGCAATCAGCTTGTAACTAGTTCTTTCGTGCGTCTTTTGATATTCTGTGTGAATCGCTTTTTCACTTGGTTGAGATGTTTTGCAGTGTTATTTCGATACGGAATTTTTTCGAAGTAATTTTTTATTTATAAAACGTACTATTGTTGTCTTTGAAATATTAATAGCGTTCACTTCAAGCTATAGTGCGGGTGTCTTGTAACGTGTAGGCATGACTTTCCCCAAAATAGGAATTTTAAGTATATGAGGTGTAATTGAATGTCTACATAGATGTGCTTCTCTATTTAGTACACTTATTTTGCAACTTACTTCAGATATGTTCGCTTTCTGGCAATTTCATAACATAAATAATTTCCTTGAGGTTTGAAAACCCATTTGAGTGTCTGTATTACTTTCCCTATCAATAACGGTACTTCATATTAATATTTAAGAGTAAAATGCTACAAAACGATTAATCTCTTACAGGATGTTAAGAGTGGAAGGATATTTGTCGATTTCTTTCTTGGCGTGAACTTAATTAGAAAAAGAGACAAATAATCGGGGGAAATCGAATGTAATAAATATATACAAATATATATAAATAAATCACTGTATCTGGCAAAACCTTTACCAAAGAGATGAATCTATTTGGATACCCTAATAACAGAGTAGTAGTAGTAGTAATGCTAAAAGTGCTTCGACTGCTTCGGTCATTTCGCACGTAGGCCCCCACCGGGAATCGAACCCGGGACCGCTTTCGCTGAAGTCGATTGCGTTGCCCACTTGGCTATCCGGAAGCCCGCCTAATAACAGAATCATTAAAATCAGATTGAACGATAAAGAAATGCGCACTAACTTCTCTATAAGAGTTTTTGAAGACTTCACTTATTCTGTAGTACTCGCAGCTTTCAGTATGAAAGTAACACCTTTTACTCGTAACACATACACCACAAAATAAATTCAAAAAGTCTAAATAATGTCTTTTTAAATTTAGGCAGTATTGGGCATACATAGTTCTTTCTAATATTTCCAAATGTCGGAGACAAAATTAAAACGGGTGATTAGTTTACGTAGCTGCGCCACTATTGCAAAGAAAATGTTTTAAATTGCAATTATTCTGATTTTCTTCGTTTATACGACGATATGAACTATGTTTTCCCACTATACAAGCCATGACATAAAAAAATCCATGTGTTAATGAAAACTATAGCCAAAGGCTTTCAAATTTTTGATTAACTCGCGGGCGATCGACAACAATAACAACTTTCTAAGAAAACTACCACAGAAATCTAAAAATAGTAAAAGCTCTCCAGTATCCTTAAGACTCCAGACACACAAAAGTAAAATGTATACGAAAATAGCTTCTTTATGTGTCGTGAAAGAAGTATTGGCATAAAATATAATTGTACATATCCCAGGACACAAGAAATAAATGCGAGATTGCCTCACAAGCAGTGACAGTTTATGGTATTTCAAATGAGTATGGTTATACCGTTTCTTAAGATGTATTCGATGACGATAATTTAAGAGAATGGATTCTGACTTGCTATTTAACTGACGGAAAAAAAATCAATAGAAAATTTCTTGAGGTCACTTACTCTTGCTTACATCAAAAGCATGTTGAAATGCATCTCAATCGAAATTTGTATTATAAACGGAGTTTGAGAACGTTGAATCAATCACCACTTTTTATTTAAATGTCTATCGAAGAAAAATAAACTTGCAGTGAAGGAGATAAAGCGAAAAATCGATTCGACACAAAAAATGTGGGACAGTTCTGGAGACGTGATACCTAGACTATGTCACGATTTTTTACTTTCATCCCTCCAATTCACGCAGTGTCCGAGGACGTCCAAACGGCCTTGCTATGTTGCAAAAAAGTTAACACCCTTCTTTCAGATCCATAATAAAAATCACAAGAGAGCTTTTTCGAAAGTCGAAGAGGTATTAACGACAGCAATGACTTTCTCCGTACGACGGCGTCACTAAAACATCGAGATATTAAGGAAATGCAAGAAATTAAGGATACGTGATTTGAAGATGGAAAATAAATTTCTTCAAGCAGAATTTATGACCCATGTCCTCCACGGATGAACTCCAGTCGTTTAAGTGATTAAAATCTATTTCTGTTATTCTGGCAGTCCGAATAAGGAGGCAATTCATCGCTTTCACAAGATGTTGGAGTATTTTATTGCAATTGCATTTTTTTCGCACTTTCTGTGTAAATTGAATATTTTAGATAATTCGTTAACATTGATATTTCGTTAATAAATATATCGGAGGGACTGTTCTCAGAAATGAAAACAACTTTTTATTGGTCCAAACTAAGGGGATCGCTAATTTACTACAGCTCATAACTAACCGATTCAAATTTTAAATATGCATCATGAGACATTTCAGAACGCAGGTAACCTTTCTTGAATTAACTCGAACATTAATTTTTTATCAGTTGACATTAGACTAATAAACTCTACTCCACAATTTTGTTCTCTTGTATTCTAAACTTCATTAAACTACATTATTAATCATCAGAGGCAGCATTGCTGCATTGCCAAAAAAGAATTTAGAAAAACTTACTATCTCCTATCATTACTACAATAGCTTGAAAAAGAAATTAAGGCAACAAGAACTTTGTACTCAAGCTTTTGCCTCTGCAATGCAAGTATTGCCAGTAAGGAGGCAAGCAGACACATCATTCGATTGCAGATGATGATACTTTACAGCAAGCTCAAAATTTTGGAGTGTCAGAGTAATCTTTCACTACTTGCAGAAACACATTTAATGTGTCCAATGATGCATAAAATGAATCTATAACCATCGTACCTTTATTTTACAGGTAGGAGCAATTGCAAGATTCCATCCTTCATTTACATCATATAGAGAGGGGATATCTTTGAAATTCCTCGAAAATTTATGAGGAAAAATAAATTCACCACAGATCATACCATCAGTTCAGATTATTTTTGACCAAAAATATATAGTCATGACTAAAACACAAGAAACTTGAAAATTCGATGATGAAATGATAGCCATACATATTGGCAAAATAGGAATGCATACACTATAAATGTAAATGAAAAGTTAAGATTATTTCAAAGGTCTTATTCAACTTATGTGATTACTCTGCAATTTTTAGAATCGAAAACCTTTTGCAAACCTAAATCAGAACAACTAATTTGAAATCCAGATGTATTTTCTTTCTATTGATAGAGACAATTGAAATTACTTCTTAGTCGAAGATAACTGGAGACAACAAAAGTACTCATGCCCTAGATCAATGTTATGCATATGCAATTCATAGTCCAAGTGACCCTCTATGGTTATATCATGGAGGAACACAAAAGTCAAGAATGAGGGTTACATAGCTGAGCTGGTTAAGGCTCATAAGCATTAAAAGTCTTCCAAACTAATCTTTGCAAAATCATATAGAGCATTCTTCCTTTCTACAAAAAACAATTGGTACCATTTATTTACAGGATGTTTAAAGCTAAGGAGAGCAGGAAGCTGAATAAAAAGTAATTGTGACCAACACAGACCAATAGGGGAGGAGAGGGATTTTATTGATGTGATCATTTATGTCACCCTCTTTATGTGATAATTTATGTTCATTCATTCTTGGAGCTGTGTGTCGCAAGTAAAACTGTAATGCTGTTTTGTCTGTAAGAACTTCCTTATGCAGATATTCCTCACATTTACAGAAAACTGAGAGCAACTAATCAAAATCTAGTTCCACTTTCTTCTAAATAAGATTCTGCTTTCCTCTTGAAGCACAGAGATTTAAAAAATAATGATTTCAAAATTTATAATTATTCACTATGTCATACATTTGCTTCTTTAAAAAGTAGGTACTAATCATAATGTACTGAAGCTTAGAATTCAGTGGTTCACAGGTGGCTACTTGAATAATTTTCCATTATACCTTACACAATGAGAGATATCAGAATTGCAATAAAATAATCAACAACACATCAAGTTTCCATGAGATGAGTCAGAATTTTTGCACTACTATTCTGATAAAATTTGTCTGAATGAGACTTATCATTGCTCATTTAATATTTCAGCATATTTGATCACAGCCAAAGATATTCTAAATTCTAGTCTATACAGAAATTAACATATCTGTGGTGAGTTAATTTCAAAAGCTTGTATCATAGCATATATAATATAATTTCTATACTAATATCATCTTAAGAAAAGAATTTCTATTAAAATCTATAATAGTTTAGCAATTTGTTAACCCTTCCTTTGTAAAAGAATACTTCATAAGCTGATACTCATTGTGAAAATACTAATAAATTCCTCATAGGCATGAAAGAACTTAATATAGCTGTAGTGTAACAATATAATCATTTATTACTTACTAAAGTATAGTCCTATCACATCATCCCTTTGAGGAATAGGGCCTAGCCTGTTGGCATTTACAGTGGATGATAAATGGTCAGTATATAAACTCCCACGCCATCCTATTAGAGCTTTCAGTACTAGACCTGCTCCAACTTAATTCACACAATTGCAAATGTTCATAATAATGCTGGATAAACATCAATACATTTAATTGTTACAAATAATGTATTTTATTACTCACACTATTAATAAGATGAGATATTATCCACTAGATAGATACACTAGACATTTTCAACCCGCAGCCCTCAAAGCCCATTCTTGGCAATCGAAATACCTGGCTTTTCTTAAGAAAAATTACCTGGTTACCAGGGTAGTTCAAAACCTGAGTATTTTGGACTTCCTATTCACAGGCCAGTTTAATTATCTTTCCAGCCATTCAGGTGACTCTATTCAACTTTTATAAGTTGTACTTCCCTAAAGAAAAATATCCCACACTTAAGGAACAGGCCCTGTTCATGATGACTCTGTTGGGGAGTGCATGCATTTGCAAACGACTTTTTCCCATACAAAGTATACCAAAAGTAAAATAAGAACAAAAATTTCAGATTTCAGATTCATCTGTACTTGGGTAAGATGTGCAAAACCTTTATAATTCTTCTACACTGTAGAAGAATTATAAAGGTTTTGTTTTCTTGTTTTGTTAATATAATGGTTGCCTAAATCAAGGAGCCCTTGGTGGCCTGCACTCCTGAGAAAATTTGCAATGCGGCTCTATGGCCCCATAAGATTGGAAGCCTCTTCACTAGATGATTAGTGGACAATTTGAAAATGAAATTGTTGATTCAAAAATATGAGAAATCATCTAATCTATGATAAATATGAAATTAGTATTAATAAGCCTTCACTACTTTCCAATTATCATCACTACCCATTCTAAGGGAGATAATCCCTTTTAGGAGAATATCTTTTTGCTATTAACTTTGTAAGGGATTGAAATGGATTCTTATAGGAATGCATGTGAGCTTGACTTTAACAATTAAACTGTTCACCAAGGAGACAAATTCCTGAAATTGTTAAGTTTATTTTATTAAAACTCATACAATTTAGAACCTAAAAGAATATTCCATGACCAAAATAGGAAACTTGATTTAATTTCCCTTCTTTTACTATCATCCAGATCTTGTATGACAATTAATTCCAGCATAATTTTGTAAAAGAAATAAGGCCTGATGGAGATGAAAACTACCCCAATAAGATTTCTTGAAGACATCACTCTAAACAATCTCAAGTTGAAACCATCTTTACGGCATACAGATATGAAACCTGCAAAGCATTATTTTCTGTATTGGAGAGGCCAGGGACAGGAAATATGAAAAAAAAATTTGGTTGAACTTTATCATAAAGTTTACGGGTAGTGGTCTAAACCTATATTAGCATGTAGATAAAGAGAAACTACAGAAACTATATTAATGAGAAGGACTTCGAACTATTGAATACTTGACAGTTATATAAGACTGCATTCTACATTATATCCTATTCAAAAATATTCACTTGCAAATTGAAAATGTAGAGAGTAGATTTTAAACTTTAAATTTTTTAGTGAAAAAACCACAAAATTTATACTTGAGATAAAGCTATAAATTGCAGGCAAGCATACAGTCGAGAGTGAGTGGATGGTAATCGGAAATTCCTTCTGCAATGCAACGGTTCGACCTAAGTAACCTCATTCGGGAAATAAAATGCGCTCTGATGCCGAATAAACAGTACACCCAGTATGAGGAAGACAAAAATTAACACACCTCACCTACCGTAACTGCTAATTTACAATTCCACTCATTTTGTATATCATAAGTAAAATAAGAGTACTACGGGCTATAAAAATACCGCATGAAAATCTTCTTACTATTCGAAGAGGTATGACTTCTTTATCCCACGGTGGGAGCGCCGTCTGCGAGGAGTTAAGACTGACCTTACGATTACTTTTTCCATCGGCGATTCCGCTTGAATCAGTCTCCGTTTCAGTGAGAATGGTTTTCCAGATAAATCCCCGAATCCGCTTCCTATTTCCAAGCGAGTCCATTAGCTAAATGTTCAGCAGATGTTCCCGTATCATACATGAAAGAACTTGCCCCTCTTCTTGAATCTGGATACAGTAATATTTTCAAGTCACATCTGCAAAGTATGCAGAGGACAAAGTTATTATAGGTGATTCCGTAAGGGATTTACAAGTACTAGTTAATACACAAAATTATAAAGCAAGTAAGTATGGGATGGAAATAAATGTCAAAATAATACGAATTCAAAAGACGTTGGAAGAGAGATACATACATGCTCAATCCTACATTCTCTCTAAGACTTTCATCGTCTTTTTTACTATCAAAATTAAGTTACAGTTAATGTCGAAATGCAAGTGATATGTCTTATAACAAAATTAACACTTTCGCTGCCCAGCAGAAAGGATGACTCCACCCTAAAGGACCATGTATGTTATGATTTTATTACACCATATATAACTCATAACTTAATGTGTATTTTTGATATTCAATTTCTTATAATAAAACAACATGGCCAATAGGCATATTTCTATCACCAGAAATATGATAAAAATGGTAAATGTTTCAAAGTCTGAAAACTCAGAAAATTAGAGAGTATAATATTAGAGTTCAAGTTCTTTCGTCAAGGGGTAAAGTTGAAAACCATTAATCAAAGACGACAATTACCGGGTAGATGAAGATAAACATGTAGAAATACAGTACAATCTCTGTAATCCGGCCTTGCGGTGATCGGACACGTCCAATAATCCGGCGTGCAGGGCTGGCGACCTCCCTTCGGCTATCATTATTTCGTCAGTTTTAAATAAAAGATTTTTCAATAGTTAGTAAGTACTTGTTTCGTTATTATGTATCTAGGTGNATAGGTAAATGATTTTTATTCTATTAAGTTTAAATAAATAAAGTAGTATAAGTGATATAAATAATAGTGTGAATAACAAGCTGACCATTTAAACTGAATTCAGCCCTAAATTTTTGGAAAAAATTGTGTGCTGCATGCCAATAGATGTGATATGTCAGCTTCATTACCCTGTTTAAATATCTCAGATATCATCTCAGTTATTCTAAAATTAATGGCTTTCTATAAATCAGTAGATTTAAGATATTCTAATCAGAGGTAGATGGTCACTTTTTACATTACCTACAGACTAAGTATTCCAATCTGCATCAACTGTAGTGCTGCAGTTCCAATCTGCACAAGCTGAGGCAAATTATACAGCTAATTGTAAGTTATCCATCACATAGCCCATGGGCCAAAATAGGGCTCATTCTATTTTCAACAATCTTCCCCAAATTTAGTCAATAACTGTTGATCCCAAAAACTTGCATCTGTAAACAAAATAGTTGTAACTCATCAAAGACTTATACAACCACCTGTTAGTATTCTTATTTTGATTATCTTTGTTTTTATATATAGGTACTGAATAACTTAGGTTATTAATCTGTTTGTATTAGTAATTTCAATGACATATAGCTTATTGCTTACATATTTATGATTATTGTTGTAAACAACCTACAAGAAAATTACTTCATGAATATAAAAACTATTCATATGGATACTTTACAAAAACAGGTGTACGTAATTTAAACCTATGATGACCCATGAGTCTAAAAAAATAATAACTTAAAATTTGCTAAAGTATATATTAAGAAACATTTTTTTGGACTTACATTAATAAAATTTTAATTAAACTATACTCTGCAATCTGACCTCAACCTCTTGAGGTAGGCAACCCTAATATATAGCCTGTATTATAGAAAAATTATCAAAAGTAACCCAGTCTCAAAAGAAGAAAGACTTTATTAAAAAATATCAATTCTAACATGATTTTTGTTCTTCTTTTAATCAAGAATAGTCACAACATAATCTGAAAATTTATTTACCATTTCTTCACTAGCAGATCTTGACTGCACATTTTTCTCTTTCTTACAGCGGCATACTTCTCATAGGTATGCTGGGAGTCAAATCTGAAAGTATCAGCAATTTCAAAATATGTTTGATTATCCTTACCAAATAGAACTTAAGCCTACCATTAATTCAATTTAAATTATAAATCACGAGGAGGTACCAAAGATACAGATTTTGAAATCATGATTTCAACTTGCGTAATCTTGGTTCTAAAGGCATACTCATGAAAAAGTAAGAAGATAAGCATCTACTTTATCTGTTTTTGCTGAGAATAATCATTGATGATATTAATTAAAGTAACTGTACAGCTTTTTCTACATTTTAAGATACAGGATAAGATTCACATCATCCCATAGCATGCTGTTATCCCAGAAAGCTATAATTGGTCAAATCTTGTAGTTTTGTGAGAGTCACGTCTCTAGAATAATATTTTTTTAGAATAGAGAATGTGAATAATGCTACTATTTTGTATCAAAAAACTTCATCTCCTTATGTATAGGCAACCCTTATGACAAACACTGAAATCAATCAGCTGATATATTGATCTCATATCCTGATGTATTTCAAATTGTTACTTTAAACTGAATTAAGGTTACATATGTATTCAGTATGTTCTTCTTTAGTTCAATCATTGTGGCACAATTAAATTTCTAATAAATATGTAAGTAGCCTTATTCCAATTAATACAATTCTTTCCCTACTAAGAAAGCCTTTACATAATCATTTATGCATTAAGCTTTCCATTGAAAATTTTATTTGATTTCATTTCTTTAGGCAATGCACTGAATGAAGATTGAATTGTTCATATTTTAAAAATATAACACCTGAATTTTTTAAACAAAACTCTCCCTCAGGGTTCAACTACGCTGATGAATTTTGTTAGCAGAACTAAAAATAGTCCTTGAAAGAGACACTGCTAATTTTAGAATTTCCAATTCCTGAACCATATTACTTCCATGAATTTTATGGATTCACAACCTAAATATTTTTATTTTACTGCTTGAGTTATTGCAAGTGCAGATGCAGATGAAAATGACCACTCAGTAACCAATAGTTCAATAATTATATGATCGAATTATTGTACATAATAATTTATTATTAAATAGCTTAGCTGTAATAGTGAGAAGTATTAAGAAGAAAATGGTAATTCATAGATTTCCTTTTTCCTCATGAATGATTTTAAGATTATATAACTAAATATGTACTGCATATTACAAATACAAACTACTTCTAGTGTTAAATACCACTTTGCCTCACTCAAAACTCTACATAACATTGGCCTTCAGAATATACACAATTTACCAGAAATATATACTTAGCTAAACATTCAAGTAACTATTTGTCTTCAAGAATCCAAAGTAATTCATATTATTGCATGATCTTACATTTAAAGCGCTACATTGTAAAGAATTACTGACTGATTAAATTAAAGTTTCTGCTCAAACAGTGTTGATAAAGAGGTCAAGGAAGGTAACATGAGATATATGTAAACGAGAGTACCTTACCGTATCAACAACTTCGAAGTTGTAAGTCAAATTGTCATTCGATTATCTCACTTGCTAAAGATTGTGAGAATTGTTCCTATTGCCAGCAGCAATCTATTATATTACGTTTAACTTTGACCTTTAAAAGCGGTTCATAGATATATAACAACATTTGTATGAATAACAGGTATTTACGGTCTTGTGTGAATCAATATAGGAAGTATACAGTTATTATACACCGCGGAGACAATTCTACTTTCACAATCTTTATAACTAGGCAAACTTATCGTTACTTTATTTACTTGAAAATGTTTTAAGGAGGGTTCACGTGATTCTTCGCACTGCAAACGAACAAATTCAGCTTTAGTAAACCTCCAATATTCTTACAATATTTTATCTTCCTATTATCATCCTAGAATGCCGAAGAATACCGTTAATTTTTCCCTCCATTCAATTCGAATTTGCATCTACAGCGCCACATTGGGTTACGTTCTAACATCACACTACCTGTAAAATTTATTGAAAGCATTCACAGAGAACAAACAAATTCGTCGAACTTAGTAATATTTTCGAAATAAATCATGGATTACTGAAGGAAATAAAACATTGAAATTTGATAAATAATAATAGGAAAATAAAACAACGCCCATTAGGTGTATAAATCCCCTCCAATATATTTGACCACCGAAACTATTATTTCGAAGCAGAGAATACCCCACCAAAATATTTAACACTTTTCCGCTATTTTTTCTGTAAAATAACCGAGTGTCACAAAAATTAATGGAAAAAGTTTTTTTTTATCCCATAAGTTAGATCATTGGTGGCAGAGGATACTAGAGCTGCTATCTATCAGTGACTTTCTGAACTGAAAAAGCTCCCGTGCTCAGCGAAATTTAACTTTGTATAAAATGCTGTTTCGCGTTTAAATATATTTCACGAGAATATATTCTGCCTAAAGATAAGCTATTTTCCTAATGAGAAACATTTACTAACGAGGTCTATTTATCATCAAATTAACAACGATTAATGACAAACTTCAGAAAATCTTACCTACCTAAATAAATGTGCAGTTGACCATAGATACGTGCATAGGAATGTGTCACTTAAATCTTAAGATAATATAATTCAGATTGCAGCTTCCAGCTACCACCTTGGCACTTTAAATAATTTACAATCTTCCCTGTGCTGGCCTAAAAAAACAAACTTTGATTATGCTAACTCATATAGTAGTACCTAGACTCCTTTCATTGTAAAACCTTAGAAAAAATTACATAATAAAACACCATTAGACATATACCGTCACCAGCCTTAAGATATTTGGAAGAGGTAAATTACAGGCTATTGATACAATGCATTAATATTCCAACTAATTTGCTCAATTCCATGGTTATTGACTACAGACGAACTTATAATTCTTAAACATAATTTCACCATCAAAAGTTATTTTTCACTGAAGTACTTGAACTTTTATAAAATTAAAACCTATAATTGTATGAGGTTATCATTCATGTAAAATTTAACTTTTGACCATAAGCTTAGAAACTCCTTTTTTAATATTTTCCAAGATTGATCAAGACACAAAGCATTCAACTTGCAGCTCAATGGCTACATAAGAAGACTTCTGATATTAATTAATAAGAAACTTACATCATGTGGTGCAGTAAGAGGTATATCTACAGCTCTAGTATAACAGAATATCAAACCTAAAATCCTTTAATAGCTTCAAGATAACCACACCTCTTACAGATTTGAATTATGTAAATACTGGATATGATTATTGAGATGGTCTTGTTAATATTTATTTTATTGGTTTGATGAAAGAAGCGTTATGGTTATGGGGAAATATAAAGTCACTGAATTCAATGAGAGTGAGTGAGATTTCTAAGTTTAAATTTATAGTAGTCATATTTTCCAATATAGTGAATAAAATTTAACTCAATGAACTATGTATGTATTAGAAGATCATGAATAAAACTAATATGTAGAGGAAACCTTATAAGGTACATGAGTTTTCTTATCTGATATATTTATTACCTTTAAGTATTATTATCTTACTTCTATGAGCAAAACCTAGTCAGTTGGCTCAGTTTGTTATTATGAATTTAACTTCAAGGGTCTCTGCATAAATCTAACTTCCTTTGTACATACAATGGAACAAGAGTAACATATCCTGCAGGGTATAGGCAAAAGGGCAGCAAATTTGAATACAGTAGTAATTGATTTAAACAAATTGAATTTAATCCATCAAGAAGAAAATTAACTGCACCATAGTAAAATGAAACTGTGATGAAAGGAGACATAAAGAAATTCAGTTAAAAAATAATGGGTCAAATAGAGTGAGAGGATTACTCAAGAAAGGGATTGAAGGTAAAGTCATTAAAGGATTAAAAGGGAGAACAATTACTCCATGTTTGATGATTTTGCATAGCATTGAATTAATTAACTTTACATTAATGAATAATTCAATTCACTTCATTTAACAGTTAAACTATAAGTTTGAATTTATAATGACAATTTTAAGCTATTAAAACATAAAAATCAAATTATATCGTTCATTGAGACATTCTCAGGGTCTACTATAGTAGACCCTGAGAATGTCTTTTGAACCTAAAACCTCATGAGCATTATCATAATATAATATAGCTTTCGTTGGGGGGGGGTTACGAAACACTCATCCTTACCATGATAACTTCTCTTGAAAGTAGCAATAGAAAGTGCCCAATTTCATTTGATTATATGTAATGCTAATTTATGCATAGAATTATTATTTAAGAAAAGTAACTGGATGATAAAGTACTCATGATACCTTCTGCTGGATGTAACTAATACATGTTAAAGAGATATGTATTTCTATGTATTACTGTTCTCACTGTTACAAATGTTTTATCCTTATCTATTCTTACCTTATCAAAGAAAGCAATGCATGGATAAATAATTTTCTCTGAATATAAAAAACTATTTCTTGAGGATCTTAAGTTGTGAATGCAGTATGTTAAATTATAGGCAAGTTTTACTTGAATTAGGAATTAAACATGAAAATCGACTTTCATTTTATTCTTGAAAGTGTTGCAAAAGTTCAGCGTAATTCTCGTGTAAGTATCTACTTACACGAGCAGCACGAGCATTACGCTGAAGTATAGACTTGCTCAGAAAATTAAAATCACCGAAAAATAGGCGATAGTAATCGAATGATATTGCTCATAAGTCGATAGAAAGTCGATATAGCACAAATCTCGTTGATGTTAGGAAGTATTTATTCTTTTTTGTTCTTTAATTTTAGTTCGTATGAGTGTGAAATCTTTGAAATATTCTTACAAATAAACCACATGTAATTTGCGCTTCAAGTGGCTGCTAAGTAATTTTGCGAGTAGCTTTCTCATAGTAATATCCTTGTTTATTTTTTTAGCATTACTCTTAACCTGCTGGTTTTCATTGCAGTAATATTCATCAAATGGGAAACTACTTTCGTTGAATGAAACGCGATGAAGGACGTCCCGGAATTGAAGGAGATAATATTAGATCTGAAGGCCTATTATATGTATTTACCGATCTTTAGTCGGCAGTATTCTTTGCTTACTAATAATGTTTGTAACAGAAATATGTTACAGTAGATAATTCAGCATAAAAATGTTTCATGAGATATCATCAGAAAACGATCATCAATGCCAATTACACTAGTTCCATGCGAGCAAATACGTGTGCAGTGAATTTGAGGAACATTGAAAATAAATTTTGAGAGCAGCTGCAAAAATAGTAGAATTCTATAATTTCAGAGCACTTTCGAGAAATATACCTTTACAGCGATTTATATGGTATCTACATAATTATTGTCGACGGAAAAACTCAGGGTAGGAGTTATATTATGTATAGTTAAGGTAAATTTCTCTTTAATTAATCCATTTAGCTTAACTATATTTGTCCTGACAGTTTTATGATAATCGGAAAATATTTAATCGAGGGAACATTCTAGCAAAATTTTAATTATTTTGGTGATATAGCTCAGATATTTACGAATATTTGCAAGGATTGCGTTCAAACGGAAGTATTCTTTTTGCAGATTAATTTTTTTNTTTATGAACAAAAAAAACACAGTATGGTTTGATTCACTTGAAATGATGATTTAAAATGTACAGTAACTTCCTAATTGAACTTATAGAAAAGAGAAATGTGTGCATTATTTGCTCACATTAGAAATTTTGGTGTGATATTTTCAATGAATTGTAAACATTGTTACTTGGGAATAAGTCTTTATCTTTTTCTACATTCAATGACAAAGTTTCTGCTATGAAATTGGAATTAGCAATCAAGGTGCCATATTACATCCATTGGGATCGCCATTGAGGTTGACGCATCCTCAAGCAGTGAACCTGGTAAAATATTTGTATACTTACATGTTTATAACTCTAATTAATCTAAACCCAACATTAATATTACAGGAAGAAGTGCAGGAACTCTTATATTTTGAAAGGATTTACTTTTGAGGTTATATAATAACCTCTAGAAAATGTTATTACTACTGCCCATCAATAAAAATTACAATAATTAAGCTTTCTCTAGCCATCATATCATTGGATGCAAAAAATTGCTATTTATATAAGACTGCAGTACTATGACTGCCAAGGAAGAATGTTAATAAAAATTTATGATTTCCATTACCGTGATTGAAAAATAAACTAGGTTACTTATTTCATTCTCTGAATAATTTCAACTATAATGAGCAATATCATGAATAATATGTTGTATTTAGAGCTGAAGGCTTTCAAATATGTCAAAAAAATTTGAAGTATGAGCACGTAATCTTCAAAAGAAAACAAAAAAGCGATACAGGGAAATAGCCGCCAGGACGGATAGATATTTTTGGTCATTTTTCCCGCGAAGTATCAGAGAAGCTAATAGCTATTCAGGATAGTTAGGGATATAGGTGTTTTACACCCCCTGCCACGTGCCATTGGCAGTTTGCAGGGCGTAAATGTAAATCAGTTAGGCAGCATTTAAAAAATGATTTTGGCAATGTCAATTGCTCAAGGCTACAATGTTTTCAATTAATAAAAAGTTGAGAGATAAGCTATTGTATGAGAGAAATATGCTAGTTGAGGAATCCAAGTTTGAGTATGGAGGACTTGGCTATGCATCATAATTCCAACCAATTTATGGCTGCTTGGGAAATTATAATGAGTATAAAAATGTCTAGTAGTACATTTTAAAGTCAAAATTTTCTTCATTCACTGGGTGGTGAAGACAAGTTTGAGTGACAATAAGTATAATCCCAACAGGTTTTCCTATCCTCTCTCTTATTTAATTGTTGTTCTCTGAGACTTGCTTTGGTTGTGACTCTTCAACAGTTCAGTGGATTCTTTGCATTTTAGTCTAAACAATGAAATGTTTTCATAGTCCTTGGTGAAAGGCATTTTTAATTTTGTGTATTGCTAGGAAATTAATAGGATTAACACAGTTTTAAGAATTAAATCAAGGTAAAATTGATAATTATTATTGTGATGAAACATGATATTTATTTGGGAACAATGATAAGGGTAATGCTAAAGTGCCACATTTCCTAGAAGATTTATGAAAAGGAATAGACTAATCTGAGATTTTTTGTTTTAATGATGAGATTCAATCCTGTTTATCAACATCGTTTGTTGTAAACGATTATTTCCTTTTGTCAACATAATATCCCATTTGCAATAAGTGGTATTTAAAATTATTATTACATAAATAATAATAATTGATTCCTAAAATACTTAAGTGCTGGTGCATTAAAATCAAAATTTCAAGCTAAAAAGTACCTCTTCAAAACCAGTGGTTAACTTTTCCAGCAAATATAAAATGTGAGCCTTCATTGCTGTAATGCAAACAAGTGAGGCTGTTTGCATTACATCATCTACCATAACTCTAGTAGCTCACTATAATAATTTCCAATTAAAACTCTTTTAAGTCTATTTAATGTGGAGACTTTAGTAATTTAAATGACTGTTAGGGTTGGTTACCATAGGTTTTTTAATATTGGCTGGACTGCTTTACTCTTGAACTTAAGTTAGAGCATATTTGTGAATGATGTTTTTAGGAGTGTCATCGAATGTACAACTATCGGTAAAACTACAATAATTAGACCAATAAACATATCTGAAGCCAAAAGTAATTATTTATAGCCATGCACATCAGTTGATGTGCTGTAACATTCACTATATACTACTAGCTGTAATTCCTGTAGCTATCTATACATATTTCTGACTGGAACTCATGTATGCTAAATATAATGACAGTTACCTTAGGTGAGTGCTGTATAATATAACAATGGCTTACATTTACTATGTTCTAGATGACATAGCCCTTCTATACCACCATTTGTTACAGCTGAGCTGAGCTTACAACAGTTTAGTAGAAGCAGCATGTTGATATGGCTGCTGAAAGAACCAATTCTAGCACCAAACATTGTGGTAATATTTATTAGTCTACCATACATTTAAGAGATATTATAGGATTTCTTTTCCATACAGAAGGTCTGAGGAATTGTTGTTGCTTTATTTTTGTGGGTTGTCTTTTTCTGTCAATGAAGGCCTAAACCTAAATTAAATCTGAAAGTTATATGGTTTGCCTCAATAGTAGAATGTGTGTTGCTATTTTAATACAGATTTTTGCTTAGATAGATGAAATTTAGAAAATGTCAGTAGAACATCAACTGTTAATTGACAGTCCAAAAATTAACTAAATAAGGTTATATGTGCATACACTGGCTTTTGCCTCTATTCTGAAAAAAATATAGCTGTTCCGATAAAGTCAAATTATCTGAATAATTATTGGAATTCAAGTTATGTCAAACATTATTTCCATGAATGTGTTGTAAATGTGGGTTATTGATTTTGCTAATGTTACTTTAAACATTCCATTATCCACATCAAAATTTCAACTACCAAAAATCAAGAGATACCTTTTGTGTAGGCTTGTCAATTTTTCTTTGTGATATTTTGGAAAAGCCTTAAGAACATCATTCTCATTTTAGGTTTTTGAAGTAAATTACATACATTTTAGAGCATATTGGCTATTTAATTACCTGGTATTTCTAAGCCCATGTCAAAATAATTTTATTGCCTTTCTTTAAAGACAGGGTTTCTATATGGGTGAGAAGTGTTTGTACATGAAATAATATTCAGGTATCCCCAAAATATAAGATAAAATATTTATTTCCAAGAAAAACCAGAGGAAGCCACATTTATTTTTCTTATAAACATAAGTTAATTTATGCAAGTATTTTTTATGAACAAAAAAAACACAGTATGGTTTGATTCACTTGAAATGATGATTTAAAATGTACAGTAACTTCCTAATTGAACTTATAGAAAAGAGAAATGTGTGCATTATTTGCTCACATTAGAAATTTTGGTGTGATATTTTCAATGAATTGTAAACATTGTTACTTGGGAATAAGTCTTTATCTTTTTCTACATTCAATGACAAAGTTTCTGCTATGAAATTGGAATTAGCAATCAAGGTGCCATATTACTTCCATTGGGATCGCCATTGAGGTTGGCGCATCCTCAAGCAGTGAACCTGGTAAAATATTTGTATACTTACATGTTTGTAACTCTAATTGATCTAAACCCGACATTAATATTACAGGAAGAAGTGCAGGAAGGCGGTCAATAACAAATAAGGGCAAATCTCTTATAAGGAGGAAGAAGTATCTATATTTTCAATTCACAAAGGCTTGATTAGGTAAGTTGGCCTTTTATAGTTTGGAAATTGTTGCTTGGTAGATATTTACCTCATATTACATATGAGCAATAGCACAAATGAGAAAAAATCTGTCATCAATATATGCTTTATAACAGTTTTCAGGATTGATAATTAGGAAGATTAGTATTCCCAAGGAGAAATGGATATGAAAAAAGTGGCCGGTGCTTCTATGAGGTTGTGGCTGTGGACATGGCTGCTTAGTCAGATGAACCTCTTGCCCTTGCCCACAAAGTCTCTCTTATGGCATGTCATATTGTTGTTGCTTAATATCTCAATTGACTAGAGCAGTCACCTGGAAATTGGAAGATTTGGGTCCAAGCCCCAGTCCTATCGGACTTTTTTCACTCCCGTTTCTCCTTCGGAATATTCTTAGGGACACACCTTAATATGCAATGTTACCTTTCACCCTTTTCTTTAGGATCATTAGTAATTATTGTATATCATGCTTTGGGTATGTCATACTTTGGGTCATGCTTTATTCCACTATGTGCAAATGAAGTAGCTGTGCATGAGGTAAGACATTTATGAAGGATATTGAGGTCTGTATGAACAATGAAAAATCTAAGGGCCAGCTTCACAATTTGAGGCACACCTGCATTTTTGTATTATCAACTTTCTGTATATTATAAGCTAGAATCGTATTGGAGTAATTGTTTTACGTCTTTTCTTCAAGTAAGAGTTATTTTAGCGAAATTCGAATACTATCAATAGATTCTGGCAAGGATTTGTAGTAGGAAGCCATAACGAACTGAGAAAATGAAAATTAGACGGTAAACGTACGGTGGTACGGGTAAACGTCTAATTTTAATTTTCTCAGTTCGAAATTCGAATAAAATATTTCTAGCATTCGCTCGTATCAGTAACACATTAATTTTCCAGATTTTTGTAGTTCTGATCGAAGTTTTCTGAATTTAATGGGCCAGGATTATATTTTACTGATAATTGCATCTAGAATATTACTATGCGTGAGATGATGAATTGTTATTTAATCATTTTACTGTTTATAGGCATCCCTAAAAATCGGCAGATATTACATTTTTATCCGTAATAAATTATAAATTTAGTAGTGTAATTATAAATATATAACAGTTACGATATGCCATAAAATTAATAGTCACTTCTCCAGATTTGCATAAATTATTCCCTGAAAATCTGAGAAATAGATGAAGTTGCGCAGAAAATTTAATACTTCACTAGAAGTAGATTCGGGGTCGAGGAATTTTTCGAATGCGTACGTGATCATTTTCGTCCATCTGTCTCGTACCATCGCTGCAAGTGAAGCCTCACGCGTAAAAAACGTACGACGAAAAAGATTAGCATCGAGTGGAGATTTTCCGGGAAACAATTTGATCTGCGGGAAGAGAAATCGACACGAACTGCTGGAGGACAAAGCTTACATCCGGATCCAACTCTGTATGAATTATATAACCGTAGGAAATACCTCGCCACGGGTTGACGTTGTGAGGGATGGTATTTTATTTACAGCGTTGCTATTCAGAATCATCCCTTCCTACCTGGAAGGAGCATGCAGAAATGTGTATTAGTCCTGGCTTCCTTTTCCCACGATACTTTGTGAGGTATGTGCCTCATGGCATTTTATGATGCAATGTTTCGGAAAGAGGTACAATATATTGCGTTTAGCCCACTTTGCCGACAGTTTTAATACATAACGTACCACCCTTCTCTACTGAAAGAAGTTGCTTCGTTTTTGTTTCATTTCAACGTGGATTTACGAGGTCGCCTTAGTACGTAAATAATGGGGATAAGTGAAACAGAACATAGAATAAGAAAATTTATCAGTTTTTTGTATTATTTTGTAACATTTATTGTTCAATACTTCTTTATTGCAATTATTATGTACTATTTTATTTTTTTGATATCCGTATGTGTTCCTAAAGCACTCATGAAAATTAAAAAAGTTAGAGTAAAGAAGTTATGTTTGTGATAAGGAAGGTTCTTCCTCGTTTGACACATTTTTTTGTAAAGAAGTCATCTGACGTCGCGTCGCGACGCGACGCCGACGCGTCGTTTGCCTTTTCCTGTTTCGTTCAGCAAGCAGCTGTTTATAGCAAGAAATCGCATCAATTACACTTCGCCTTTTAACTTCTATCAAAATTAGAATCATTTTGAATGAATTGACCTACAATTTCCGTTATTATGACTAAACTTATTTTTAGTAAATCCGTTGAAAGTTCCTTTTGTTCCTCATCTTCGGAAATGCTAATTAATTTGGATTAACAAAATCATGCGCAATTTCTGGGAATCCCAATACCGCGTTCGATTTTTGGGAATCCCAATAAAACCGCGCAAAACTGAAACAGCGTTAAGCGGGGTCTTACTATACTTCTTAATGTTTTCGCATACTAGAGTATGGATTGGACTATTGACTAATATTTAATGCACGATTATGAACAGAATGCTCACTTTCTGTGAGTGAGGGTCGTAGCTACCAATTTAGCGATTTTTTCGCTAGATCTAGCGACTTTTTCCTTCTTTTAGCAACGTTTTCCCTGTTTTAGCGACTTCGTATTACATTTAATTAATTAAGACATAATAATCCTATTGTATACATTTAATTTTTGCAATTCCTGATCTGATGTTACATTTATAGAAGCGAATGAAAGCTATTTAATTTGTTAACTACCTCTTAGACGATATTGTTTGCTGAGTTAAGTGACTTTTTAGCTACTTTTCACGTGCATCTAGGGACATTAAAAAATTAATTGGCATATATGGCAAGGATATATTAGATACTTCTTCCACAGATAGATGCCATGAAGGTAGGCAAGTCATGTGGGTTGTCACGTATCTCGCTTTCTCGTTAACTAAATATGAATTATTTGGCCCGTTCTCTAAGTATTGATGAAGTCCTTCCAAGATCCAAAGTAGGAGTAAGTCTGTGCAATATATCATTGAAATACTTTTTTAACGATTTTGAAGATATGCACTAAGCCCACTGTTTCACTCACCCATACCTCCTCATTCTAGATGAAATGTAAGTATGACCAACGCTTTCGTATCTTCTTAAAATCCACTGATCATGCTTTACGATCAACCGCATGCTGTACATACAATATATCGCCATCACATCTCACTAAAATCCACTAATGTAAACCACTCGATTACACAACGGGAATTAGAAATGAAGGTCGAAATTACGACTAAAGAGGGAAAATAGGCATCGGTCTATTTCTATACCTCTCCTTTTTCATCGCTGTATGACTTACTAGACTGTTACGAAAAAGTAATTGGCTAATTACAGTTAATCTAATCACGCCTTGGAATTTTTTCAGTGACGATCAGGTCATACCGCATGCTCAGACTATGCAAGAGCTTCACGAGTTCTTATGCATCAATTCTTTGCAAATCTATTGCAGCACGGGTACTCCATTCTATTTCATCAACTGGAACTGCTGCTGGAGGAAGAAAGAATGTTAATTAGAAATCACTTAGACGAGAGGAATCAAGAAATTTTAGTGTAAAATACGACTCGACTTATCGAATGCTACAAACGGGTGGAATATTTTTGTTAAATTAAACTGAATGAGAATGGTTCAAGGAGGGAAATATCGTCTTTGTCACGAGTGTACTATCTTTGAATGTAATCCGTATCTAGTGGAACTTCTCGTAGCCAGACTACTCCTTAACGGATAACTCATCCATAAAAGCCGCCCAGCAGGTACTCTCTAACCAAATTAAAAATATAAATTTTCCACTATTATTTTCAATTTTATTGATCTAAGACACGTCAATTAAATGCTAATTTCTGTATTCAAATAAAATCTAAGTGCCAGATAATCTTCAGTTCTTCATCGTATCGAATCAACAATCTCGATTAGAATTAGAGGTGGAATCATATCTTAGAGTTGTACGGAAGGGCATATTTACCCTATGATGTATACGTGGTCACAAAAATGTTGTTTTTTGATTAATTACAATAATATAATGTATGCGAGCGAATATTAAAGTCTGCCCCTTTTCCGTCGAAATACTAAATGTGCAAGAAATTTTAAATCAAGGATTTTTTTATGTATCTTTCACTGTTCTTCAAAAAACAGCTAATGCGGATCTGGCATTCGTCTCTTCGGTCCAAGGTGAAAAGTCACTAGTAGAAATCTAAGACAAAAAATTACTGATTGTTAAATTAATAAATCGGACAGGCTAACTGACGGTCATAATAGTAACACAAAAACTCCAGAACCATCAAAGGAAAACTTACAAGACTCAAAGGAGTACATGGGACTTGTATCCGTTGTCCCGGACAAGTCCGTTGTCGTCCGTTCTCTGAAGATGCTCCCATTGGGAGCGAAATATGTATCAGCTTTGAGTTTGGTAAGCTTTTCGTTGATGTTTTTACTTGCGTTTCAATGAAACATTTACTAATTAAATTGTTGGACACCCGTACTTTTAAAACTTCACTCGTGATAGTTCTGATAAATAGGTCATTCAATCTTAACTTTGGAAAATTTCGTCAGGCGCTTCCCGTTTTCTTTTCTTACCAATATTACCCTGACGCTTTCTTCCACGAGGTTTCGTTTTCCATGTCGCTCGATACTCACCTCGACGCGCTCTCTCGTCATCGCGTTATTTTGAAGTCGAAACGAACATGTTTCATGTATTGTTGATACGTAAACAATCATCGCGCATTATCTATCTCCCCTTCATTTTCGACCTTATCGGCCTCTTCGTGACGATTTAGGCCGGAGTAGGTCTGCTGTGTTTGACGTTGCCCTTCGTTCAGCCATCCTTGTTAGTAAGGCATCCAACAGACTATGTTAAATCGCAATTCATGCCTCACACATGATCGGAGATACAAGCGTTGGGTGGAGCGGCAGTCGAAGGGAAGTTTCTCACAGGGATGACAGAGTGTCTTCACTTTTGTAATACGGAATAGGTCCACCCAGGAGCCAAGGACTTTTCGAAAGCGGTTCATGGAAATCGTCTGGGTATAGGGTCTTCCATTGCCTGGTTTTGATAGGAAAGCTAAAGTTCCGCGTAAAGCTGTTTTTGCACTTTTCTTTAAGGTAATACATAAGGAGTAAAGTTTCACGAAAGGAATTTCTTCACGATGTGGAAAGTGGAAAGGAATTATATCACGATGAACATTTCTGTGCGACTTGCATGAAGGAATATGCTTAACATTACAGATGTTCTCAAAAATGGTTGTTAATCAGCTACATAGTTACCTTGTCTTATTCGAAGATGTTTATCTAATTTGTTTATCGATTATGTTATGATTTCTGTTTATGATTCTTGGCAACAGAGAAATCGTAAATTGGGTCATTCAGAGACATAGCGTGAGAAAATTTATATTTAAATTATGAAAGTATTCATAGGGACTATTGAAACAGAATTATCCGATGCAATTTCATGTTTAGAAGTATGTCACAGTATGTTCAGCGCTGGTAGTCATACGGGTACCTCTTACCCGCAGATGTTCTTAAATAGCTAAAAAATTAATCCAACTTGTAAGTTTTCAATGATTTGAGCGATATTGTTTGCTACTAATCAGGAGAAATCTAAATATATTTTACTTAGCGAGAAAATTTAGTATTATTGCAGAATTGTTTTCACCGTAGCCCCACAAATTAGATTGATCAGCAACAAACAAGCAAAACTTATTAATGGACGATTAATATCCTTCGCGTTCGGTTGATACATTAAATATTTTGTTCGGAATTAATTTAACAATTTTATTCGAAAATCTTTCCCGATACACTCTGTAGTAATGATTGCTTGAAGACTTTCGTTAAGACTTGACTCTCCTTTCTGAAAACGTTTATGGCATCATCCCTGTAGCTATTCCTCCCTTGCTATAACTACTGGACTTATCAACAAAATCTACGGAGAATCAGCATTATCAACCCCAAAAGCATCGGCGCCTCAGGAGACGGCCGGGCTTGCCTGCGTTTCGGGCTGGATCTGTGTTCAAGCAGGATTCGCATTCACTTTCCTAAAATTCTTTCCCAAGGAGAAACGGATGTGTAAAAAGTCGGGTAGGACATAGACTTAAACCCGGAAAAGAAATCTAGCTACCTTTCCCCCTTTTCCTTCTAAAATTCTTTATTAACCATTTTTCCGTAGACGTTCTCATACACGAATTGATCTTTGCCTTTGTCAGCTCTGGTAACAGACTCATTCCTACCGAATTTCCAGCCGCGATCCGTAAGCAGCGATGCAGTTCCTGATCTTTCCTTCTAACTCATGATTATTACCCACATGCTACCTTAACACATTCCCTTCTTTTTACGAATGTCGCGCATTCTATAACGTGACCTAGAAAGTACAGAGTCTCTTCAAGATGCGCTCACGAAGTGGGGAAAATCCCTGTTCTCCAACTGAACGTGCGAATCGAGGATCAGCGCGTGCCAGATTGGACGTAAGAGGCGGTCTAAATTCAAGGCGCGAACTCCGTGATCTCCCGTTGCCCTTCAGCCGACCTCGGATCCTTCAAGGAAGACTTTCATACTACCCGCGTTTCATCTACTCATTCTCCTTACCGCCAGCGGCCGGTAGATAGCGGAGCGATATTCGCACACCCCTTCGACTACATTCCGTGAATGCCAAGCGACCGCTCGCAATCGCCCCCTTGTGAAGTTGTCGTGAAGATTCAAGGAAACAATAAAAATCGCGGCGAAACGAATACCAAATGTATCGATAACGCTTTAATCTCTTCCTGGCTCATGCTTGTTTGTTTTGCTAAGAAGGGAGACTTTTTTTTCGTTCTGGCCTCCAAAAGACAGCTTGCCAACCGTCGGTGGGCAAGTTATGGTTTTCATATCCTTAGGAGGACATCCGGCCAGCACTATATAATTATTTTGAGGGAGTCCAAAATGCGTGGTACTTAATACCTTATAATGCTAGGCGTTAATCGTTTCTGAAAGTAATGTCGCATTGGTCTCTCACTCGGCCGTTGAGGTTTAATGAGGATATTTTAAAGCTGTTGATGATTGTGAAGAGTAATTGTGAAGACCAAAAAGAAGAAGAACAAGAATGAATTGCGTTTGCTCTAATTTTCATATATTTCAGCATATTTCATTATTTTTTGCTAACCTTTTTTATTTTCGTGATAAAAAAACATTAATAAAGCGTGGTTAATATATCTTTGAAGGGCACTCTCTATTTTGATTGGAGCTTCTCGTCTCACCTATTTATAAATATGAAAAAAAAGTATATTATTTCCATCACTAGTAAACGCCCCCGTCAAGCACGGCGGAACTTAATTTAGTAACAGCTAATGCGGATCTGGCATTCGTCTCTTCGGTCCAAGGTGAAAAGTCACTAGTAGAAATCTAAGAATAAAATTAATGATAGTTAAATTAATAAATCGGACAGGCCAACTGACGGTCATTATAGTAACACAAAAACTCCAGAACCATCAAAGGAAAACTTACAAGACTCAAAGGAGTACATGGGACTTGTGTCCGTTGTCCCGGACAAGTCCGTTGTCGTCCGTTCTCTGAAGATGCTCCCATTGGGAGCGAAATATGTATCAGCTTTGAGTTTGGTAAGCTTTTCGTTGATGTTTTTACTTGCGTTTCAATGAAACATTTACTAATTAAATTGTTGGACACCCGTACTTTTAAAACTTCACTCGTGATAGTTCTGATAAATAGGTCATTCAATCTTAACTTTGGAAAATTTCGTCAGGCGCTTCCCGTTTTCTTTTCTTACCAATATTACCCTGACGCTTTCTTCCACGAGGTTTCGTTTTCCATGTCGCTCGATACTCACCTCGACGCGCTCTCTCGTCATCGCGTTATTTTGAAGTCGAAACGAACATGTTTCATGTATTGTTGATACGTAAACAATCATCGCGCATTATCTATCTCCCCTTCATTTTCGACCTTATCGGCCTCTTCGTGACGATTTAGGCCGGAGTAGGTCTGCTGTGTTTGACGTTGCCCTTCGTTCAGCCATCCTTGTTAGTAAGGCATCCAACAGACTATGTTAAATCGCAATTCATGCCTCACACATGATCGGAGATACAAGCGTTGGGTGGAGCGGCAGTCGAAGGGAAGTTTCTCACAGGGATGACAGAGTGTCTTCACTTTTGTAATACGGAATAGGTCCACCCAGGAGCCAAGGACTTTTCGAAAGCGGTTCATGGAAATCGTCTGGGTATAGGGTCTTCCATTGCCTGGTTTTGATAGGAAAGCTAAAGTTCCGCGTAAAGCTGTTTTTGCACTTTTCTTTAAGGTAATACATAAGGAGTAAAGTTTCACGAAAGGAATTTCTTCACGATGTGGAAAGTGGAAAGGAATTATATCACGATGAACATTTCTGTGCGACTTGCATGAAGGAATATGCTTAACATTACAGATGGACGAACTAGAAAATCACTACAGTCTGGTATCTCTATCTCTATTTTTCTTTAGTTATTACGGCATATTATCTACGTGCAAAAATTGATTGGCTTATAAATATAGCTGACAAGCCTCCTCAATTTCTGTTAGCTTTAGTATTGGTTAGGTAAATCATCATTTTTGTTTATTTTAAAAAATACACGAGTAATTGTAATACTGTCGAAGAGAGAAATCGAAAATAGATTTCAGAATTATGAAAGCGTGTATATGTTCTCGAAAATGGTTGTTAATCAGCTGCATAGTTACCTTGTCTTATTCGAAGATGTTTATCTAATTTGTTTATCGATTGTGTTATGATTTCTGTTTATGATTCTTGGCAACAGAGAAATCGTAAATTGGGTCATTCAGAGACATAGCGTGAGAAAATTGATATTTAAATTATGAAAGTATTCATAGGGACTATTGAAACAGAATTATCCGATGCAATTTCATGTTTAGAAGTATGTCACAGTATGTTCAGCGCTGGTAGTCATACGGGTACCTCTTACCCGCAGATGTTCTTAAATAGCTAAAAAATTAATCCAACTTGTAAGTTTTCAATGATTTGAGCGATATTGTTTGCTACTAATCAGGAGAAATCTAAATATATTTTACTTAGCGAGAAAATTTAGTATTATTGCAGAATTGTTTTCACCGTAGCCCCACAAATTAGATTGATCAGCAACAAACAAGCAAAACTTATTAATGGACGATTAATATCCTTCGCGTTCGGTTGATACATTAAATATTTTGTTCGGAATTAATTTAACAATTTTATTCGAAAATCTTTCCCGATACACTCTGTAGTAATGATTGCTTGAAGACTTTCGTTAAGACTTGACTCTCCTTTCTGAAAACGTTTATGGCATCATCCCTGTAGCTATTCCTCCCTTGCTATAACTACTGGACTTATCAACAAAATCTACGGAGAATCAGCATTATCAACCCCAAAAGCATCGGCGCCTCAGGAGACGGCCGGGCTTGCCTGCGTTTCGGGCTGGATCTGTGTTCAAGCAGGATTCGCATTCACTTTCCTAAAATTCTTTCCCAAGGAGAAACGGATGTGTAAAAAGTCGGGTAGGACATAGACTTAAACCCGGAAAAGAAATCTAGCTACCTTTCCCCCTTTTCCTTCTAAAATTCTTTATTAACCATTTTTCCGTAGACGTTCTCATACACGAATTGATCTTTGCCTTTGTCAGCTCTGGTAACAGACTCATTCCTACCGAATTTCCAGCCGCGATCCGTAAGCAGCGATGCAGTTCCTGATCTTTCCTTCTAACTCATGATTATTACCCACATGCTACCTTAACACATTCCCTTCTTTTTACGAATGTCGCGCATTCTATAACGTGACCTAGAAAGTACAGAGTCTCTTCAAGATGCGCTCACGAAGTGGGGAAAATCCCTGTTCTCCAACTGAACGTGCGAATCGAGGATCAGCGCGTGCCAGATTGGACGTAAGAGGCGGTCTAAATTCAAGGCGCGAACTCCGTGATCTCCCGTTGCCCTTCAGCCGACCTCGGATCCTTCAAGGAAGACTTTCATACTACCCGCGTTTCATCTACTCATTCTCCTTACCGCCAGCGGCCGGTAGATAGCGGAGCGATATTCGCACACCCCTTCGACTACATTCCGTGAATGCCAAGCGACCGCTCGCAATCGCCCCCTTGTGAAGTTGTCGTGAAGATTCAAGGAAACAATAAAAATCGCGGCGAAACGAATACCAAATGTATCGATAACGCTTTAATCTCTTCCTGGCTCATGCTTGTTTGTTTTGCTAAGAAGGGAGACTTTTTTTTCGTTCTGGCCTCCAAAAGACAGCTTGCCAACCGTCGGTGGGCAAGTTATGGTTTTCATATCCTTAGGAGGACATCCGGCCAGCACTATATAATTATTTTGAGGGAGTCCAAAATGCGTGGTACTTAATACCTTATAATGCTAGGCGTTAATCGTTTCTGAAAGTAATGTCGCATTGGTCTCTCACTCGGCCGTTGAGGTTTAATGAGGATATTTTAAAGCTGTTGATGATTGTGAAGAGCAAAAAGAAGAAGAACAAGAATGAATTGCGTTTGCTCTAATTTTCATATATTTCAGCATATTTCATTATTTTTTGCTAACCTTTTTTATTTTCGTGATAAAAAAACATTAATAAAGCGTGGTTAATATATCTTTGAAGGGCACTCTCTATTTTGATTGGAGCTTCTCGTCTCACCTATTTATAAATATGAAAAAAAAGTATATTATTTCCATCACTAGTAAACGCCCCCGTCAAGCACGGCGGAACTTAATTTAGTTTAAAAATATATCTATTATCGTACATATCTGGTCCTCCTAAGCACAAAAAAAATCCGTCGTAAGATC
>KZ308182.1:352036-445676 GCA_000376725.2 Ladona fulva | reverse complement strand
AATAAATTCTGTGGAAAGTAAATCTTTGATTTTTTTCTTCGTTTTTTATTATCCTAGAGCAGAGTTTCCCAAACTTTTCCTCCGGCGGAACACTTTATCAATTCTATGATATCAGCGGAATTGTATTACAGTGTCAGAAGATACGCGTAACATAAATATTTAAATTGGTATAAACTCCTTGCATTTCTTATACTATTTGGTAGGGAATTCTAAAGATTAATGGCAGAGACAATAAAAGATCTTTGGAAAGCAGTAGTTTTGTGTGTAATTCAGGAGTCCTTGTATTCGGGCTGTAACTGAGTGAAGGTCTACATTTAAAGTTATAGATATATATGTATGATGACCTTGTTTTCTTATTCACAATAAAAGACAGATGCAGAGTGAGTTTGAATCGGTGTATAAAGTTTGCGTTATAAAATGTCAAAGAGATTTAAGTATTATTTGCTTTTACAAATTGATATTCAGGAGCTGAACTATAACTACTTTTGCTGCTCTCTGGACTCTGTGGGGCTTCATCGCGGTGAAACCCCAGAAAATGCGGAGAAATCATCTACACACCGCAAAAGCATTCAAAGAATTACCACTTTTTTCTCAGTCTTACCAAGAAAATATTTTGAAATGGTCAGATGGTAATTTTTATGAGGATACTGTTTTTTAAAACACCTTTTATATGTCACGTATGTAGTACATGTAGAATTCTAGGCAGTACGTACGAAACATGGTATTATAGGGGTTAGAATACCTTCCCTATAAGTGGGAAATCTGGGTTCGAGTCCCAGCAATGACGGATGGTTCACTTCCGTTTATCCTTATCCAATAATAAATTAAATCCTTAATTTAAATGTACAAATTTACTTTTCCGTTGTTCCACCATGACCATGTAGTGAAGAAACCCGATCAATAGGAGAGAATATCTGTCGAATTTAAGGACCTATTTGAGGGAATTGCTAATTGTCGAAAACATTTTTCTGCGCCAAAAATAGTAAACTATCTTTGACTTACCTCTATCTGAAAGTAAGATAAAATATTGTGAAAGAATGAATTTTTGGAATCCTATTTTTATCTCAAAAGACTTAACTACTGGAAATACTCAATTCACTGAGTTTCAGTATATTGTGGAAGGTAGCATTCATTTTTTATAATTATTTTATACATGAAATTCTACCTTAACGTATACAAAAATGGAAATAGTTTCAAGTGTATGTTGTGAAATGTTCTGTCGCTATTTCCAGTCCTAAGATTAAACTATATTTCTGAAAATTCAAAATATCCGATAAAAAATATTTTAATATTTTATATCAAATGAAATGTTTATTTTTGTAAATATATATTTTTAGGATTATATGAATTATAGGATTTATATGAATAGTCCGCAGTAAAATTATCTTTTATGCTAACGCTTTTGCTAACACCGATTCCGCGAGACCATTCGATAAAGCTTTATTTCATTCCGGAGCACTCCGGAATGAAATAAAAATTTACCACTTGGTAAATGTGCTACAACTATAAATTTGTTGGCGTTAGAAATCTGTTTTTTATTTTATCTTCCGTGGTTTCATGATCCCTTTGAACATCTTTATTAAATTTAACATCGGAGATATCTCATCTAATAGCTTTATAGCATAAATTTTCTCTCTAAGGTAATCCCTTCTCAATGCTCAGTTGACCTTTACACGAGATTTGTAAACCTTCTTATATATCCTCAGATTTTTTTCCAGTTTCATGTTTCTCTGAGGTACGGCAGGGCAATAGGAGGAAGGAAACGATCAAACGCTTAGGGATTATTTGAAGAGTATGCGATCCAGGGAGGAAAGGTCATAAGGTCAAGAAGGGATGATCTAACGAACGACTTAGCTTTTTCCTTGATGAAAGCTGATTTAACGTAAAATATCATGGTCAGCAAAGAAGTAATGTAAACCTAATTAATATGTAGAAATTAACGAGAAAATATAGTCACGTAAGAGAAGGCATTTTTACGAATCAAGAAGAAGTATATGGAATTAATACATCATTATAATCATTGTAATAGCAACATATTCTAATCATAATATACAATACTATTATTATTATTATTATATTTTGCAGTGTACATTGGATAGCAATCAGACGGCAGTGTCGGAATATGGATTTTCAGGCAATTAAAAATTTGGGCAAAAATAACATTGTAATTGACCGTTGAAAAATTTTTTTTTAATCGAGTAAAAATTGATAGTATTTCAAAAACCGTTTACAGTTACCATAAATAAAAACATTCCGCCTACTTTTTTGTCTTAAATGTACAAATATTTCCTCGTGAATGATATTCACACAGATTTATGAAATTTAAGTTACAGGAATACTCCCAATTATTAAGGTAAATGTTCCTAAAGTGTGAGGAAGATTGGGAATGATTGAATGTGGCGAATGTGATACTGAAGATGCAGCTTTAAGTATTAAAGGGAAAGTATAATAGATTAACCGATGTTTCCGAAGCGAAAAATGCATGTAAGGATTGGGGATTACGGAGGAGTATTGTGTATAAACGGAAAAGATAACGTGTTTACCTGAAAGGGCAAAGTGAAAGAAATATGTATGTTATAATGATTATTCGTTCGATGAGCCAATTTAAACTTCCAGAGCTAATTTTTAGATTCAAGATTATTGAATTTTTAGATTGATTTTTGTTATTCTTTTTATATTTGTTTTGATTACGCAAGATTTTATTCATGTCAGTGAAATCGATTTCGTAATATTAGAATAAAAAAAGAAGAAAATTTGGCGCTGCGATTTTCATCGAAATGCTTCAAGCTTTTGATGTTGAGTCGGGCTTAAATAGGCTTTCCTCGCGTTTTAAGTTATTATTCTTACATATTAACAATGAGCTGCCTCTATGAAAATTCCTTTAATTTTCTATAATGTTATGCACTTTGATTCGTATTTTAAAATGTCACGAGCACCTGCAAGGTGCATAGTGTATATGCTTATGAGGAAGCTCGTTTCAATTCCGCTTCATCATGCATATAGCGTAATATTTTTTTTGAAGAAGTTCGCTTTGAAAAGAAGAGAATGGATAGTAACCGCTTTCAAATTGATTTACAAAACATTATCCTAGAGAAAATTAAAAGTCCTAAGTGAAATCTGGTGGAATTTCATTTTAAAAAACGAAGAAGATCTTTGATTTTTTTCTTCGTTTTTTATTATCCTAGAGCAGAGTTTCCCAAACTTTTCCTCCGGCGGAACACTTTATCAATTCTATGATATCAGCGGAACACCTTGGTTACTTTTTCTGTCAGTAAATATAAGTAATAATTGATTTCATTGAAGTAAGAGTCAAGGGTTTATTGAAATCACAATCTTCTCATAAAATCAAGAGCCCCTGATTTTTGAACATGTTATAACTTCATTCAGAACTGAAATTCATACAAGAATTATCATTCTTCATAAGTTTCTGCGGAACACTTACAAACTCTTCGTGGAACATCAGTGTTCCGTGGAACACGCTTTGGGAAACCCTGTCCTATAGCTTAGACTGCCTGTTGCCCATCGGTGAAAGACGACAAACGACTGTTAGCGAACTGTCTAAGCATTAAGGCTCTTCAAATGTTGCAGAACTTGTTAGTTTTTTATTTAATTTTTGTTGCAGTTTAATACGTGTAAGGTAATTGTTATGATGACTTTCATTGGAGCATACTCTTTCTAAAGTTAAGTAGGGTAAAATAAAATGCAATTTCAAAAAAATAATTATTGCAATATCTCATTGTTAACAATCGACTTGGTGATGATTCAAATTTCCCTAAACCTGGTTTTTAATTTCCAAGTTGTACTCGAATAATCCTTGGATAAACAATAGTATAAAAAGCGAATAAAAACGCGGTCTTCGTTAGTATAAAGGCACGATGAGCATGTGCGACAGGTTTTCTTAATTTATGAGCGACATTTACGCAGCATTCATTCAGCAATGAACTCGCAAATTCGCGATGACGTTGGAAACACGTCATTCGAGAAAGTTCGACGTATGCGCAAGATGCTTTTAGATCCCATATTAGTACGGAACTTCATCTTCTTTAGCGATTGCAAGATTCTAGTAAGCACGTAGGATACGACGCGCCATACGATATATAATGAATATTTTTTTGTTTGTTCTTGGTTTTTAAGGCTTAGTGTAAAACCTTAATTAGAGGATATAATTCAGGCATAATTTCTTTCAGAAGTTATACTCCTTTATATTAAATTAATAAATTTAGTATATATTCATACATTCCTGCATACTTTAGAATAAGTTCTGCCGCCCTTGTGTTTAAAAGATTATTGTAGCATACAATACACTGCTCCTGATCATTGATGATTATAGAGCTGTTATCCTCCTTGATGTCTTTATAGAACCGGGATTTGGGTACTTGTTTATTATTTATTATATGATGTCGTCGCAGTAAGGCGATGGGTCAGGTGTTGACGTTAACTCATACTATTAGTATCAACACCTAACGCAAAGTTTCAACATTTCAAAATATTACATGTACAATCACTAAACAATAGTACATAAAATACCCGTCCTCCAGAAGAGTAGAATACAAACTACATTAATTTACAATTTAAACAGCTATAATAAACATATTAATCTACAAACACTACCAATATCATGTGTATACATTTTATTTATTACATATACGATGAGAAGCAGTGTTTTACAGCAGACAGCGAAGTGTTTTTACGATTTAAATGCATCTACTGCATTCATCGCGTTAAAATGACATTTTTAACTATCAGTGGAGGAGAATTAGGAAACTAAGACTATCGTTACTTTAAGATGAGTGCACAGGGAAATAATCTTAAATCGCCTTTTCTTGGCTAGTTTATTCGTGTATTTAGCAAGGTTCAAAAACTGCTACGAATAACCGACAAGATTGAATTAGAAAAATACTAACATCAGATAATATCAAAGGAAACAACATAAGAGCGGAGAACATGAAACAAAATAAATTATTTAAAAAAGTTAATCGTAAATTGATTAATTTGGAGAAGATAGGAGTGAATCGGTTGAAGGAAACAGTTCTAGAGAAGGGTTGAAGGGCAAAATAGAATTGATAAGTTTTGGGGTGTGGTAGAACGTGGACCTTTTGGAGATGGAAAATCGAATGTTTCTATATTCACCCCTTCCTTTGACAATAATTAACTTACTGGGTACTTAAAATCATAAACGCACTTGTAATGAGATTTAGGAAACAAAACAAAACAACTTATTAACAAAACTCGTTTACGTTTGCTTCTAGGTTGAACAGAAATCAAAAGTTGAAGCATTAAAGAACATCCTCCTGGAATTCTCTTAATGCAGATGGACTTAAACGCTCAATTGTACACCACCGTAACTATTGCCGTTTCGATGCCATCTGTTCCTGATGATTAAGCTTCAGCGTGGCGACGGAGAAAAAATGCCGGAGGTCCGTTTAGACGTCAATGAAAGGGAAAAAAAACATCGTAACGGGCGTAAAAACGTTCCGCTATTAATTAATTTTCCTTGCGCCTCGCTCGCGATTCTCATTCTAAAGTGCATCAACCAAACAACAATATTTATGCTGAGGGCAGTCCAATTTAGCGAAAGCGAGCGAGTTTAGCGGAGACCCGAAGAATGTGCCTTAGGAGTTTGGGGTTAGTAATTTTTTCCTGTCTCCGTAACCGGAAGGAAGATCTGTACAAGGCACTCAGATTCTTAAAAACGAAAAAATCTCCATTTTTCTATTCATGCCCTAAGTCGTAAAGAATGACACAGAAGTCCGCGGTATATAAACATTCGAACGGTCGCAGTTAAACTGCCAAACCAATATTGTTTTTGCCAGCAGTCTTTGGCCTGTAAGAATGACTATGATCAAAGTTCTACCCTTTCGCCGCCTTGGACTTACTCGGAGTTTTCCCCATCTCAGTATGAAAAACTGTCAGACAAAGTTCTCTTGGTACACGGAAAGAAAAGTTTGTTTTCTGTTGAGCAAGCATTACTCCCAACATTCTCACTATTTTTTCCTCACAAGCCCAAATCTTTTTGTTGTTGCATTTTTTCTTTTAACTTTAAATATTATATTTAACTTATGTATTGACAATTGAGGCTAAGTGGAAGAGAGGCCAAGGTGGCATAACCTCCCCTTTAGTTTCATTCATTCGTTAGTCGCAAAATTTGTTTGTAGTTACTGTTGTATTATCCCTGCATGCATACGTACGTATGTTATAGTTGTTTCAGAATCTCATATCTCTTCATTCAGATAATGAAACGACGACCTTAGAGAGACCTAGTTTACCAACCTTTTCAATAGTTTCTTCATCGCAGATCTTCGTGGCAAGTATTCGTTTTCCTTCCTCAAGCGGCTGTCAGTTTTTCAATGGGTGGTTCGTTGCCACCGCGTCCGTCGTATCAATTAACTTTTCCAAACTCCGAAGAGCGTAGCGAGCGACGGCCGTCAATTGGCACGATTGTTAGCCTTCACATCCAAAGGGGAGTCCGCATGCTCCTTTTACTCATTCCTTCCGTTTCCCCGACATCTTTCGCCTAGAGGAAGCTTTTCGCCCCAAACAATGGAACATCGAAGATGGAAAAACGCGAGCGGAATCGCAATTCGGTGGAGAAATGGCTGCGTAATTGCATCAGCACTCCCCTCGTTCCTCGCGAATTAAAATTAGTCCGATTGTTTAATCGCTGGAAAATTGAGGGCCCATAAACAATTCTTCTCGAAGTCCGCGGCCGCTTCTTTGTTTTTCCACCGGCTGAATTTTATTTGATGCGGATTTCCGCTCTTATGAAACAGGAAAAGAACAATGAATGCATTTTGAGCATAAATTCGACGTAATTAGTATTCTCTCTGTGTATGAGTCAGTTGGTCAGCGGTTATTATGACTAATATATCTCAATAAAGAGATTTTCACCGAGATGTATGTTTAGGAAGTTAATCTCTCTGAAGTTTTTCTATGAGGCTCTGCAGCTCCTGGAATAGAATTAATTAAAAGATGAAAAAGATCATAAATAAAGTTCACAAATCGTAACTAGAAGGACGTAGATGTCACTGTCATTGCTCAAACTACTTTGAACGTTTAAAAAAATGTTGTCTTAAGTGATAATACTACATTAATAATGTTATGCAATTGTTTTTCAAATACTGATTTAATTTACCATTTTTATTGCATCGAGGAATTGTTGTCTCCTGAGTAAGAGTTCTCAATATTATCTAAGAAAATGTGAATCTCTTTGCATAAACAATTGGGCATTTAATTCAAATTTTTCTTTAGTATGCATAATCTACCAATCCATCTTAGTATCTTCGACAAAACTTCCGCTGTAAGCCACAACTCTATAAAACCGACGCACGTTCGCTAAAAAATAAACAAAAAACGCATTAATGCGGGAAATGCGGAGGGAAAGGACCACGGTATTGAATCGGTTCTCGGAGAAAGGAAAACCGATGTGATCGTAATGGCGGCATAAGAAAAAAGAAAGGGAACCTGACCCGAATTTTAAGCTCTGAATAATAAACGGAGGGTAAAGAAGAGGAAAACAAGTCTTCTTCCGCGAAGAAAGACTTTAGTGCGGAGGCTTTCATTCCCAGAACTCCTTGCCAGCTTTTCCACCCTCACCCATCCCATCGAATCCACTCCTAACATTCCCAACCCTCTTCCCGAGTGTTTTTAACAAGTCGGCACCATATTGCGACTCATTTCTCCTGCAGGAATGCCCCGATGGAGGGGGAGGTGATTCACTAGCATTAAGGCGGAGCCCCAAGTTCAAGGTCTGCCTCTTAGAGATATAAAGGGACTGCGGAGGGCTTGTTTTTTATTCCGTGTTGATGATAAGGGTCGAAGTTTCTCGATTAAATATTTATCGTCATATCTTTCAGCGAAGGTTACATCGATCATCCCTCCTCCCTCCACCTTTACCCCTATAATGCTCATCTTTGATTGGTCTAATGAGTTGATTCTGCGCTAATTGCTTAAGTTATTTCCTTCAAAATATTTTATCAGTATGAAATGGGACTTTATAGGTTTATTTTTAATCGATCTGTTTCTAATATTTGTTCCTGCTGGTGTTGTGAATTCATCCTTAGGTTCGATTACATGCCGTCAAGCAGTTTAACATCAATCTTCTTAAAAACTCATACTTCCACTTGGTAATGTAAAAACGAGCGATTTCGGCTAAATCGGCCTCTAGGTATTCGATTGTTTATCCAAAAGCTTTAAAATTCTCCCTTTTTTCTGTTTTATTATTTCTTAATGTAAATCGTCCCGTAATATCAACATTTGTTTCTCTGAAAAATCTTCATCTGTGTTATATTTTCAGAATTGTTACCTTTAATGTATTTTATATTTAACTTAATATTTACGAAAATGGGAGATGATTTTTTCTTAGACTAAAATATTTTCTTATGCAAATAAAACGTTGCTTAATACGAGAATTCTAGCTTTGGAATTTTTTTTGGAAGAAAGATCAGATATAATTCATTTATTGTTTTTAAAACGTAAGCATGGAGACCTCAGTTACACCATTTTTAGTAATTGTTTACGAACACAAACAACCTGTCCTAAACCGGAAAAATCCGACCAACCAGAAATCGAAAACGTGACCTTGATGATGGAGTGGCAGCTATAGGAAACCACTCGCCACTATGGCCTGAGTGATAATAATCGGCCAGTAATTCATTTTTATTATCATATCATATTTGCTTAACACCAGCTCAGATTTCCTCTATATTTACTTATATATCAATCACTCTGTATTAGTTACGTGGAATTTTTATGATTGATACATAATCGTATTCGATAATATATTGCATCGTATTTTTCCACTGCAGAAAAATTAATATTGTGACTTAGGCGAGGGATACGAAAGAATTTAACGCGAATAATCAACCAATTTCCTTTCCTTTTCTGAACGAATAAGGATTTTTTCATGGTTAAGAACTTGACACCTTAATCAGTGGTATAAAGTTGATTAACAAAATAGTGTTTATAATTCGCACTTGCTTCCACACCGTGTGGTTATGATACCCTTTCGCAAGCATTCTTCTTATGCCTCATCATAGCTCATTCATAATAGTTACGTCAAGATCCCTTTGCTCAAGTTTAAATCCTTTGGTCTGATGAATTCCGAGTTAACGACGTCTTCTTCGTGACTAATCGCCTCTCCCAATCCTTCCGCGCTCAAAACAAGGAGAAAGTACGCCAGCCATTGTCGTCGAGGTCGCAGCACTTCCTTCTTTTGTTTTCTTTGCTATAATCGCTATAATCTATTCCAACTCGTTATGAATCATCTCGCAATCTGCCACGGAAGTTGACGCCTAGGAGAATTCAAGAGAAATGTTTGTTTGGCTCAAAATCCGCCAATATTGCCTCCATAACAATCACTATACCCCAACTTCTGTGTAAGCATAATGACGCAAAAGCGATAGGTGATAATTATTCCGAGAAAGGTAAGTGAGAGAATACGCTATGAGAGACCTTCAGGGTAATTTTCTGCGGAAATTAAGGAGGATGAAATTAAGAAATCTTGGTGGTAAAAGAATTACTGCCGTAAATCAGTATGATTATGACAGAGGACTTAGAATCAAATCACCTTAATATTTGGGTGCGGTATGAAACGTTTCATAAGCCATTGGATAGAATAGGATACTTCGGTGTTTAATCAAAAAGGATAAATACTGAAATAACTGGCACTGAAAAGAATTCGACATGTTGGACAAAGAGATATCTTGATAAATACTTAATTACTTGAAACTATGAGGAAAAGGAACACGGCTGTTGTAAGACATCTGAGTCAGATAAAGGCTCCAAATAGCCGTTGTTTGCGTGCAAACTAACCGTTGAAGAATTCCCACCAGCGGGGGTTGGGTTCTCCGTGGTCGCGCTTGTAAGCAAGTAAATGTCGCGCTTGTAAGCAAGTAATACTTGCTTACAAGCGCGACCACGGAGAACCCAACCCCCGCTGGTGGGAATTCTTCAACGGTTAGTTTGCACGCAAACAACGGCTATTTGGAGCCTTTATCTGACTCAGATGACTTAATTACTTATTAACAAATTTTAAATGGAGGGCAAATTGAATCTAACAACTAACATAATGATGATAATTCATTGATTCAGTTCATTCCAGTTTATTGTATTAACATGAATTTATTTTATAGTATCAGCTCCACAAACCTACTCCTTATGCTAAAAATCTGAATATTTTCAACTGTAATTCATAGATTGTTGAATTAACCGCATTATGTAACCGATCATAGCAAAGCTCACAAAAATTTTTAGGACATTAGTTTAATTTTTACCAGCTATATGCTTTTCATTTTCGTGTTACATATTCGCGCTATTGTTTTTATTTTCGTTACAGAGTATGTGAAAACTTACCTATGCCCTGCTTGTTGAAGAAGGAAAACATTTCGCGAATGTGGAGGTATTCATTATCTTATATAGAGTAGCTCCATCAAGATTTTATTTATATGTATAAGAAGTTTATTTTTTTCTGGTAGTGTCTATAAATGTTTGTGACTTAGAGGGAAAAGGGCATCAAAAATTTTAGTATTAAATATTACCATAAGGTTTCTTTCTTAACGGAACCTTCTCGATGGGGAACATGATATTGGTTGGTGAATATTAACTGAAAAACACAAAATTGCATATGGAATGCAATGCCATTTTTTCATAAATACTTTCGCAAATGTGTCATATCCAAGACAAGATTCATCATAATTATTTCAGTGAGGTCGTTGAAGAAGTAATTTAAGAAAGGCGTTTCATATTACTTTAGAGGATAGTGGAAGAAGTAGTTCTTTTAACACAATGCATCCTTTCTCCAGAGAGGTACTGGACATTTTCATGTAATAAGATGGCCACATTTGACGCATTCTTGAAATGACGAAAATATTTAGTCTTTATGCATCAGAAAGACCGAATATTATGAATTTGCGGCCCTTGACATGGTCTGAGATTGGAATTAAAATATAGGTCATGACTGAGAAGAGATCAGCAGTGCCCTTAATCCAAGTAGAGATATGCTAATCTTTGAGACGCCATTTCTCGTTATCAGAAATAAGAATTTGTAAAACTAATGTACTTGTGGTCAAGACTGCTCATGAATGTTTTGATAGTAGCAACGAAGTAACCTCGGTATTAATATGTTCTTTAAAATAGAGGACAAGTTTACACTGATAGCGTACATGGTCGGATCATTGAGAACTATGCCGAAAATGCTTTGGCGAATGAAAAATAAAGGCAATTGTCTGTCTATGTGTATACCCTGCTAGCCACCTTTTGGCGTGTGGCAGGGGGTGCATGCACCAAGACTCTATTTACCTAGTCGATTACTTTCGCGTATCGTTCGCGGAAAAAACGAATTCTTGAATCGGTTCGTTTTCGCATCTATTTCTTTTATTTTCCTCGCTGTATGGGAGCGACCTATATAGCAGGGAGGGCGCATTATGTCCGCGACGTCTTCCGAGAATGTGGTTTCTCTGAACTTATTTAATAAATTTATCCTTAGCGTTAATCTTCTTTTTTCTAATGATTCCCATCCCGCGTTCTTGAGCATCTCAGTAACGTTTACTGATTTATCATAGCAATTCTTCACGAAACGTATCGCCTTTCGTTGCACCTTTTCTATTTCTCGAATACAGCACTTGTCGGCCGGGTCCCATAGACTACATGCATACTCAAGGTGAGGCCTGACTAACGCGAAGTAACAACGCTCGCGGACTTTTTCTTCGCTTCTTCCGACTATTCTCTTAACAAAACCGAGTTTCTTAAAAGCCTTTCCACATATGTTATGGATAAATTCCATTATAAATAATATATTAATTCTTATCATCGGAGAATGAGTTTGTGGATGAGCGGAAATTCTCAACTGAATTCTTTTGTACAGCACCCATATATTGGTATAAGGAACGCTCTATCGGAATGAATTTCTGGGTTACTAATTACTGGCTTCCATCTTTTCTTTGCTGCACTATCCCACTTTACGCACAATGTTTTTCTACTTTTTATTTCTTAAATGTCGATGGTTCTTCCTTTACTTCAAACCTTCCATTTTTGTTAATCTACTTCTGCTATAAACCATATTTTTCCTTTGTAGTTTTAATTTCCTAAATGCTCGAAACTGTTACTTACGGAAACTAAGGCATCTTCACCATCTGTTATACAGTTCATGGATGCTATGTTACGGGCCGCAGTGGTGGGGTGGTTAGCGTGCTAGCGCTTCAACCCCAAGGTCCCGGCTAGTTGGATTTTTCCGGTTAGGGAATGGATGTTTTCGTTCGTCCGTTGTTACTGTTTATGTCTACTACTGCAATTGTCCAATAAAGTGATGTTTTGGGGGCATTGAGAAATATACTAAAAAAGTCGTTTATTAGCCATTTTGCCATTTTTGAACCGCATTATTTTTATCCGTGACTTAATCATTCAGCATCCCCCCATAATTAGCATAAAAGTTTTATTTTTTTATAGTTAAGTAATTTTGCAGTATTAAATTTAATTAGAATTTACATAGATTATGATCATTCTATATATTTTTGATAATTACTATTTTAAGGTCCTGTATTATACAATACAATACAATAAAAGCGTCTTTTTATTGGGTGAAATTGGGACTAAAGAGTCCCATCTTCCATGTAACCCTTATTATAATGTATACTTAAAATGGACTTTAACTAACGTTCAATTTAGAACTCAGTATTACATTTTTTTTAGAGTTGATGTGCAGATTATTGTGCTTCTCCATGCTAATTCATCATATATATAGGAGATTTGCAATAATCTTCCTTTAACTCTAACAAAACATTGTAATACCAGGCCTTAAAGTGAACTTTATATAAAGTCTATTTTAAGTATACAATATAATACCAGGCCTAAATGTTATTAAATGTTAGTATAATTATTGTGAAACAATACTGTCAATTTAAGTATGCTCTCGTAGGCGTTATTGTACTAGTCAGCATTTTTAATTTTAATTAAATTCACGGAGCAACCGTAACTTTGTGAAAAGGCGATGTGATATAGAGTAGTGGTGGGCAACCTGGTCTCTAACCTTCAGAGACAGAGAGTCTAGAATATGTGGAAATTCATAATTCAGGAAATTAAAATGCACTTTGCATTTTAATTTAAAGGACGACGATGAAAAATTTTTGTGGCAGAAAAGTGTTATTTTAAGATATTATTTTTTATAAGTAAGGGTATTAATGTAAATACATCTCCAATATATTCTCCCTATTATACTTTACTTTTCCTATGGATGATGATATTTCTGAAATTTTCTTTTGTATTTAATATTGTTATCGACGAAGACACCAATTTACTCAACAATATTTGCTTGCATTATGAATTGATTTTGCATATTTATTCTCTAAATTAAGCTTTCTGGGCATCGGTGGGCGATAGGTAATTTATATAGTTAATTAGAGTACATACAAAGAGGTCGGTATGTAAAAAAAAATGTTGGCAACCTTTCGGATGGAATGAAGATTTGTAGATGAATAAAATACTAAACTGGAATTTAACTTACTTTCCTAAGCGTTGTTTTTAAATATCCTGGAATAAGTCGAATTCGAGCTATAAATATCATAATTATTAATTAAAATTCAATTTAATCGCTTTCATTATAATTAACTTAACTCTGTCAAACTAAATTTTAATTTTTACATTTTTAACCCAGTTTTTTTTCTTGTTAAGTAAAACCGTTTCCGCCCAAAGTATTTCTATTTTACTTTCAAATTCTCATCTTCTCACTTTAAACTGGAAATACTGTCCATCCAGCAATTTTGATTTTAATCAATATTTATTAGATTAATACCATTATACATGGTCTATATGGTATATCTACGTCTCTATATAGTGAAAATTCTCATTTAATGAAGTTTATCACACGAATTTTAGGCTCACCTTAGATGGAAGGAATATCGTAACTCAATCAAATTGACTTTTTTTGTCAAATAATACCGCAAAATCCTCTTATTTTGCAAATTTCAGTCTTCTTCTTTCCTCTCTTTTCAAGTTCGAAATCGTGCCAATTTGAACTAGTGCGGATGATAATGCACGTGCAGGAAGCAAGAATAATGCAAACCATGGTAACGCATTCGTTTCCATTGTTTCGATTCATGATCTTCTCAACCAGTTATATATTAAGAATACTCTGGCGAAATAAGTGATTGTGACCTCGAAGTGGCTCATGAATATCTTCCAACACATACTCATTCTGTGACTCAGAAGCTGTACCACCGTGCCCATGCATCTCGTGGTAATTTAGGTTCACTGTATTAAGTACCTCTATTTCCAGCAATTTCCGTTAGTTGTATATCCCTTTATTTTCTCTTCAAGGTGAATGATTTTCTGTCCGTTATTAATACGTGTTGTTTCAACACTCCGTATAATTAACTTCTTGTTCTCTTCCGAACAATGCTCGTTTTTCACACATCGGTTATTTGACCCACATCCGTATAATTCTTGTTTTCCCCACATTGGTTTGTAAACACCTTTATCTGATTTTCTATTTTATCTTTTATTTCTCCAGTACGTTGATTATAGATCATAACTCAACTAAAAACCATGTATAATTCTTAATATCATTGTTTCTTAAGCTACATAATATTTACTTTAATGTCTTCTTTACTCTTCCTCATAAATGGATTGAAAACATACGATTGTTTTCATACTTACGATTCACCTTTTTACTCCTCTTCCTGTCATTTCTGATGATGGCGTATAGCAAAGGTTTACCGAAACCGGTAAACGTTTGCTATAAATTTTGTGGATCTGTACAAGTTTTGTCATTAAATATATTAAAATATATACATACGATTGTTGTCAAGAGTATCTCAGTTTAGTTCGTACCAGGGTTCTCTCTAAGCTGGGCGCCTGGACGGCTCCGTAATACTTTCATAACTGCCGCCCAACTACTTTGTCTAACGCCCACCAGTTATTGAAAAATTTGTAATCCTTTAACTTTATTTTTCAAAAATACAGTAATGATTTTGCATGTAATGTATTATATTGCGGTAATATATGGTTCACTTTTCCATTAAAATGAAGAAAATCAGAAAAATTGCAACTTAAATCTCTTCCTAAGCAAAGTGGCGCAACTACGTAAACTAAGGGTATGCAGTAATTTTGTTAAATTCCAAATACGAAGTAATTAGAGGGAACTGTACTTAGTTCCGATTGTAGCATATAATCGTCTTCATTAAACGCAGGTTTTCGTTTCTCATGTTTCGCCAAATTCATTCGTCCTTTTTATTTCCCTCGTTTTGATTGACGAGCCTTATTAATGATTCGGATGATGGGAAAGACGTAGTGCATTACACCTGTCTTTGAAACCAGTGCATTGTATTTAGTAATTTGTCAATGCATTACAATCTGGCTTTCTTGCCAAGTGGCAATGCTGTAAAGGAATATAACGTGATAATTAATTAATTATATAACGCAATATCTTACTGTGATTTCAAATGCCTGGTATTCGCTCAAAGGCAGGAGGAAAACCCCTCCATAAGTTGGCAATGCAGACTTGTCTTACTTATGCTGTATGATAAGATTTTTTTCTTAGCGTACGATGTAGAAAACTTGAAATTCTTTTCGTCTGAAACCACGTTATCGTCAATGAGATATGTATACAATATGATTGAACTCTTTTCCATACATAACGTTGACATTGTTCTCTCCTTGTTTTGCGTTTTCCGTATGTGTAGATGTGGTATGTCTAAACAATTCAGTAATATTTGCGTGAACTTCATTTTCTAAATTCGGATTTTATTGGGATCATAAAATTAACTTTGATAAAATGTATTTCATATTTCTAATTTTACATGATAAAATATGCCTAATTATAATCTTAATGGATTTCAAATTTGGTTGGGGATTCTAAATTTTTGGGAAATATCCCTAATCTCGAATCGAATTCAAATTCCAACTACCGATTCAAAATCAAAGTTCGAAGATCCCTAATAAACAGCCAAAAATATTGGAATGGAAACTTTTAATCAGTTTTTACGATATTTATGCAAGAATCAATTTGTTCTCTAAATCTAGGGGCGAATTTAAGCTATCAGAGGCCATAAGGTCAATGATCATGTTTAAGCACCTATTAGGAATTATGAGTAAAAATTCGAATATTTTAATAGAATTCACAAATTTAACTCTGTCTCAGTTGCTTTACTACGGCAAGAATGAACAAAAAAGTTTTGAATTAAAATACATAGTTTTTCCATAAATTGCAATGAATAGTGGATAGACTTCTTTTATTTTACATAGTGACTTATGCAATGTAACATATTTTATTAACATAGCATGTAAACTCGCTCAAAAAATATAAAACTCTGTCTTGAAGCAAAAAACCGGAACAATTTGTTTATTAGAATTTATTGGCACGGTAATAACCCCTCAGCTAGCGTTTATTGCGCCCAATTACAAATCCGCCTCTTCCCCAATCTTTGCCTTCATGGAAGCACGGTTCTCTTCCAATTCTCATTTCGTTTCGCACTCGGCTCTTTCATTCTCCCCACCTCTTCATCACTTATCCATTCCCTCTCGCCTCTCCTCACTCCCATTCCGCGCCTCGTTCTCACTCAAGGGCACAGGAAACAAAACACAATCTGTCGGAGGAATGCCGCATGTATGACTTGACTCCCACATCGCGACGGGAATCGCAAATCGGGATCCATCCTCGGACGCCCTCAAGAGCATCGAAAAAATTTCCGGATCCGGCGACAGTTCTTTTCATTCCGTCTTCTTCGAGCCGCTGAAGGTTCGTGGCGTAGGTGAAAAAGATGGAAGATTCGCCCTTCCTTGGATATGACACGCGGCCGAAACGGCTCGTGCCTCCGCTTGGTTTTTGATGAACGCTACAGGACCGCGCCAGAGTTGTCACGACGAGGAAGGTGGCGGAGGGATGAACACTCACGAATTATTCTGGCTGTTGTCCACCGAGGCTGCGGGAAAACCCTTGTCTCCTTTAGTTAATTGCAAAAGCCGGTCTTTTTGTTACATGCGAAGTCTATTCTGAGTTCCAGTTTAGAGTCTTTTCGGGAACACTACAGGGAATATTACTATGCCGATTGCTAACCTTGACTAATACCTAATGCGGTGCCTCTCAACCGTTTCTGTTTTTTATGTCTTCCGCGGCACACTTACGTATAAACTCAAGCTACTCGGCATACGTTCGATTGTTTGCTACTTTGTCTATATTCAGAATAAAAAAGGAGAAAGCATCAAATACGTACAAATTAGGATTACTTCATGTTTATGCTAAACCAGGGTCCGCAAAGTGGTCAATGTATGATCTATATGATATTGTTAAAGGTTGATTACTGCTGGGAAGTCCACTAAAGGTCAACTAGAAAAGTTATCAAAATGAATTATAAAATTAATAAATCTCTTTCAAGGAATGAGGTAAAGGTGTTAACTTATGCACGATGAAGTCGTGCGGCTGAATCCCAAGGAATAATTCAATTAATAATTTTTAATTAATAATAATTTTTCACACTTGCTATTCCTTGTAATGCTCTTTCAATGAAGCATAAAGTATTATATTTATCTTTTATGAAAGAGAAATATAATAACGAAACGGAATAATTATTTAAGATTCATCTTATATAAAAATTACGAGCAGTGAAATAAAACCTTAGAAAAATCACATTTGGGTCCTTTTTTCTTTTCTTGTCATAGATATGATATATAAGTAAAGTAGAGAGGGCCTATGAAGAGATTAGAAATTCTTTAAGGGTTCGTTTCCCACAAAAGTTTGTGGACCCTTTTGTTGATCGGACTTTCACATAACAGCTAGGATATGATCTTTGATTGAAAATATTCGACACGTGTAAGTGATATATTACTAAAAGACCATAAGTTATGTAAAAATGAATATAATTTATGCATAACGTTTCTCTTTTATTTCTTCCCATCTTCCCAAAATGCGTTCGAGCACCAGGGGAAAATCAATCAGGTCACTTAGATTCTCTGTCGATACTGATTTCACATATCCATCAAATATGAAATACCGTCCATCAGAAATTTCTCAGCTCTTTCATGCAATTCCGAACTGTATCAGAATATTATCGCATCTCATCGGAGTATTCCTTTAATATATGCTATTTTACAACTCGTTCCCATTCGTTTCATGTTAGAGAAAAAATACATTTCGGGTGCCTAAACATCAAAATAAAAGTCCTTTATCACCTTTACAGGAAAGATAGAAATACATCGAGAAAGCCTGTTGATGTTGTAGCTTCAGTGATACCTCATTTACCGATGATTTATCAACAAATTGAAAAGCACCGCAATATCTCGTCCAACGTCTCGATATATCTGATGATGGGAGAGGTTTACGCCCGACAAGTTGGAAATCCATGTTCGAATCCCGGTTGAGTAAAACTTTTCCGATTCTTTTCCTGTGTATAGCGAAGGTTTATGTGCTAATATATAAAGGAAAGGGCAGTGCTTCATGTAATTTTCTTTTCAAAACTCCGTAAAAACGTAACCTCTGGGTTTGATAGAAAAAGAGACAGGCTAATCTCAGTTTAACTCAATTAAGATGCTAACTATATAACAGACGAAATATTTATCAGAGTGCAGTGTTTACAAAATCAATTCATCGCTTGGAGTACATTCCTTATTTCCCTGTTTCAATATGCTAGTTCTTTTCAATCAAAATGTTGGCTAAGCTGCCGTTAAATTAGTATGCGCTATTACTTTCCCAGGGGAGACAAAAAATCTTCGAGTTTTCTAAAATATTTTGCTACAAATCGAGTCTCGAAGATAATCCGTTTCGATGCAATCAATCGGGAGCCGTGCCATAAGTGGTTTCTTGCCTCTATCTTTCCATAAGACACGTTGCTATCTCAGCATTCTTGGAGGAAAGTCTGAGAAACAACATTTTCCTCTTCTCTCATAAAGTCATCCAATTCACGCCTCAGTCTAGGCATCACAGAGGTTGCGCATGTGAATTCAATGCCAATTGGATTTGTCAAAACAGAAACCAAATAAATTTGAGTCTTTATTATCTGAAACAACCCAAGAATTATATAATGCTTTCTTTCCCTCTTTCTACTGAATTGTATTTGAACCTTGTTTTTAATAATTTGCAGAAATCCCAGTTTATCTAGACATCTAGTATTTTGATTAGCCTTCACCGTATCTCAGATTTTGGCAATTTTCCTGGAAATCGTCTCCTTTTTGTTCCAGCAACTGACAATGAGAAGAATTTTTCAACGGAATATTCTTCCTATTTTTAATGTCTACTAATGTTCTTAGTCCTCAGTCCCTTAGCCTGCTAACACAATGCATTCTGGAAAGGGAACGGGTCGTCTTTTCACAGCGGAGTTCAGTATATTTGCATGATGGAAAGCGTCAAGAATTTTTGCGCACTTTTATTCGTCAAGACTTTTCAATATCGTAATTGAAATCAAAATGAAATTACGGGCTTTGTATATTCAGGACTGACCATCTATAAACTGAGTCCGTATGCCTACTTGGCCACATTCTCTGTAGTAGTGTATGTTTTTAAAAGTGCTTCCACGGCTGAGGTCAGTTTACACATACGAGCCCCCATCGAGAATCGAATCTGGGAATACTTTCACCAATGGCAAACATTGCTACCCACTCGGCTTTCCGGCACCCATTCTNTACTTGGCCCCATTCTCTGTAGTAGTGTATGTTTTTAAAAGTGCTTCCACGGCTGAGGTCAGTTTACACATACGAGCCCCCATCGAGAATCGAATCTGGGAATACTTTCACCAATGGCAAACATTGCTACCCACTCGGCTTTCCGGGACCCATTCTAAGAAATTGTATATAAATGAATAGTTCCGGCGATTTATGTGGTCGTAGTCAGATTTTGTTTTTATTGAACCAATAAATATAACAAGTAACATTTAATAAATAAAGAAAAATATTTGACGTAACAAAATTAATTACAGATATATTGTTCACCGTCTGCAAAATAAAAAAGTTACTCTCGTAAATTGAAGTCCTTTAAAATCGGTGGCTAGAGGATTGTGATCCGCGGAACCCCCATCACGGCCGGCCCTGTACACGTATGTATACCTAAAAAGAAGCGCCATATGAGTGATCTTACTACACAAACTTCAGGGGCGAAATCACTCGGCATAGCCTTGCTCCATATGTCCCTTCAAGGACTGTCAGATTAGTAGAGTATAAAAATAATCTTCGTGGTATTATCTTTCAACTTTGACCCAACATTATAACTGCATTTGTGAGTCATTGTCGAAAATAAGTAGTCACGCGCCATAAAATCATCGTGATAGATTACCATACTGCGCTTAGTTAGATTTTCCTTCGAGTTGGCATCGGAGAGGAACGTTTTCTTGGTCATGCATTATCTGAAGTAGCGAATGTTTGCCATTGCGAAATCTTCAAGAAATCATGGATTTGAAAGGAATTTGTCTCAGTCAGATATTTCTATTCTTGAAAAAGAAAAGATTAAGAGAAGAAGTTATGATACCTAAAAACAGATTAGCAACAACGTAAATACTGTAATCGTTAAACAGTAATTATGTAATTCGTTCTCTTTCTCTTTTTTGTAATTGTATTCGTGAAATATGAATTTGAAACGAAATTAAGGATAAACCATCAATAAATACACTAGTGTCTATTAATTTCCCTTCTATTTTAATTTCGTTTTTCGACAGTCGTATCGACAGTGTAGATTTTCTTCCCGAATCCACTGATTGGTGGAGTTGATTCCTGAAATATCAGTTTTTCCAACACTAGTCTCCTAGGAATTGTGAATGAAATTAAGACTACGTGATAATTCGTGTTTCATTATATCAATTATCTTTGTCTAGATTATGTAGTATGTTACCCTTATTCGGAGTAGTTAGGCCCAAGGGGAACTCTCTTCCATCTTGCCTAGTATATTATTTTATATCTTATAAAAGTATGGTACAGAAAGAAGGAAGATAGGAATAGTGGGTTATGGGTCAGGGGCGAATCTAGAATCTCTCTAAGTGGGGAGCGGTACTTGGCAAAGGGGGGTGCGATGTATTTCAAATTTCTCATGAAGTCATCTCTAATTTAATTTTTAAATGCCATTTTGTCGCGATAGAAATAGTAAATGTATGGAGATCGTGGTAAAACTTCATCATCTTATTTTAAATCGAACCCCTTGTCAGATCCTGAGCAAATTGCTAGCACTACAAAGTCGGGGGCGAGCTGTACCTTCGCATCCCCCTCCCCACGATCCCGCCAGTGGCGTAAGGAAAAAATTCTACGTAATTTAAGATGTGCAAGAATACCCATATAGGAAAACACCTGCATAGTAAGAGGTCGAAAGAAAAACGCGAGAGCATAATAAAATATAAACCCGAATATAAGAAGACAATTGCTAAAAGAAATAAAATTAAGTACTATTTAAAAATACGTACATCTTTCCAAGATACCAAACGATATCCTGCGTAAAATATAATCCGTATGCGGATACTCAGAAATTTTTACTGGTATAACAATTTATTCCGGCAATTTACGCTTCACATATTATGAAAAATGATTTTGCTTGAGAACTAAAAGCACAGTAAACTTTCGATTATCTGGGGTAATAATAGAGAGTGGAAAACACGGTATTTCTAAACTTTCACTTTCATTTTTTATAATCGTCATAATTTATGTAAATAAAAAAATTATTATTAGTTCCGCACATAGTCCGTCGTTTTCGATTGTTTCATGGACTCATTCAAAGTTTCTACCTGAGGGTAAAAGGTCACAAATACAAGACAAAGTTATTGCAGTATTTATTGGTTCGTTCAAGTAGTCTACGTAAAAACCATCTTAAATAAAACACTTGGTAACTTCCACAATATATATCTATATTACTGCAACCGGTTTCGTTAACGTATTAACATCTTCTGGCCACGAAACCAGTCGCAGTATTATAGATATATATTGTGGAAGTTACCAAGTGTTTTATTTAGATCAACATTCCACGAAGCCAAGATGGATCATATTAATTTTATTTTATTCAGCGTAAATGGGAAATTTACCAGTAATTTCGATTATGACTTTAATTTTGCGACTGATGCGTCAAGGCGTCGGTGGTGTAATGGTCAGCATAGTTGCCTTCCAAGCAGTTGATCCGGGTTCGATTCCCGGCCGACGCACTTTTTTTTCCTTTTGGCTCCGATGAAGGAGTCAGCTCAAATTTCGAAGAACTTCAATATTTTATTGGAGAAATAATCCGAACCCTCTAATAGCATTAATTCTCCTTTAAATTTGGCTTATATAGTTGCAAACGAAACGTCTTGATATCTTGATGATATAATAGTGTGTAGTGCTAATCTGCTGCTTGCTTTGGTTGCTTTAATTTAAAAAGGGGTATAATTACTATTATAGAAATGCCATAACAATATTACGTAGCGTACTATATCGAAAATATAGCAAATATGGTTGCAATGGTTTCATCTAGTTTCGAGGCTCTAAATGAGCATACTGGACGATGATAAAGCAGATCAGAAACTGTCAAATGCTACCACACCGATAAATAATTGATTCTGAGGTATTGTTTACATAAAGTATGTAACTCACGCATGCCGATTGTGTTCTCTTTACCCTAGCGGTGTACTTCAACTTAATATTCCAGCGGGACTATGAAGTATTGTCATCATGATTCATCATTGCTTGAAACATCGAAAGTTGATTTAGTAACTGAATCTGTGTTTACCGCGTGTTACAAGTATCCTGCTCATAAATAAAGAACTGATGGTATATATTCAGATTTGGAGATGAGGTAATGAAATGCACGCTCCATCCCTAATGTGAGCTTACAGTTACGAGGAATACACAGAAAAATATAAATGTAAAACATTTCCTTAAGATTGAGGAAGGGGTTCGAGTGAGTCAGGAGTTGCTGGAAAAGAGAATTCTCCGACAATGATTCATGCAAATCCGAGATCCTGGGAAAGGCAAAAAATATTCGTGCATTTTGATGCAAGGGAAGCCATAGCTCTTCTCGCTTTCACATCGTCTTACGTGATTTCATGATCTGTACTGCGCTGTTCGCCGAAAATTGTTGGTGAGTAATGGCCGAATTGCTCCTCTCATTGCATTTGGACTCAATGATAAAAACAAAGGAAAAGTACCTCACTCTACATCTTGCATAGTAAGTCTAATTCTTTCTTCAGAGGTTTTGGAAGATAACGTAGTTGAAGATAAAACTGGCTATATTCAGCCCTTCGTGCTGAATACTTTGCGGACCAAATTACTATGTTGTAGTAGACGAACATATTGAGGGCATAAACAATGGTAGCCCTGCATTCGGCCCGTTGAAGGTTTTAAACCGACCTGTCAATCATCTCGAATTTTCGTAATTAAGTTTTGATCGCAGAAACGTGTCCTTACATAAAAAAGGCAACATTTCTCCAACACTATATACTCATCCGTTAAAATTATCCTTGTTTTTAGCTAAACTTGACTTAATTTTTTGCTGTGTATCTAAACGTGGTAAAAATAACCTATGGTAAAATAATATTACAGCATACAGATGCTCAATTAACCGCTTAAAATGTGACTTTCCCCGTTCTCTGGCCTTACTCGATCAGCCGCCTCATTTGATTATTATTATGATTCCATTCACGGCTAGGTTAGGCCAAAGTGGCCTCTCCTCCACCTAACCTCAAGAGATATTATATGATAATAATATTACACTAATTAGCAAAAGCAATTGATTACAATTAAGTTAAATCTAGAATAATAAATCAATAATTCCAAACAAATCGGCAAATATAGCTACAAGGTAAATGGTACTAACAATAGATACAAACCAAAAGACAGTCAAGTTGATAAATAAATTAAAGTAATACACACAAACTAGATAAACATACTTATAAAAAGGGTAATATTTCGAAAATGTGATGTGATAGACCAAAAATTATTTACATTATCTGGCTCGCCGACCTCCACTCTCCTTTCATGCCTCGTCTGTTATGGGGGTTCTTTTGGCACTTTTGCTTCATGTGACTCATTTTGTGAGAAGAAAACGAAGATATGGGGAACAGACCGATTTTCATCCCTTTGTCGGAGCCGACTGAGATAGAAAGAGATCTTCCCCACCACTCCCCCCTCACGGAGAGTTTATTTGAAAAGTCGCTCAGCGGTGATGTCTTTCGTCGAAAACGCAAGTTGTAAATATATCGAATAAACCAGAGTTGCTTTGCAGTGTTCGGTGGGCTGTTGAGCGTAGTCTTGGATAGATCCTGCTTTATTTCGGTTTCTAACCTCTGTTGTTAACTAATCGGTCGTTCATCCCTTATCATCTATTAAGAAAAACATTGCTTCATTGTAGAAAAATCGATCGAAATTAAGTACGATAACAAAAGAAAGACGATCTCGTTGTACGAAAAGCTGACCATTTGTCAAATATATGACGTGAAGGCAACCTATCGTACACAGCAATACTTCGCGCACTCATTAGATATCCCGTCTTCGGTTGAAGCAAAAGTAAGCAAATTAAAGAAGTCCCCTTTTCGCTTTAAAGAGCAAAGCAAGTATTTAAAAATTAACGATCTATAAACTTTCCCTGATGTAGTCCGACGTGAGAGAAGAGAGTTGTCATAACCCAGTTAAAACGCTATCTTGCTTATAATGCAGTTTGATCTTGGTCCCCTGAGCCTCTTAAGCGGGTTTTACCCTACTTGTACGAAAGAATGGTAGTCTAATTTAAAGAATCCTCACAGGTTCACGTGTTTGGTGAAATTTCGGATGCTGTTTTACCATCAAAAAGCTAGTCAACTCTGCTATAAACTGAAGGGTATCTTTCTCATTATTTCGGAATGAAAAATGAATGTGTTATCATCTACACCACAGATTGCTAGGTTTCTGCCTCTGTGGGGATGCATTAGCTCCTATCATGAGTTTGCAGTAATATATTAAACTCAATATATTATTTTCATATTTTCACTAGACGAATGACTCTACTTTATTAGCTTTTTATAGAGATTGTGAAAATGTGTACTGTTCCTCAAAATATAGGGTATATTTCAATTTAAGTAACATAATCTCCACAGTTATCATTTAAATTTAGAATATTCAGTTATATAAAATTTTTAGTATAAGAATTATTTGCTTGTCTGCAATCGATGAAAGGACCGAACATCCATGACTCAAGTAATAGTAAGGTTATAGTTATAATTTTATCTTTTTCATATAACATTTTCGTTCTACAGAAGCGAGGCAAGAGTTCAAGCAATACATTTTAGTTGAAAATTTTGATAGACTCATATTACTATCAAAGTCGCTAATTGCCATCAGATTTAAATGCGTGGACATTCTGAGACGATATAGAGCTTGCGCAATAACTGTCAGTTGTGGATTTATCAGTAAGAAAAAGAAGGTTGGAACACGGCTGTTTATGAATTAGAGGTTTAACAATACTCCTTAAGCCATCTTTCGGCAAGCGGAGTGTTTTTAAACCTCTAAGTGGATTTATCAGTTTCAACTCGTATTTCAAATAAATCGGCGTACATTATTGTGTCTTAACGATTTACTTGCCGTGCCAAACATTTTTACCTTATAAAATATTCAACTTTAGTGCAATTTGTCTGTTGAAGATCTCATACACGTCATCAAATAAAACTTTCCTCATTATCAAGTGCAGTCCTGCTATAACATTTCAATCGTCTATGTAGCTGGAAACTATTCTTTCCGATACTCACTCATAGATTTAACTGGTTTTCTGTGCTCTGAGGCGGTTACCTAATTTGTATATTATCTGTTGTCAGCCCTGTATTTAACACTGGAAGCGATAGCACCGCACGTTTTCTTTATCAATTAGAGAGTCGTTGATATGTTGGATTGACTTGTAAGGTTTTCAAACGTAGAAAAAATGGACGATAAGCACTTATATCAATTAATAAGCGTATATGCAGAATATTAAAAAAAAGGAAAGCAGGAAAGTTTCGAAAAGTGACATGACTTCCTTTTAATTTTATTTGATCTTTGTAAAAGGAAAGTTTTCTATAGATTTCTGCATGATTTCCTAATCAAGCCATGTAGTTAGAATCACAAGTATTATTCTGATTTGGATAATAACATGCATCAGTCGTTGGAATGCCAATTTGTCTTGGTGCACAAGGATGTGGTTATTCTTTTCCTTTCCATTTTCAATACGCTTTTTTTCTCACGCTGTCAATTCATGGAGCTTAAATCATATATCCTGTTCATGGCCTTGATCGCAGAAAACATTTACGATCTTCTTCAGGATGCGACATAAATCCTCAAGCTATATTTATTTTTATGAATTTATCAACACAAAGCGACATCGGAGGTGGGATACAGCAACAAGCAAGCGTCGTTAAAATATCTCGCCATGACTGAGAGTGAATATTAAATATAGTGCGAACACGATGATAAGAAGGAATGAAAATATGCTTTGGAGACATACCTCGGTAAAACAATAAATGTTATCAGAGATGGAAAGTTAATTGGTATTTTTCCTTGTATTCGCCCGTGAAATCTCCACTAGTATATTCTGTAGTGAAATGCTTTTTTTGCATTCAACTGGTACTCATGAAAATAATGATGATTACGATTGAGTTTCATTTTACTATCCCTAATCATTTTCCCATCCGACAGCGGGGATTCTAACCTTATCTTCAATTAAGTTTAGCTCTTTTCAATTTTAATTGCGAATCAAAAGTCAAGCGTAAACAAAGATGATTTAATGGCCTCTTAAGACAAACTTGTTAAATCTGTCATTGTTATGAATGGTGAATGTTTACAGTCATCCGTTAAAACTCCTGATGGACGTAAATTCATTGCGCTTGCGTTTAATTCAAGAAAGGTTATCCAATAAACTCCGTCCGTCTTTCTTAAATTCCAAATATCACACCCATGGAACGAAACAGAGGATTTTCCCAATTTATTTTACCGATTCCTTTTTAAAATCTATGTTTGCTTTAGATCAGAGTTGGGGAATATTTTTCCATCGGAGGACCGCATACATGTATGTATGTACCATTCGACCGCATAAGAATTTATTAGGCCTCACATGGGTTACGTATTACCTACACTCAAATGGTTTACCGTCAGAATTCCATGTAAAAAAAAATCTTATCAGGATCGAAAATTTAATCAGCAAAAGCTTAATTTATGTATAAATCGTTACAGAATAAAAACAATATTAATGGTGATTTACGTATCACTGTATACATTAAACACACCACTTGTAATAAAACTTTCACTGACGAATCATTACCATTGCTGATTTGCTCTAGTAAATGTTTAGCCTAGCTCTTTCATAACCGTAGCATATATAGTGTACACCCACATCTACATCTACATCAATACCCTACAAGCCGTCTTTCGGCGTGTGGCAGGGGGTGAAAACACCAAGGGTTCGGACTACTTTTTTAACCTATTGTTATCGCGTATCGTTCGTGGAAAGAATGAGTCCTTAAAACAACTAGCCCTAGCATCTATTTCCCTTATTTTACGCTCATTGTCAGATCGGCCAAAATAACAGGAAGGTCGCATAATATTCATTAAGTCTTCCGCAAACGCACTGTCTCGAAATGTATCAAGTAATCGCAGCCTAGCTTCCAATCTCCTTTCTTTCAAGGATTCCTAACCTACGTCCGAGAGCATTTTCGTAACACTAGCTTTTTTATCGTAGCATTTTTTCACAAAGCGTATTGCCTTGTGCTGCACTTTCTCGAGTTCGCGGGTGTTAGTTTCGTCCGCCGGATTCCATATACTTGCCGCATATTCAAGATGGGGTCTGACCAAGGTGAAACTGCATCTCTCTCTAACCTTTTCATCGCATCTACATAGAATGCGCTTTATGAAACCGAGCTTTTTGGTTGCTTTACCGCAGATTTTTCGGATATGACTGCTCCAGTTTAAGTGATTCGCAAGAGTCATCCCGAGATATTCAACTGACTCTACTACATTTAAATTTATTCCGTTAATTTTGTACGGGTAATTCGGACTAATTTGTTTTCTTTCGAAGAAATTAACGACGGAGTATTTATTAACATTAAGTTCTAATTGCCATTTTTCGCACCACCTATGAATGTGGGCTAAGTCGTTTGATAGGATATCACGACCCTCCGCGTTTGACATATCTCTATATATTACCGAATTGTCCACAAACATCCTCACATTGCTATTTATCTCGTCGCTTAGGTCATTGATATATATAAGGAAGAGAAGAGGTCCAATTACGCTGCCCTGAGGTACGCCTGAAGTAACTTTGACTTTGTTCGAACTATTATTATATTAAGGCGTTGCCACGGGAGTGTATGAATATTTCCCGATATTTTCACATGTTAACATCCACATATATCTGTAGTTTTTTTATTGGAGGTACATACATACATACATACATAAAAAAATTAGATTTTCTGGCCACAAATTAGGGAAATGAGATCGTAAATCATTTGAGTATAGACGGCAATTTATAATGTTCGGTCGATTAGGAAAACCCAAAAACTAGGCAATGAATACCTCCAATCCTTGCTGTTAGTACTTCAAGATTTAAATGTGATACCCCGAAACAAATTTTTCATCTCGTCACCTCATGTGCTGTAGACTCATTACGGGATGCACGTGTTGCAATTCGGAGTAATTAATACATACCAGACTCAACTCTCTGACGACCTTGAGCTCCGTTTGATACGTCCCGGTTATTCTCGAGTATGAGGAAAGTACGGGGCCGGTCGGTTGTGGAAGAAACTCAGGGAACAGCTGAGGAGACTCCCCGGCGATGGATGTTGTCGTTTGACGCCGTACCTACCGAAAGCTTATGGTTTATTCATGGCGAATTAGTCACTTACGCTTTTGGTATGCGAGGCGTTGCCACGGGACATTGACGCTTCCTCTACTGGAAAAGGGTTGATACCGAGCGTAGGAGAGATGGGAAGAGATTTGATTATAGCAGGTGGCGGTTTGGTGGCGTCGCCTTTGATGTAGATGCGGTGGAATCTCTTCTAGGCGTCGTTGACCGGATTGTGGCACCTCCTGTTTTACGGGAATACTTGGGTGGGCAAATACTGTGCCAGAAAGTCGTTCCAAATGGTCGTTTATATTTCCACTGTACATTGTGTATACATACATATTTTCAAATGGCCAAATACATTTTATTATATTATGAAGCTATGAATGATTCAGCAGCTTCATTTCTTTCCTAATTAAATTAAATTTCTGTCTCTGCTACCATAGTTATTGATGAATGGGATGTTTTTCGTTTGTTTTTGACTACAAAAAAAAAGTAAAATGAATTTTATTTTGCTTTTGTCTCAGTCTTGTTTATGGCTATAATAATAGGAAATCTACTGAGGTATAAATGATGCTAAATAATAGCAATCATCTCACTCACTTCGCATTCAATACCAACAAGCATTAATCATAGGGTCATTATGTTACTTTAACGTGAACACTTTTTTGCTAACATTATCCTGCCTCAGTGATGAAAGTGAAGCAAAATACCTCACTCCTCATTTTGCCTAGTAAGCCTCATTTCCTCTCCCATCCTCGAATTACCGGTAGCCAATGGTGGAGGGGATGAGGTCCCAGCCACCCTCCGGGATACTGACTTTTCAATCACTAATTTTCTAAACTGTAACACACAGTAAAACGACCAAGTTACAAACTTCTTAATTTTTAGTTAATATAATAATATACGATAATACTGGAAAATTAACGCTTCATATTAATTAATTTATTGCTTCTTTTACTATTGTTGCCTGTTACTGCAGTGCATTTTCGATCTTTTTTGCATCAAAAGATATGCAAAGTAACAACGTTAACACTCCCACAACATAAAGTTGGTGGGAGTGCCAAATATTTGTTAATTTGTTAAAATTCAGATTAACGAAGAAGGAAACATCTTGAATAAAAATCATAATTTCGCTGAAATGAGCGTCCATTAAATAATGCATTGCAAACGTAGGTTATTTAATTATATTAAATATTTAAATATTAAATAAACAAATTTTCATCACAATCACCAAAATCACGTGGTACATTTTAAACATTTATGAGGCACACTATGGCGCTGCGAGACACATTTGAGAAATACAGTTGACTGAATTTAAAGCAGCTTATTGTAAACAGGTTAAATAATAAGTAGATACAACCAAATAATGAGGATTCGTCTACATAATTAATTACCTTTCCAAATTTGATGTCGAAGTTGATGGAAGTATTTATTTTATTTTCGAAAATTTAGACTACACGTATTTCCTTCAAAACTTCAAAAGACTACATTCCTTGAAAAACTCAGACGATTCCTGGAATCTGTATCAAATTTTTGGTGTGATATACCATTATCATCTTATCATGTGGTCATAATAAATTATCAGTGTAATGCTAAACTTGTGAAAGTATTACAATTTCTCTATGTACTCAAAAGTAAGTAATGATTCAGGTCAGGAACGCATCCAGAATGTTCACTTTCGGGGCTAAAATTAAGTATTGAAGTCAATAATCTCCTATTTACGTTGTAATGAAACTAATGGATTTTTGTCATAAAAAAGGATTGCTTATAAAGAAATGTTTTAAATGACGATAATATTTATTAATAAAAACCTTGAGAATTTGGTACTGAATAAATACTTGTAGAAACTTTAGGGTGGGCTTAAGCCCGTCAGCCAACCCCCTTGGGTGAGTGCATGAATCAGGCTCATCTGTAGATCTACGATAATGTATACTTTGCCCCCTTGGTTATCCAACATGAACGAAAAAGTTACCCCTTTGCACGTATTTTGAATAGCAGGAAAATTATCTTCGAACTTGAATAATTATTAGCGAGGTATCATGAAATTAAGATATTTCTTCTTTGTAAGGAAAGCATTGTTTAACAAGAGACAATACAATAAGACCAATCTTTCAGTAAGCGCCAGATTCTATGATAATCTCGATAAAAGCTACCTGTACAATGATAAAAATTTGAAATTAATGCTGTTAGTATCTGCAAGACTCGAACGTCGAATGGGCTGTAGCACAATAACTTGACATTAGTTGAGATTCATGGCTAGCACCACCTTGATGATATCACTTAGTTCTTCGTCGAACTATGATGAAAATACGTCTGAATGAAATAGAGTCTCTACGCATCGTCTTAGTTCTTTGCCAGCTTCCCATTCACAAACACAGCGCACATTATCCATGACAGTGATGTATCGGCAGAACAGGCAAGTATTGACAATGAAAGCTGGACAACGAACTTTGATGTAAGTTAACCTGCTAGAGAGCACCTTAGGAAAGGCAGTTAAATATTTATTACCTTCCAAGAATATACATTAAAGAGGTGATTTGGTAGGAAATTACTTTTTGCGAAAAACAGCTCACGTACACTTTTGCTATTTATTGCTGTAAGCATACATATTATATGAAAATAGAAAAATAGACCATATTCACGGAATACCTAAAACGGCATTTAATTATGCTGAAACTTCATCATTGCTTATCAGAATATACATCTATCGTTGTCAGCCGATTATCATTATAGCTGGAAATCGTGTAGCTTGCAAGTCTCCGTCTTTGAATGTGTGATTTATTGTCTGGCATCTCTTTTTACCACGTCTGTTTCTCGTGTAAACGCTGCTCGTCCAATAGAAGACGAAAGAAAGGAATGATATTCTGTTCCTTCTTCAGGGTCGGAGACAAAATTACAATATCGAGTACTTCTTTACACTTTTTAATGACCATTAGGAAACGTCTTAAGACTAAATAATAATTTACGATGCAAAAATTTTTACCTCGGGATTTTGTTAAAAAAACCCTTTTGTTACTTTTGTGACCTTTACATACAAGTTCATCTCAATCCTTATATAAGTTCATCGTTCAACCTCAATTTTTTAAGTACCGGAGTTGAAATAGATGGATAATCTATTGTGGATACGGAAAAGCAGATAAGGAAAAGTATAGATGGACATATTGGAATGACTCTAACTAAATTTCAAACAATTTATCGAGGATGGAAACATTTTAAAGTCCCAATTTATTGTTTTTCTTTGGGAAAGTAAGCTGAATCCTTGAAATTTTCGTCAAGGAAATATCTCTCTGTATGAATGAGAAAATTATAATCATACTGGGCTCCAGGATAGCCAAGTGGGTAAGCGTTCGACTTCAGTGAAAGCGGTCCCTGCTTCGAATCCCGGTGGGGGTCTACGTGCAAAATGACCTAAGCTGTCGAAGCACTTCTAAGAATACTACTACTATAGTCAACCTAGTTGCATGCTGGAACTCTATGTTAAAATATATTTTCTTGATGATGCAGCAAAGTTCCATGATGCAGTCAGGTACCAGACTCTTGAATTTATCAAAGCAAACGGAGAAATATAAATACTCAAATCAGAATATAGATGAAACCGTTGACTAATTTTAGGTATACATCACAGGAATTATATCTCTGTAGAAACCTACTCTTAAAAAATAAAGTATACCTCCACGTACTATCAGCTGTTAGTTTTCTTAATTTCATGCCACGATGCTCTTTTAGGGTTTAATTAATCTGAACATTAAATTAGTTGACCATCCTTACCCTCCGCCTCCCCAACTTCCCCTTCACTCCCTCTCCCCTTCCTTCTGCTATATATACAAATGTTTCTTGTGTTTTTGTACCTGAAGATGGCGCGATGCGCTGAAACCTAGGTCGTCAACTATTAAATCTTGTGGTAACGTGTACAAGTCTGTTTTTATTTCTTCTTTCATCATGAAGAGCTACCACAAAGTCGATGCCGAAACAGTGGATTTTATTAAAAAGGACGCTTACATGGTGGACTTCTCTCTTTGAACCGCGCTATTGCTGTGTAGCGGCCCCAGTTGTTGGCCTGTGAGCGTTACCCGGGATAGGCAAACGTGGAGGTCGACTAACTTCCTCCTTAACATGCTGAGCTACAAACTCGCTGAGGAATTTTAAGCTAGAAAGAATGTATTGACTAACTTTTTAATAGTTTCTTTTTACGTCTGGATAATTTTACAGACTGAAAATGATATAAAATTGTATTGAGTATTCTATTTTACGCTGTCAATGAAAGATGCCCCATATTATGATATCTCGTTAGTAAAATCTATTTTTCTTTGCTGTAAACGTGAGCATAATCGTATATATTTACCCTTCGTGTGGTTTCATTTCATTGATCAATGCATTGAGAGCATATTTATCCTTACTCGTATATTAAACATGTTCTATATTTTCTGAATAAGAGGCATGAATTCATAGGAATGCTTGTTTTTTATGACCCGAAATTGGTGATTAGTTATGTGGCCCTTTTCACCTAACGTAATCCGGACCATAGATTCATATCGTGGGTGATTTTTTTGCCACTCTTCACAATTCAGTAAAAAAATTTTAAAATATCTACTGACTTACATTGTGGATGAGATTGTTGATGAAAAACATGATTAATTAGAATTAAAATATAATGTTTAAATATAATATATTAATGTATTGAAATGTAATTTTTTGTAATTGCAATAAAAAGTTATGTATTACAATTGCAATGTACGAGTGTATTTGTCAATGATAAGTAATGTAAAATAATAATAAAATGTAAAATGTAATTGTAATTAAATATAGTGTAGATTTGAAATTACCGATTACAGTATAATCGAAACTACCCATGACAATGACTTGTCCTATACATGCTTATGTATGTCGTTAGATAATCAAATTTATTATTATTATTATTTGAGTTGATCAATTCGAGGTCAATGAATGCTTTCAACATTTTGGCGCACTCAATGGATCACGAAGAAAAATGATTCTTTCATCGAAAAAGAAAATAAAACAGTTTGATAGGAGCATTGGAATGCCATATATTAGTAAGAAGGAAAACCCCTTGCAGACAATGAGATGTAGGGACGCGTTTGGCGTTACGAATCCTATAACCTTGCATTCAACTGCGTCGGACAAACCCACCGTATTTAGCTCGAAACATGCATATGATTCTGGAATAACCCTCGAAAGGCAGAGAGTTTCCTGGTGATAATTCGGTCAGAAGCCCGATTATGATCATACAAAGGGCTCTGAAGTTGTGGGACTTCCCCTAGCCCTTCAAAGCTCATCTATCTCCCTACTGCATGGGTCCCACGGAAACAGCCGCGATCACTTCATTGCGTTCCCTCGAGTTGATTCACGCCCAGGGACCAATTTAGTTTAAAGAGACTCCCAAAGGATTTCCACCTCATGAATTTTTAAAACGTCTATATTTTGCATTTTAAATGTGAAAACCTGCTAGAATGCTAATTTGACAAACATAATTCACTTAACATTGCCAATTAATGCCATTCCGCATGCAGCCCAAGGAGATTTTGGTGACTTTTTATGATTATTATCGGTTATTTCATCATTTACTGCAGTAAGGATTCAGATTTTCTGTAAAAATGGCTTAAAAGTATGTTTTGAGTCTAGTGAGGTATTTATGAAATGAATTAATGAAGGGGTCAAAAACAAATTCCGTGTGGTACCTCTAAGCAAATGTTCTGCGATAGAGTATCTTCGTGAAAACCTCCATTACACCTCTGCATTTACCGTGCATCAATGTACTCAGAGTCGGATCTAGGTATTCGCCCTCTGTAAAATCCGTTCAAGGAGAATCCATGTTTCAATTCAAATAATTATACCGGAGATAAAATGCCGTTATCCCCTTGAATGCGGGCCACCCACAGGTTTCCTCACCTTGCAATTAGATCAGCCTCTGAGTGTGAGGAGGAATGGGAAAGCAGCTCAGATTCTGCAGAACTATGTTCGCCGATAATTGTTCTTTCTTAGGTTTATGATCTTCTGTAAATCACTATTCATTAAATTAAGAGGAGCACACAAAATTACCGCGAATATAACGTTTGCTGGGTTTCTGCGGAGACGATCAAAATTGGGATAATTTTGCATTCGACTAAACCTGATTTTTATTGATGATTTCATTGTCGGGATTTAAGAATCCTAGCACTCAGGATACTATTTTTCGTTTTGAAAATTTTACTTGAATCAAAGTAATTTATAGTATATTTATAATATTAAATGAAAATACCTGTGCGTTTGCAAATATTTTCTTCGTGAGATTTATCCATCATCTGCCACAATATGCCGAAATGGCGAATTTTACTAAGAAACGTGTAAACAAAGCCGTGACCAGCTATTGCAAAAAATTTGTTTCGAAGACGAATTATAATTATTTTATATCATACATTTTACCTTATATTTTATGTTATTGTAGTAGTGTTGTTAAAAGTTCTTCGACAGCTTAGATCATTTCTCCACTGGGAATCGAACCCGGAACCGCTTTCGCCAAAGTCGAACGCGTAGCCCACTAGATTATACTGGAACCCCTTATGTTATTATATTTGTATTATTTACAACTGATTTTTCTTTGTTTTGTTTGATATTGTTCGAAGCGAACTTTAGTCTTGTATACAATATTGCAACCTGTATTACATGAATGAAATGTATCCTTTCCGTTTAATCGCTAAAAATCCCGGAGATGCAGACGTAGAAAAGAACAAAATCATCACTGAAACTTTCATGCTCCCAAACGCGCAAAAGCCTCTCTGGGTGAAACAATCGTAGCGTACTTGTTGGAAATGTGCCAGCGTATTACTGAAAACAAATAAAACGATCCTCGTATCTAGAGGAACGTTTCGAAATATAAAAGAATACGAGAGGCATCTTCATTGTATGGTAATTCTCCTACCCTCTGAGAACTCCATCGCCAGCACCTCTGTTTTATTTAACGGCAACCCTCGGGGAACTGGGATCCCAAGGGCGAATCCCTTAAAAATAAGGGCGAAGAAGAGAATCGTGAGATATATACTCCTGTGGGGGAGATGCGTGGGAGAGAATGTCAGGGAAATTCAAGGGGGATCTATGTGTTCCGAAGAGTGGCCACAGTTATGTAAATAACCATCTGAAGGAAGAAATAATGATGGAAGAAAGGTGGCACGCGTGCCAATTTTGGCACTCGATGACATTTTGGTTGGCTTGCGACTAAGCGTTTGAAAAACGAGCCGTAGATCGCTGGCTCGCCTCACATCAGTTGCATCTGCGCCGTAGAGGGAATCATGGAATACATTTCAATGTTAATGGTTCGAGAAAATTTTCCCTCTCTTCCTAATCTACGTATTTTTGCATATGTCTTTCTCTTCCCCCTCCGACCTTCCCTCATTTGCTAGTTTTGAAGGTAAAGATAGTGGCTGTGGATAAATTAACCCTACGTCGCGCTGTCGTATTCAATACAACATGGATGTTTTTTCGGGCCCTGTTTGCTCCTGAATGGCCCCATGAAACTCGGGCGCGGGTCTATTCCTTTATTACACTCTTCGTTAAGTATTAAAGGCGTCGACGGCTTCGTTTTATTCTTAGTCCGGTTTCGGAACCAATTAAACGAGTGAAGTGACAATTGTTTTACCTCAAACAACGCGCGACCGCTTGGGTGGGTTTCTCGTTTACTTACTTTACTTTTGTTTTCTTATACATTATTCCTAATATCGCTTTGTTATTGGATAAAACTTGAAAATACATTTTCTTAGAATTAATAGAAATATGTTTTAAATCTTTAAGCACTCTCTGCGTGTACATAACATCTTAAAACAAATAATAAATATTTAGAAGAGAGAATCGATAAATTTATAAAGATATATATATCTTAAGCTAAACTTAAATCTTCATAAACTACAATCAACTTCTTCGTAATAGAAATTTGGCAGAAAATGGGCTGTTGTACGGAATACAACGAGCGAGTGTTCGTGTTACGACTTCAGGCACGACTCATGAAAGGTTAAAGGAAAAATATCCCTTGAATTAGTTCCTCACGGCTGAGAGCAAGACTGGATGAATATGATAACTGCTGAAATATGATGGTACTGAATAAAGGCATTCATTTTGGCCGATCTTTACCGTCATTGTGTCGTTCATTAGCACATCGCTTTTCAATCACTTGGACTTGATCCAATCTTGCCACTCTGATTGAGCGAGAACAGTTGTGGAAAACTACCTCACTCCTCATCTAGTCTATTAAGCCTCATTTCCTCTCCAAACCTTATGGTATGTTATGGAGTAGGAGTTAAAGATCCACTTCGGGCTTTCGGGCTGATGACTTAACAGACAGGTAGTAATGCTGTTATCTAATTGTGCTATGATCTTCAGTTTTGTGAATTACGCTTCCGTTAACTTTCGAATATGCATTACCTAGTAACAAAAATTGATACTCTAAAACACATTATTTGTTATATAGGCTCCCTGATTCCAAGTTGGTAGCGCGTTCGCCATTGGTGAAAGCGGTTCGATTCCCTGTGGGGGCCCGTAAGTGCGAAATTACCTCAGCAACTTTAACAATAAAAAGCCATAATATAACAAAACTATTTTCTGTTGAAAAATAAATATGAAGATTTGGGATTATTTCATGGATTTCCCTGTGAGTTGAAGAAAATAGATTTCATTCAAACTCGGGAAATAATGGAGGCGAATCGATACGTAATGGCAACATGAGAAGGATTTTCGATTTATCGTGCCATCAAAAATTGTTGCATGCGCTGCTCTTTATTATCTGATACGCTGGAAATAGATAATTTACCATCTGTGGGTATTTGGTATTTTTATTTATTGTTTATCTATGCATTTGGATATTTTACTGTTTCTATTGGGATAAATTATTGTTCTCATTTGCGGGAAATTAAATTCTACCAGTGCACAGATGAGGAAAATTCGGCCATCGCAAATATACACGCAAAAATTTAAAGAATAAAGAATCGAACGTTGATTTGAATTGCTAATTTATTCCATTATTCAGTAGTTTTAATTCGGCAAGCGAAATATGCCTTAAGGTAGCAATGCATTCATTATGAAACCTCTCCCACAAATGAATTCGTATTATCTTAACATTCAAGCGACAATAAAAACACGTGTTTAAATATCTTGCGCGTGCTGATTTATTTATATCATTATCCTTTCTAATCCATTCTATACCATCGCAAAACCCGATTTTTAATTTAATCTTTATCAACATCATAGTTTAACAATATGAAGATTGGTCTAGTGCAGCTCTTCAAGTTACTCTATCCCCAGCCAAAAGCTTCATCCCCTCATGACTCCTAACCTGAATTCTAACCTTATCTTTCTTAATCTAACCTAGGCCTTCCTCTATAATTCCACCATTCCTTCAAATATTTTCTTCAGTAGACTATCGTACCTTATTTTTTGCCAAATTTCCAAGTTTCCCCTCTATGTTTTTCATTTTCTACCAATGTTTTCCATAAGCTTCTTTCTTCATAATTAATAGTCTCAAGTTTAACCCTCCCTCTCCTTTGGTTAGTATCTAAGCTGTTGAACTAAAACTTCTGTACCTGATGATGGTGTAATTCAACTCCGGAACCATGATTGTGTGAATAAATATATTTGTGGACAGTATATTTTAATTTCTTAGAGCAACTTCTTTCTTCATTCTTTTTCTTCCGAGAACTTCGTTATTTACCCGATCCGTCTGTTATTTTCTTAAACTTTCCATAGAACTACGTCTGCGTTGCTGAAATTTCTTTTAATTTTTAATTTAATTATTGTTCCTCGAGTGTTACCTCGATTTCCGAACTTAATTCACTCCATTTCGAAATCCGCGACTCGAAAAGTTTGTATCTCGAAACCCAATTTCCCCGTCTTTCATTTCCAGTTTCTTCGGTTCGTATCTAGAAATTATGTTCTTATCTAGAGATCAAAATGCAGCAGGAAAAAAGTCCGCGTGTCTGAAAGTTCTTCTGTAGAGCGGTTCGTAAGTCGAAGTACCACTGTATATTATTTTCGAACAATTCAAACGAATGATCGACTGTAAGAAGCTGATGATAGGTGATTTTTACGAGAGATTTTAGTGATAACTTTCACCGAAAGTTGTAGAAGTTGTAAAAATAGCTTTTTTCACAAATAAATATCCAAGAATGTATACAGTATACAAAAATGTATAAAATAGAGGTTTGGTGAAAGTAATATTCGGAAGAATTTTTATCTGAATAAAATCAATGAGGGAAATAATGGACAAACGATGTCAACTTACAAACACCTCGTTGGATGATGTCGGCCTTTATGCAGAGGTATTCCATCTTACTCAGTTAAAGATAAAACCATTTATTTAAACAGTTCATAGTGAATCCATGGAGACTATAATGTGATCACAGTGGTGTACGAGTCCACCATGTCGTATATAAGTTATTTAATATTATTAAATTATTTTTAACTGTATGAGACAGCTATTACATCCTCAAAGTAAGCCGAATTTTGGCCTTGATCTACTTTGATACAGATTTTGCTGTTTTTTCATTACTGATTCCGCTTTAGAACCTATCCGTTCATCTCTCCGTGCACTGTAATGATATTCAGATTTAATATTGGAAGTGAAAGTAATCTCTGATATCGGTATAATAAGTTTCTAGCGGCTGATAAATGATTTCAAGCAACTTAACAGGGGTAAAGTGTCCATTCCATCGAGAAATATCAATGGAAAACTGTTTGAAGCCGTGGTTAGATCTAATTTGGAAAGGGTCGGAATCTTCTCGCCCCTCCTTTATCCTGTCGTTGAAGGCAATAAGAGCGAAAACGGAATTAGTGGCACTTTCTCAATTTGTCGATCACGTGATTGAGGGGAACGCAAAGCTCAGTGAAGTCCCAGTCTTTCCTAGGAAATACCGGAGCTTAAAGAGGAACGCTGTTAAAGACGAGAGACAATTCCGCCATGTATGTGATGAGGGTTGCCTACTTAGTTAGCTTTGAGTTGTGAATTTTATCTTTTCCCTGCTATCGGAAGACCTGGAGATCAACATTCATTTTCTTTATATTCCTTTATTACTGTTACTAATTCTACGTAATACGGGTCATATTACTTTCAATGATTGCTGAGTTCAACAATATTCTTTGCGTTTCTTAATGTTAGTTCCACGTTATCCATGACATATATTTGGATTCGTTCTCATTCTAAACATAGTTATTGAGGATTTAGAGCATTGATTCTCAAAGTGGGCGCTGGCTGGCTAAGCTGGGATCCTAGGGGCGCTGGTCTAATCTACTAGACGAAAAAGAATTTTATCATATTGCCTGTCATCTTTCTTCCTCAGTAGAATTTTACTGGATTTATGGCATCAATACAACATCAGAAAATTTTCATACAGAAATTTAGTGGATATTATTATCATCGCAGTGTTCAATTTCCTTTTTATCTTTCTTCAGCTATGGCCATACAAATATTAATTTTCGTAGATTTTCGTATTTGGGGGCGGTGGTATGGATCCAAGGGAGCGGTAGCATGAAAAAGTTTGGAAAATGCTGATTTAGAGCTACCAATTGAATTCATTGACCTCATTAATTAATCATTGTAACTGATGTCGAGGGAAAAATTAAAAATTGGCCTCCAAAAGTGAAAATGTGAGATGTTTATTCTTTTTACCCCTCTTTATATTAATTTATTTGGTCCCCTCTTACCTCCGATGAAATTCATATTCTCCCTTAGATATATCCGTAGCATTCACTCATATTTTTCCTCAAGGGTCTTATGTATGTCTGATTTTTCTTTTGTCGAGTATTCCCCTTATCGATGTCCATAATCCATGCATATTTAGGAAAAGATACTAGCTCACTGGCTTGGCCCTTCTACCTTTTATCCATTAATCTTTTTTACGTGTATTTTTTCATCTTTTTCGATGTATCTTTGTGATATGCCTATATTGTAAATTTAATTAAAGTGCTCTGTTCACTGAAAGACCCAATGGGGCTTTTATCTTGCAGAAGAAAGCTGAATGTTGTTGGTTTGACAAGGGCGCAACCCGTGTGCCGCCATAGACGTACCCGAAAAGTCACTCAGGTAAGCAGGTCTCATGATTCTTCTTGCTTCTGTCATTATTCCCTTTCTTGAACCATCAGCTCTTCTTATCACTGCAACTGCTAATATGTCGAAACGATGAAAGTTTATTTATCCATGTCTGCAGGATCAGGATAAGTTGTGAATGCTGCTCTTGTTACTTTTATTAAGTAGTTATGAGAACGATATCACCTGTTGCGATTTAGATTAGCCAAATTAAAAAATTCGCTGAATGGAAATAATTTCTAGTCCCGAGAATTTGAAATTCAGAGTTGATGCAAACGTGCGATGAAGTTGAATAAGTTTGCATATCATTTGCTTTTGCCATTTCCATCCCTAATCTATTTTGGCGATTCATTTAGTCCGTTACGTGGTGCCTACGCACAAGAATAGTCTGCGAGATCTTATAGTTGTGGAGGTTTGATTTTGGCCCTCATACCTTATGAAAGTTTCTTGGCGAACTTCTTCCTAGAATAAACTAGCCCTGCTTCCAGATGACCCGTTAATAGACATAGGGTTAGATGTAAGAAGAGACTTACTAGTCTCAATCTCGCCCTGAAATAAAGTCGTTTTATTATTATTATTATGAGAACAGAACCAACAATAAACGGAAGCATTCGAAATGACGTCCTCTCTCAATTATGCCATATAAACACCATTGGAGATTCGCAAGTTATGCATATTAAAATGAATCAGTTTCTATTTTTATTAGATTATGGGAGAAGTATTCCTGTCCTTGGATTGTAAGCANTACATGAGTCGTTAAATAATGGAAATTGAAATATAAATATTCAACTGAAACTGAATGAGAATTTTACTTTTAATTTATCGATACAAATGAAGATGGTTTATTAAAAATTCCTTCAATTGCTCAAAAATTTATCCTCCTGCAGCAAATGTTTTGATTATTTTATAAATGCCGATATCAGTAGCAATATCATTTTCTAGGGTTACAATCACGAGTTCGTTTAATCTGTCTTCATTGTTGTAGAACGGAAGTAGTTTTTAGTTTTGAAAAGCTACGTTATCTAGATTCAGTTGTTGCAATTGTAAGTATCAAATAGGTAAAATAAAATTCATTGCCATTTAAAAAACTTATTTAAATTCAAAGCATTAAATATGTTAAGAAATTATTTTTGCTTCAACACACTGAAATAGGAGCCGCTTCGGACGATCGCCCACCATCTCTACCGCTGATATTCATCTGAAAATCATTACCTTCGAAATAAAATGCTTCGTTTCAGTGGTGCAAGCTTTAATCTTCCTCTCCTTTCTTTGAATGAGGCAACGCTTTAGAAGCGATAATATGTATCGAAGCGATATAATATCTCTTACGTTGTTGTCAACAAACGAAAGTAAACGGATCTTTAAAGGGAGTTCCTGTTTAATACTCTCCTCTCGAAGGTCTTAAGATATTTCGAACAGTATAACCACGACAGAATGTGAAGGAATACCTATGTTTACTCGTAAGCGACTAACAGAGCGAATTTTCCAGAAAATTTGAAATAGGGAGACGTAAAAGTTGCATATAATGTTTCATAAAAAATTCTGCTGTTTTCTGTGTCTCTACAACCTTACTTTTCAAAATCCTCTCTCAATGAAATTGCTCTTTAAAACGAATTAAGTTTCTAGAGGAGGGAAATTTGCGTAGACTTTTAGTGATTATATCAGCTTCTCAGTTCATTCGGTTGATCGGTCGATCAAGGGTAAGAGTTTGAGAAAGTTTCTCTGTATTTTGGTTTAATGAATCGCATTTACAAATACTTACTTCGATTTTCTAAATTAAGAATTAAATTGATTAATACCAACTTAATATCTCAGTTTCTCAGTATTGGAGCTATTGGAAATTACGTTTTGGATAGATTAATTATGATATTAATTAATCATTTTAGATTTCGATTTATTTTTAAATTAAATTTTAATTAAGCGAGTTTATTATCTCTCTTCGGGATACATAGAAATTTCTATTACTGCCCCTGAAGGAAATGTATGTATGATTTTTATAAAATTTCGTGTTCGTGATCTAATCAGCAAAAATGTATCCTCAAATATGGGACTCTTTTTATCAATAGGATGGAGACAGGAAAACAGGCAAGGGTGATTTTTCGCGAGATGGTGCGCACCCAGGAAAAATCCCAAGGAAAAATGGACTTCAAAAAAGTCTGACGGGACCGGTAAACGAACCCGGTTCTCCCAATTGCCGGTTGGGTGCTCTGTCCGTTGAGCTATCCCGGCAGAACATTTCTCCAGCTTCTTTTTTCAAGCCCATTTCTCCTTGGCATAGGATGAAGAGTTTATCTATTCTGGAAGATTCCCAGCAAAACGTTACCTGTTTACTTATTGCAGTATTATTTGCGAAGGAAAGCAGTAAGCGTTTATTGAGTCTGGAAATATAGTACGCTTTGGAGCACCATGATAAGAAAATCTAACACAATTTCTTGGCTTTTAGTGTCAGGAAATAGATATTTTTGGTTTGGCCTTATGCAATAGGATATCGAAGTAAAATATTTCGTGAATCTGAGAGCTATTTATTGCCCTGCCTGTTCTAAAAAAGCCCCTTGCATCTTTAAAGCTATATTAGACTTTGTGGCAATGAGAGACACCGAGCACCACCATGAGTTTTAAATAAATAACCAATAAAGGGCCTCCGGATAGCCGTTTGGGTAGCACATTCGACTTTGGTGGAAGCGGTTCTCTATCCAATTTTAAAGTTATCTTAAATAAGAGTATAATGAATCATATTTCGAAGCTACGTTGCATCAGAAAGGTATTGATGATGTCGAGCAGCTGCATAACCTGGCGATTTATCGTCTTGTTCAGTTTTTATAAAAGAGTTTTATCGCTATGTTTAATTGGACAAAATCGGACAAAATAACGTTAGCATATGCGACCTTTGAGATTGTTCCAGAGATTCGAAAACTGACGATGAGGATTGCGGACAGATGTGTACACACACAGATCCATTTGTCATCACACAAGAATGGCTCAATAATACAATACTGTACACAGTCATCAAAATGACCCTAAGAACTTGCCCTGGATTTCGTTGTTGGTCATTTTTCTTTCTCTTAAAGCAAACAAATTTTCCATGACCCAATAGCTTTTTATCGAAATGACTTTTAACTCAATAAAATTCTAGTGTTTCCTTTAAATTTAAGATGTGAAATTAAGTTTTTTTTGTCAAAGAAATCTCCTATCCCAGCCATCCTACCATTGTCATTCTCTTCTACGTTTCCGTTTTCCCAAATGTTTTTTTTTTCGGGACTTCTGTCACGCTATCGGTATTATTGTCTTCGAGTATGCGAATGAGGACAGTTTTTCAGAAATTTTATCCTGTCCTGATCACAGCCTGACGACTATACTTTCAGCCAGTGGAGGATAAACCTTACATTACCTATCGTTGCTTAGGAGTTGAACCAGTTCATATGACAACTTTCCCTAGCCAAAAATCTTCAACTTTGAGTCTTACTCGTGACTAAAACTGGTGATAAAAACACTAGCTCAGAACTAAGAGGTTCAATTTGAACTAAATATTTATTATCTAATTAAATCTTAAAAGATCCCTACTTCCACGCTTTGATATAAAATTAAAAATTCGACGTATTGATAAAGAAACTGTTGTAATGATTTGTGTTAATTCCAATCTGAGCCGTCCTTGAGTTTGGTATACCTGAAGCTAATCATATTCCTAAGTCCGAGTGTCCCCAGTACATGGATCTGTGGTAGCTAAATTAGAAGTGGGGTTCTTGGGGCCTTCAGGCCACATACGGCTTATTCCGGCATTTTCTAACGTTTTTAAACTAACTCAGGCACGAATATTTTTTCCTATTCTTGCTACTGAAGTGTAAAAATAAATAGAAAATTTTCTCTTTCTATTCACTTAGTGAATATATTAGTTTTTACGCTTATCATAAACTATTTCAATGAAGGGCAGTTTGTTGGTTTCACAAGCGACCTTCCGATAACTTCCCCACCCTGGAATAGATTACATTTCTGAGAATTATGATTCACGAAACATAATTTAGAGTTTATATCCTCTTCGAAAGATTTGAAATAAGCATGATTTAAATTCTATCTTGCTTACGTTTAATATGTGCCAAACCCATTTGCAACCAACGCAATTGAGATAAGTCACGGAACAGTCGCAGCCGGTAATTTGGTCCGTGGTGATTTAGTCCGCTACGATTTGGTCCCAAGACAATTTGGTCCGCGGCGACTGGGTACAATGATTTAGTAATTACACGCGATAAATAGGTTGTTGGGCAAGGCTGAGATTTGTCATAGTTAATTTTTATTGTAATTGCTGGATAGAAGTATTTTACAATTTTATTTTATTTGTTTGTTAAACAAACATTATAAGTACCTATGCCTTACTGGAATCCGGACGTAAAAATTTGTCAAAAGTATGGTTTATGTTTAATTTTAAGTCTTTTATACGCAGGGAATACGCATCCCGAGATGATTGTTGTTTCAGAGATAAATATCGATGAGGAGAAAGAATAGATGTTTAATGTAAATGGTAAATTAGAAAGAGAGACTGCCAATAACCATAGAAATTTACATCAACAAATTGTTGATGCTAAAAGAATATTGTTCTTCATCTCGAATTCATTGAGAGGAGAAATTGAGGGTGAGCAGTTTCAGGATGCTGACGTTTGCTGTTAATCTCCTGGCAGTTACTTACATTAAGATTATTCAAATGGACAAATGGAAATAGTTATTTATAAGGCGGAGAGGGTGGGAGGAAACCACATGGGGGTGCTGACCAGATTACCTTTACTTCATGCCCTTAGGCCACAATTAACACCGTTAAACTTAAATGTTATTCACAATCTGTTATCTAAGGTGTTCATATGAATGGGAAACTATTGGCAGCTTTACAATAGCTTAGCTCAGTCCTCCATCATTACTGCATCTCTATTCTAGTTAAGTTTCGTCTTCCACATTGCCCTCCGATGAACCATTATTTAGCTGTTAAACAAGGAAGTAAATTCAAAACATCGTACATATATTATTTCCTTTGTTTCTCCTGGATGTATTTTCAGGGCTTTTCCTTCTATAATGAACATAGGCTCTTCCAATGTTTTGGAAACTATCCAAACGATGGGCGAAAAATCGTTATCGGCGTCTGCGCGAGGATCTCACGTCGCCGAAGGTTTAAGGTCAGCGGAAAAAATGAGCGAAAATAGGTGGAAAACACAAAGGAATGGGTTTAGTTCTCCACCGGTATAAGTATTCATTAGTGATAATGTGTGTTTTTATGCCAAGAATTGCGAGTAGTGTTATTAGTATTATTCGGCAACAGAGAATATTTTACTCTTTTTTACTATTCTTTCCCATTGACGAGCTTTCCATTTTTGAAAGCCGCTTATGCGTTATACTTTGTGAGAGATGGGAAACAGAGTTTAAATGTTCCAAAAGGCAACTGCTTTCTCGGCAATAGTTTCTACAGCGGCTTCTAACTACAGTATTGTTATACGACTTAATGCCGAAGCACAGCTCGCTGTGATTTACATCAAGTGGTTGGGGTCTTTTGTTCAAATATACCCTTCAAAAATGTCATGTGGAGGTCCATCCGGTTGCCATGTAATGGATCGAAAATATAGGTTTTGGGCTTCGTGTTCCGAATACAATAAGTGGCAAATAATATTAAATGGAGACAACAATAAGCTGGATGGAATTCACGACTCTTAGCAGACGTGAACGTGCATGTCAAGCAGATCCTTTGGTCATCGTCGAAAAATAATCTACATCCTGGTACCGGGAGCACATCCTGGTAGTATCATTTGCATTCTGGAGCACTCAACACTCTTTATCGTTACAGGCGTGTTTGTTATTATTAAAATATTAATTATTCGGAAAAACACACAACGGGTGTGTTTTTCCGAATAATTTTAACACAAGTACAGCTGTCTTCAACTTACGAACCATTCTAGTAGCTTTCGNCTGTACACCGCGAGCTGCTCTCGGGAATGATGATTCGCTGTCAGCCTGCCAAAATATTACCTATAGATCCTTATATACTGAATATTTCTCAGGTGTCTAGTACGCGCAGTTTACGTGCTTTCATAAAAAGCTTGTTTGCATGCGACTCATCCCTGCAGAAAAGAGTGGTAACAATGCGGTTCACACACAACGGGTGTGTTTTTCCGAATAATTTTAACACAAGTACAGCTGTCTTCAACTTACGAACCATTCTAGTAGCTTTCGACATACTGAATGTTTTGTTTGACATGCTATTTTGATATATCTACATATATTTTTAATGCTTTTGTGAATTAGTTTTATTGAATTATTGTTACAGAACTGCGTAAGTGGTTTTTGTGTACGCAGTTTTCTACACATCTTTTAGCTTGTACTTTCAGTAGATTTGCGCAGGTTTTTCACACCCCCCCTTCTCTGTGGGTGTTTTCCTGCTGGGGAGATTTTTTCTTAAGTTACTACTTAGGTTTTTTACATCNCAGTGACGTAATATGCCGCGCATCTTCAGTGATGAACCGAGAGATGTTTTCATCAAGAAGATATTCAAAACTTAACCCTTAACATACCAAGGGGGCTCTAGGAGGAGCCCCGAATTACTTTTTTAGTGATCCTTCTGGAAATATAACAATTATTTTCCCTTGAATTTTATATGTGTCCCACATCAGTTTAAGGTGAAATAATATAATTAGTCTTTATAAAATTATTTCATAGAAACCTAAATAGATAAAAACTCAAGGATAAAGGTAAGGAAGGTAACTTAGAAAATAACCTCATAATACCTGCTTTGTGAGCTGGATGCCTCTGTGAAGACCTCGGGCGGCAGGTTGTGCCACTAAATGTGGAGACTGTCGTCTTGCTCACAAAGCATTCCCTTAACAGTGTGAGAGAGACGCGGCACGGTAGTTAAGTGGTTAGAATACCTGCCCGGAAAGTGGGAGACCTGGGTTCGAGTCCCAGTCGTGTCGCTATTTTTCACACTTGTTATTCCTTTTAGATAAAAACTCCCTTAGAGTCCCGGCAGGACCATGATTGGTATTCTACGTAACAAGTTCTGTTTGCTCTACTCCGTCATAGCGTTTTTTAAATGTACGCTCTGAACGAGCTCGGATTAAAAAGAAAGGTTGAGCTTCTAGGCGAAATCTATAGCAAGCTTTTTAATTTAGATTAACGCGTTTGTACGACTTTTTCTTGAAGTCACTAAAAGTATACCTATATGTAATATTTGGTTTACTTTTACTACAATTAAAATAAATAAACAAAATATTGTTGAACAAAATACCTGGATCTATATCTTTCAGAAACCCAAAAAACATAAGTAATATACAGCAACAAACAGTTAAGAAATAAAAGAAAAACCGTGAGGTTCTCCGAAGACCCAAGCTTGGTAAATTACGTTGACAAACCAGGCTTGGTATGTTAAGGGTTAACGAAGTATAATTTTTCCATTCTCGAGAAAGTTGTTTGTAATTCCATATTATCTCACCTAAATCTCCATATTTACCCTTCAAACCGCCTTTTTGTGTGTGACAGACAGACATCATGAATCTACTTCCTTAATCGGTTACTGTCTCGTATCGTTTTCGGAGAAAATGAATTCTCGGAGCGATTAGTTCTAGCATCTATTTACCTAATGGAACAGGGACGCATAATATTCGCAAAATCCTCCAAGAACGTGCGTACTCTGAATTTGTTAAGATCTCATTCTACTTTCACGTCTACTTTTCCCTAACTTTCCTAGTGAAGTAGTTAAGTACTGTATTAAGCATTCTACTTTACTTTTTCTCTACCGGTAGCTGCTGAAAATCAATGTAAATATTCTACATCAAGGACAATGGTACAAATAACCCAGCAAAAATATTTTTCGGCTCGGGATTATTTTCGTCTCTGTATTTTGACTAAGAAATGCCTTGGTGGAGGCGCGTTTAATTATGATTGCAGAAAAAATCAATATTGGCAAAAAAACTACGGAATGCTGCCAATTTCTGCTTACCAGTGAAAGGGTTTGGTGAGATAGTTTTTTGGCAAAGTGCTCTATAGAAAATAGAATTACTGCTAGCGTATGTGATCGCGGAACAAATTATCTCTTTTGTCCGAAGTATTCGTATTGCTTGCTTTCTTAATCGTCTTATTTTTCCAAGCACAACAGAAAATTTCAATAAATTTAGTCGAGAAACTTTCGTAATCTTTTGAATTGATGGTAATCACTGTTGCAGGATAGCAACCTCTGTAAATGATTTTTGAAAGTATGGTAACGGATTGAAATAATTGCTGGTATATCAATTATTCGCCTTTTAAACAGTCAGCTTCATTTTTTACGATTATATTAATTGATTCATTTCTATAAATGCTCAAGAAATGATTTTCTGTTCTGTAGTGGTTAGCGTAATTGTTTAATTCGAATTCTGGTAGAGGCATGGCCATTCATTGAGAATAGATGTTCGTTGATAGAGGATTAATCGGTGGATGTCTTATAAGATTAATGTACGCCAAATATAATTGTCATTAACGTTATTGCTGTTATGTATTATATATTATAAATGTATTCCACCTTCTAAATATTGGTCGCAATAACGTCGGATCTAAAGTATATCTGAAAAAAACAAAACTTTATGAATAGTTAAATCAGTAAGACACTCCAATTTTGCAGATTAGAACGAATGAGGATGTCACTTAAATTTTAGTGTTGACTGAGATGGATAGTGAGCCTTGACTTGTAGTAAGCTCGGTCGGCTTTATGAAACCTGTTTTGCGCCCTCCGTATGCTCCTGATATAAATTTGAAATCTGTCAGTGCTGACGATGCTTACCAATGCTAACGTATTGTCTCTTAGACATTGTGTCGCTCTACTACCTCTGTACACCGCGAGCTGCTCTCGGGAATGATGATTCGCTGTCAGCCTGCCAAAATATTACCTATAGATCCTTATATGCTGAATATTTCTCCGGTGTCTAGTACGCGCAGTTTACGTGCTTTCATAAAAAGCTTGTTTGCATGCGACTCATCCCTGCGGAAAAGAGTGGTAACAATGCGGTTCTAAAAATCAAGTCGTGCCATCTTCTAATCCCTTGAGATGCGGGGGACGTCCGTTTACATTGATAACCGTACGTTGCGCTGTCGTGAGTCATTTTACATGGACGGTACTTAGTGGCGAAATGTCAGATCAATCTGGCGATCTCTTATGGCCTAGCAATTCTTCGCGCGCGAGATAAATAGAAGGATGTCACGATGTGCCAGAATGTGTTCTTTGAGAGATTGGGAGCCGCCGAAAATTTGTCCGTAAAAACAATTTCAAGGAAGCTGATTATATTTAACGTCAATGCCTCGTTTAGTTAGATGACTTGTGATGTTTTTGACGATTTATTGACAATTTATTTCAGAAATTTTTAAGTACAGATTTACATGTCGAAGTACGCGATATCGTGATTCCCGTTCTCGGCGAGCGCGATTTCCCAAACCACGCGACAAAGAGATTTCGCGAGATTATAGCGAGAACGGATAGCTATTACTTGCTTCTTTTTCCTGATAGCATTAGGAATGCCAATCAGGTAACTTATTAATAGGTTCGGTGTTTTCACACCCCCTGCCATACGCCATACGGTGGCTCGCGGGGTACTTATGTAAATGTAAATTCAGTTGATAATAGGTCAAGAAATACAGAATACGTTAACAATACTACGTGTTATTTCCAAAAAAACCCGTTAATTGGTATCATTAGACAATAGGATTCTATATGGTAGAGAAGTAGAGTAATAGGATCCTTTCTCACGTTTCATGAAAAATATCTGAATTGTGTTGAAAGTAAAATAATATAATAAATAAATTGATTTTCTTTACTCCTATTTTTTTCTCAAACCTCCTGTGAATATTAAATATGGAAACGGTATATGTAATCAAACTTTTCCCCCTTCCTCCCGAGATTGAAATAAATAACTGTTCTCACATTCGGTGAATACATTTCAGGGTATCGAAACACAATATTTTTGGTTCCTGTTTTTGCTCCGGTTCATTGAATAACCAAGTTTTGCTCGGTCTACCAACGAACCGGTACGTACCGGTTTTATTCGCTTCGATCATAAATAATTTTGTAACATAAAATTTGAAGCTTAGTAGCAGAGTAGCTTTTACTTACGTTAAATGTTAGAATAATTGTGATAAATTAGATCAGATCGTTGTAATTGTTAAGAATGTATCTTATTGTCAGTTGTAACTCAGTGTTACACGTATTCATTTAGCTTCCTCGAAAAGGAGGATGAAAGGCGTAAGTGAAACGGTATAATTGGGAGCCGGAAAACGAAGCTGATTAAACCGTTTATCAGTTGTGGTCGGATTCAAGAATTTTAATATTTCATTCCTGGTTCTGTTTTTCTCTGGCATAGAAAATGGTTTCTCTCGGTTTCGCGTTTTCTTTTTGCTCGGTTTGCTGCTCAGGTAAAATTTAAAGCATGGGTTTATAAAATAAATCGAAAGATATGTGAAATAATCTTGTTTTATGTAATAATTATGTGTGTGTTCTTTGAGTGGCAGATAGGTTTTGTTTTCAATCATCGGTTATCATCACATTCTTAAATCTATACAATTCGTATCGATCATTGGAGAAATGAAGTATATCTCAATATGTGGCCGTGGCCATTGTCTTTCAGTGTAAAGCCAAGGCTGTCGTTTTCTTCCGTTCTAATACTTCCGATACTTATCTGTGAATCATTCACATACCTCTTCATCGAGCGTTAACTTGTGATTTTTGGGATAAAGTTCTAACTTAATGTACTGTTTTGTTTCTTCCTGCAATAATTTATGATTATTAATGCATCTGGTGTAATCTACTTTTGACCCTCTATGTGCTACGAGATCGGAAATATGATTGTTTATGACAGCAAATTTTGCTATGTTCAAAATCTGGCGAATTTTTACACCAGTGTAATTCCTCTATGTTGCAATCCTCTCTTTCCTTTATTCTTCGAATTAGTTTCGCAGCTTTTCTCTCACTCCTCTTTATGGGTGTTTTTCTCCGGTGGAAATAATTTCTCTGTAATCACATAATATCACAGGATTTTCCTCCGCAAATATCATTCTTTCTTCCCTGATTTTCTACATTTTTGCTTCCTTCGCATCAGTGCCAAATTTTCTTGTTGTGTTACATTTTTCAATATTTCAGACGAACTGTATATGGAACCTTCTACTCCCAGTTTCACCGAAGAAAGTCCTCTGTATCATATTTTAAATCCGGATGCTCTCCTTCCGGCTTAGGGAATTCAATCAAAGGGAGTCATATCCGCGTGTCAGGAGATTCATTTCCAAGTTATCCAAACCAGATTAGCGATTTCCTCGAAAATGACCACTTCCCACCAGCGGACGAAACGGCGGCCCTCTGAGTGTATATGAGGGTGTTGGAAAGAAGCACTTCAAACTCATTTCTCTCCATGAGCCGCCCTAGAATTCTCAGAGTTCCCGAGACGTATTTTTCTGAAAGACGAGGAAATGAACTTCCCCAGCAAAGCCGCTTCAAAATCATGTTCTTCCGGATGGCAGAAGTCGTGTCATGCTCCGTCCCCCGTGGGACTGCTTGACGCACCAATTAGCGAGATGTTCTGTTCATTCAACATTACTAAGATTACGTTCGTCAGAATGTGATGAGGAAATGAAAAGACGAGAATTGCAGCAAGTAATACTTTCCTTACGACTAGAATATTCGATAGTGTGAATCAGTTGAAACACCAATAGCATTTCGATACTTCTCATTGTATCCAACTCAATTAGAAGACAGCTAATTTTATTTTCTTAAAATGAATGGGTCTTTCATTTACTTTTCTCTCATTCCTGTTCATGACTGTATTATTATGAAATATATCGAAGAATAAGGTATGATAAATTATAGCATTCATTGTGGCAACTCCACAAAGAATGTTATGAAATGAATGATATATTGAAAATTATTCTTAAGGTCATGCAGTGCAAGTTCTTAAGGTACAGCGATTACTTAGAACCATTCTAATTTTTGCATCCCGGCTTGGTGAGTAAATATAGGCACACTACCTTACTCCTCATTTTCACTTGGTGCCTCATCCCACCTCCAAAGCTTTATGATGAGAGGTTTCAAGATCTAACCGGCCTTTGTGTTGACGATTGAACAGACCGATTCTGATCAATGGCGACCCACACAGCAGTAGATCAGAATTAAAATTACGGTTACGCCTGCTCCAGCAGATGTCATCATGTACCTATTTCACAAAGGAGTATCTTTTCTCAGCAAATTGAAGCTCGAGTACATTCATCATTTTTCTCGCCTCATCTCTGCGCATTATTATTTCCCATTTTGTGAGCATATACCGTTTGACGTTTGAGATGTGGTGACTAAATTCTCACTCCTCTAAATAATGAATCTTGACAATTTTCACCTTCAGGCTCCATTTTTCCATTCCATTAATATAAAATTCGATTAACATTTTAATTAGAGCCTTTAAACTTTCAGCTATTGTATAGTCCAATAAACACGAAGGACATATTTATACAAATAATGGCACTTAACTTTATTGTTTTTCATGGCAGATTACTATTTATGAACTAAGACAATAAATTCATTCAACATTTCATTTAATGTAAAAGACTGCTATAATAGACACGAAGTGAAAACTCTTCTGACAAAAACCATTTATGAAGAAAGATGTCGATATGGCCTCATATGTAGTATTTGTAGTAATTGTAAGTGTTTCGACAGCTAAGAAGCACGTGAGTTCCCACCGGGAATCGAACCTGAATCGCTTTCATCGAAGTCGAGCGTGTTACTCACATGGCTATCCGGAGGCCCGCCTGGGATATGGTTCAGGGGAAAAAGGACTGGATTAACTTATGGAAGATTTCCGCTACTGACGTTCTTGAGAGTAAAAACTAATACTATTCATTGTAAACAAGCCTTCCTTTTCGTTCGTATGTAACAAACGGCTTCATATTGCAAATTCGAGACCAGAAATTCAAAATAGTACATTTAAGATATTATCAAGAATGTATAGAAAATATACGTAATCCATTAGTTTCAAGATAATCATTTGCCTTAAAGAAGCAAAACCGCGGGCAATCAGGAAAAATAACTTTTCTGTGTGAACTGTGTGAATATGTAAACACAGGTAATGTTTTCGCAGCAGGAAAACTCCCACGCGGAGAAGGAAGTGTGAAAAATCTGCTAACTTATTTGCGATATGAGAAGAAAAACATTGTTTTACAAAGGATTACGAAAATTGCTGAAACTATCAAGATGTGTGAACATTAACAGAACAAAACTAATTCACCGTCTGCAGTGAAGAAAACGTATCCTTTTAGTTTAATATTACCTTTCATGAGTTCGATGATTACGTACAACTAAACGGCTAGTTTAAAGATCAGCTAATGTTTTCAGCTAATTACTGTTTTTATTTAATTATTTCGGTCTCTGAATTTCGCTGTAGTATTAATGGTATTATAAAAATTAGTTCAAATCCTCGACAGCTGTGGCTATTTCGCACATATGGACCCCCACCAGGAGTCAAACCCGGGACAGCTTTCACCTAAAGTGAACAGGCTACTTACTTATCCAGCTCCAGCTATTCTTTAATGTGATAAGAACAGAAATTCCATGTAAAAAATAAAGAGTTCATGAGCTGTCCTAACTACGTAAATTAATCAAATTATTGACACTGATCATTAAACCATTGAATTTCAATCCATTCGTAACTTTCTAAACTACCCTTCCCTAAGCCCAACATGAGCAAGGTTAATTATAAATACATACTCTCAAGTATAACTACGTATGCTTAGAAATTAGTTATTAGAAGATTCTATATTCAGCAGAGTAGCGTAGGCTCTGTCTTATCTAAATTCATAAGCATGCAAAATATACTTTTCGCTGAAATAATAATTTCGGACTTGACGGAAATAAAGAATAAAAGAATTAAGGTTTGCAATGACCTGAGGTACTTTTTTGAATTAGAGAATCGAGGAATGAGGAAATTACGATTTTGAAGGAACAGATAAGAGGAAGAAATAGAGCAAAGGTCATATAAGATAGCGCTCCTCCGTAAGTATTCCTTTTATTTTTAATGTTGATTACTTTGAAAACGTTTGGAGAGTTCTATCGAAATAAGCCGTTAGAGATTATTAGCTTCCGTTTAAAGTCAGCGGTTTTCATTGAAAATCTCCTGGATTTGAAAGTTTCCTCAGCTGCGACTTCACTGTTTCGCAGTGCCAGGGAGCCTTTTTCGCATTAGATTAGCCAATTCAGATTTGTCCATTCGTCAGTCATTGTTACCCTTAGGTGAACCTCCTTACCGTTAAATCTGGATAATTTTATTTCAATCTCTTTTCATTGACAGTGCCATCACATTGTTTAGATCACACATTCTTTAACTCTAACCTTTCATGTCGTAAGAAATTAATGGTCGAGTAGCTAAACTAGCTTGTGTGTATTCATGTCTTTCCTTGATAGCCTTTGCTAATATTGTCTCGCTCTTAGTGTTTAAATTCATGATAAATACTCGGAGTTTAAATGAAAGGTCAGGGGTAATATTAAAGTAAAAATTTTAAAATACGATTTGTCTCTCTATTTAAGTTTCGTCATACCTCTAATTATCAAAACCGATGCCCTATTGTAAACTGATCTTTATGTTTAGACGTTGTTTGTTGTTTTATGTGGTTATCATTGAAAATGCATTGAGATTAACTGGTTGTGATTGTTAAGAGGGGCTTTTTGATTAGTCGATTTTTATCTGTCTATTTAATATCAATGTTTCACTATTTATGAATATGTCTCGAGCATAATCTTTGCCAAATGCAGCGTAGCAGTTTCATGGCTGGCAAATTTTCGTACATAATTTCCACGGAAGGAAATGGTAGGGTAGAAAAATTATTACCCTATATCAGGGTTTCCCAAACTTTCCCTCCGGCGGAACACTTTATCAACTCTATGATATCAGCGGAATACCTAGGTTACTTTTTCTTAATTCTAAACTGTAATTCATACAAGAATGATCATTCTTCGTAAGTTTCCGCGGAACACTTAAAAACTCTTCGTGGAACACCAGTGTTCCGCGGAACACATTTTGGGAAACCCTGCCCTATATGTATTATATTCGTGAGGTAAACTCTCTCGCCAAGTCCTTTCATCGGCAGTCTTTTCAATACTTCGGTAACTTATCGTATTAACAAATCCTGGGGGCAACATCAAGGTTATGTTTATAATATTTTTTTAATAATTTCCGCTATGTATACTGTCTTCATGGGAAAATGGTGGAACATGATAGAAATTTGAAATTCTTGGGTGCTTATGAAAATTCTGAAGACGCGGAATCCATATGACAGCCCTTCTAAGCCTCATTCCCTCATTAGTACGTACATGTTCACGTAGTCGAGAGGTCAGCAACCTGCGGCTTCCACTCACACGCGGTCCTTTGTAAAGCAATTACTTAAGTTTACCAATTCGCAGACGTAATAAAAGCTTTCACAACACCAAGTTCTCATGTGGGGATAATTTGAAAATTCACCGGCGTGGCGCAGGCATTCGCGTTGTTTTGATGTATGCACAGGGGATTATGACTGCAAGTAAAGAACTCTCTCAAGAAAAAGGGTTTAGGTGACTTGGCACGAAAAGGCGTGCACCTAGGAAAATTCCCAAGGAGAAAGGACTCCAACACGGGTCTCCCAGTTGCCGGTTGGTTGCTCTATCCATTGAGTTATCCCCGCCAGAACATTTCTACACGCAGTTTTTGGGAGACTTTGTAGGCAAAATCTCCAAAATTGGCCCGCAAAGTCTTCCAACGGTGTGTAGAAATGTTCTGGTTGGATAGCTCAATCGACCGGGAATCTGGAGACCAGGATTCGATTCCAAGTCCCGTCATACTTTTTTCATGTCCATTTCTCCTTGGGAAAGAACTCTCTTGCATTTACTATTCATTGTAAACAAGCCTTCCTTTTCGTTCTTATTTACAAACGATTCATGTTGCGAATTCGAGACTAGAAATTCAAAGTGGTACATTTAAGATATTATCAATAATGTATGGAAAATGTTTTTGTAAGATCTTTCTACTCATTATTATTCTTTTTAGGAAAAGTGCATTGTGTTGAAGATTTATCGTATAAGAAACGCACTAGCACCATATATGCTTGCCTTTGACCCGGAGTGAAGATTGCCTATATGATGCTATATGAAATTCTGAACACAGAGAAATAACTTGCGCTCAAAGTTACCGAATATATACACAAAAATTGTTCAGAATAGATTATTATTAGTGTTTGGTTGCTCAATTTTGGTCTACCCGGCCGGCACTGGAGGTAATTCCGTATGAAAATCAGCTAGTTTGAAATACTGCGTATCAAAATTGATATTACGAATGTTCATTTTTTAGGTTTAATTATTAAAATTTTAGACTTGCAATGTATTGTACGTATTATATAAAAGAGGCACATTTTCTTCCATTCTAAAAAGAATGACCTAGGGGATTCTGAATACTCATGTTGTTGAGAATCTCAAAATATACGAACTTTCTGTAAAGGAAATACTTCATTTTAAAATATAAATTGGAAAAATTAGATCATTTTTAGAAAATTCGGATTTATATTAAGATTAGTGGTAAATTGTCGGACTTATCTCCTTTTAACTACGTAAATTTATCAAAGCATTGCCATTGATCATTAATCCATTGAATTTCAATCCAAAGGTCGAAGAGGCGGCTGTCTTTTCAAGTTTTAAGCACCAAGCTTTATAATTTAGTTCTCTTCTAATAAACATGGAATGCTTCCTCAGGCAATTTTCTTTAGTCCACGTATGGAAAAACAAATCAAATATTCTTCATATCAGTATGTTTTTCTTAGACTACATCTAGAATATGTGTCCACCAATATTTTTTGTAAATATTGCCTTGGAAGGACATCCTTATCACGAGCTTCCGTACTTTGGTCCCATCTGTCCCCCGTTAATGGGTGCAAACTATGGCATAACCTTCATTTGATTACTTCGTGCAGTTATTATAGGAGATTGTTCCTGATATTTTAGCATTACAGTTTTTATAATGGCGTTTATTTTGGTCTCCATTAATTGGATACTATGAAAAATGTTAATCATTGGGTCACGGTGCTACTTTACTTGTACTCGAGTCACGTCCGGATTACGTTGTCAGTGACGGGTCGTAAGTCGATTTGAATGAAGTCAAGTAAATCAGTCAAAAATGAACTATTAAACTATAATGCACGAACATATTTGTATCATCAGTCTATTTTTATGTATCATAAAAGAAAGTACGTAAGTCGAGGACCACCTGAATTTGTTAAACTTATGGCGATCCTGCAGAATGAGGAAGGAAATGGTTCTCTCACCTCATCTTGCGTAGTTTGCTTCATTCCATTTCTGATAGCGGAGGGGTTGAGGATCTAATTACTATCGGATTGAAAATAGTATAGTCCTGGACTTTGACGCGTTCCCCTTTGATGATCTGCCATTATAATGGAACATGTTAAACATCGTTCAAAAGAGCATTTCTCTGCCTTTAAAACGATGTACGAATCTGAGTTGATGAAACAATGACGTTTCGCCGGAGCGACGTCATCATTATAGGCCCCCTCATATCTCCTCCTCCAATGCATTTAGAAAAAATCACCCTCGCTTATTTTTTTAATCATTTAAATATTGTGTAATAAAATTTCAACTTCGTAGAATCAAATTTTTAGGACGATTTTTAATTCAGACGCTTATCAAAGGTTAATAAATCACGATCAGATCTCAGAAACGCGGATGATGCTTCTAGACTATATACCACATTTCTTCTAAATGTTTTGGTTTTTCTGTGGCACCTAGTCATTGTTCCACAAAGGTGTGAAGATGACCGAGTCATGAATTTGCGCGAATTTACAGTGTTTTGGTTTGGTTTTCGTCGACTCTGATTAAGCAGGAGATCGATATTGACTGGTAATGTATATCTTTTTAAAGGCGAATTTCGAACGATGTATAACATGTCCCATTATAATGGCAGATCATCAAAGGGGAATGTGCCAAAGCCCATACTATTTTCAATCCGACAGTTGGTTTCATTTTGATGACTTCGTAGGCAAAATATCTATTTCATATCATACATTTATATACATGGTAATATTTGTTTCAAAGCACCTAGGCCGTGGATACTAAATGTAAAAAATACTTCTTTCAAAATGTTCTCTGATTTCCACTTCCAAACTTGCAGTTTTTCTCTCATAACAACGAGTAATGGTAAAGTAGATACGCCAGGGTTTTTCTTCTCTCGCACATTTTACTTTCTATCGCCATGTAACTTATTACAGGAATCAGCGATCACGGGGCAGCCCTCACACGCCTTGTCCCCATGAAAATTAATAGAACCCGTGAAGTCACCAATTTTACCTATAATCGCCAGGGAAAATTTCCGATGAATTGATTTTTTTGGAATGTTTAGGTCACTACTTGTGAAGCGTCCGCCTTTAAATTAAACACCTGCCCCGGACGAACGTTTGGTTGAATATGAGAAGATGGGATGTTCTAATAGCCTTTCGTCACATCTCCGGCAATTTTTGTCGGTTCATCACATCTCTATTCCGGAAATTGTCAAAGGATTCTATCTCGAAAGTTTCCATTGCAAATTGCCCCGTTGCTAAACGATTCATCGCCATTAAGTCGTGAATCAAGAATTAAAGGTATGCTGGTCGAAATCCTGTTCTATTTAAGTAGTATTTGAGTGGAGAATTGTGTTTAAATTTCCATAGTTTGACGGAAAGTAATAATACCGCAGTGCCGATTTAGAAGTTGTTTTGAACTAACAGATAAAATATAAAAGGCATTTCTTTTGGCAATGTTTAGGGTTAAAATGCCCCTCTACTTCTGCTTCAACGTCGATGGAGAGGTAAAGTTAATAAATTTCTGTTATTGTCCAGAATTCATGGCCGACGAATCCGTTTTAGATGAAACACATACACTGTTTACAGATGACTGAATGAAATTGAAAAAAGAATTCTAAACCTGAAAAAATTTTCAGTTGTGCATGTATAAAGACTTGAACATTTCATTGTTTGTTGCTCATACGACCTAAATTGTGCTACTGCATGTGCAACTTTAATCATGATCAAGAAATGCTCTTGGAATCGCTATTATTTGAAATAATACTTATATTTTCTCTTTATTTTTATGCAGGTAGTGAATAGCTGAGATTTATTTCATTATTGTGTATTCATCGTGTGGAGTCTCATTTAAAAACTAAATTAGGTTATGAATATAAATAGAATAACAATTCTACGCTATGCCACAAAAGGTTTTTATTACACGACTATGGTTTCAACCCGTTGGGTCATCATCAGGTGACATTACTGGATTCTAAATTAGGTTAATGAAAATTAAAGGTATGGTCTGGATTGGGTTCTTGTACGAACTTTTTTTAAGTTTTCGTCATTCATTTTAAACAACTTAAATACCTGGGTAGAACATCATTAGAATTATAATGGCATCATTATTACATGATGTGCCACACTGTTTTATTTATGCTTCTGAAAGCAACTCGGTGGAATTTAAACTTAATATTTTTCTCAGTAGGTTCCGTTGCTGCTTTATTACTCTTAAAAACCTTTCTGTAATCCTCGTTTTCACATTATGCGCTAAATTTCACTGCAAATTTTCGCTTTTATTAGTTTATAATGAGGATACGGTTTTCACTTTAGTACCTTATAAATTTGGAGTAGCTGTACTTCATTTTTGCCATCGCTGATTTTGGTATCTCATTAAACGTGACCTCAGCGAGGAAATGGTTAGCGCGATCATTCGATCATTTTCGCTTGAGACAAAAAATCGGCTAATTTATTTGAGGAGGTTAACCACCTCTTGCCTCGTGGCAAGGATTAAATTCGCTGGAAGCCAGGCTCGGTTGGGGCATGCATTATAATTTCAAGAAGCGATATTCATTACTCCATCGCTTAAAATGCGAAACTACGCTTGGATATAATCCTGCTCCTTAATTCGCCATCTCGTTCAGTCTTCAATCTTTTTTCTCCTGGGTGTCCACTACGTGATTCCATAATTTTGCCCTCTTCACGATGCCGGTGAAGTAGTTAGTTGCGGCGCAAAGAAAAAATCGCAGCTTTCGAACAATGCCGTCATGTTTAAACCCAAATTGTTGATAATTTTGCGCGTTTGATTTTATCCTCAGAAACAAATGAACGATGAATATGTTGCGAGCGACCTGAGGAACAACGAGCTCGCATCGGGAACTCATACGAGGTCCTCGACCCTCCGTCCTCACGGTGAATCTTCTCTCCGCTGCGCGGCGCTGGGGTCTCTCCCCCGCCGCCAATATATTGCCCCGGCGACACCCGTCGCAGTTTAGTCTGTCCCGAAGACAACGATCGAACAGTCCAGGTGGTCCTCCAGCAGATCCTAGAAGCTTCTACGTGCGTCAAAGGCATCCTTCCAGAATCCGGTGTTCGAGAAAATAGCGCATACAGTTGAAGAGAAGAGAGAAAAATGAAGGTTGGGCTTACGTGTGTTTTGGCCGTGGCCCTCGTAGCCTTCCCAGCTGACATCAAGGGAGATTGGCCTTTCTCCCCTAGTTGGCCCTTCCAGCATAGGTGAGCTGTTTATTTTGGTGGTTTATTACGCCGAGTTTTGCCGGTCAGTTCTTGCGCGTTACATTGGTCGACGATCTTGGGTAGGTAGATGGTAAGACGATGCACGTATGTATTTTTTCGCGTATTTTTTTGTATGAAGGAAATTCCGGGTACTACTACGTTTTTAACTTTGTGGTTAAAGCAGGGAATTCTGTGAGTGGTTTACATTATTCATTAAGGTCCTTCGCTAAGTGCAAGTATTCGATCGTTGGAAAATGAATTTGGTAGGTTAAATTATTTGGATATTGGGAAATGTTTGAAACCTAAATTATTCGTAACTTGAAATGCACGCTAGGCTTCCACTGCTAATAATTTTAGAGGAACGGGGCGAACAATTGATAGTACGTGGTGTATTTTTCATGCAGTATAATATAATTGCTAATAGTGGTAGTATTGTTAGAAGTGCTTCGACAGCTGAGGTCACGTAGGCTCCCAACGGGACTCGAACCCAGGACCGCTTTCACTGAAATCGAACGCGTTGCCCCAATGGCTATTCGGGAGCCCTAAATGATAATAGAGCATTGTGGTTCATCACAATTTATAGTCTTGAAATATGCTGCAGTAAACAATGCGGTAGTGGTGGTTTCCAGTCGTAATTCAGCATTAAATCATTTCGGCCTTGCTCTATAACTCATTGGAATTTTTAGAAATCCATGTTTCTATGACACGAGTAAAGAGAAAATATATTAGCGAAATCCTTTTTGCCCGGCATGAAAAATGAATATCCCACCTGTTGTCACTCACACGCTCAATTAAAAGTAATCCATTTCGTTCCATATCTCATATCCTGTGGCGCATCATTTCATCTGGATTTTCGGCTTTTCCGTGAAGTCTGGCGGTGCGGTAGTCGTAATCCAGCATTAAATCATTTCGGCCTCTCTCTATAACTCATTGGTTAGCGCCCGATCGATAGTAAGGTCCGATGTTCCTCGGCGTCTATTACGGTGGGCCTCCGGTTTCCTTTGATCTTGCGAAATTAAGATACAGGAATAAATGTAGGTTTGTCGTTATTCGAAACGCGTGCGGACCTTGTAGACGTCGTTCCGCGTTCTCTGCCCTTAAAGATGCGATCGTTCGCGTTAATGGAAATGAGTGTGAAGTGACGCTTTGAATGCCGGATAAGTTCCGGCAAAACGATAAAGTAGTTTATTAGCACGGATTAGATTAGTGTTGATAAAAACGGTATTTTTACTCCCCTCGCGACTTTATTCGATGTCTCGTTAGATTTTTTGTCTTTATGTTGCGAGAACTATTATCTCATAGCTCCCATATTTCTATGAACTTTTTGTTTGTTATAGAACGCGAAATCCCTGAAATAAAAGCATCGATAGATTATTTAATTTAAATTGTTATTAACATTAAATACCGTGGTCGGTGTTTTGCTATCGTTAACGCAAATTCATCGTTAGAATATTTAATTTAAATTGTTATTAACCTTAAATACCGTGATCGGTGTTTTGCTATCGTTAACGCAAATTTGTCGTCAGTGCGTACATGGTAAAAGTTTTTCACTATCGCAGAATATTATCGGTGAAGTTCGTTACTAACAAAGTTTTTGGTAGCTCTTCAGTAATCCTCAATAATAAAAATGTGAATTATCGAATGTAGAGGTATCCATATTGACTATCAAGGCATTTTTCAAAGAGTTCCGATATTGAAATATCGTTCGGTTAATGAAATTTAAGAATATTTCTCGTTAGATGATACACAATTATTTTCCCGGAATCAAACTATTTGATCGTTGTAATTACTTTCCGTCGTGATTCGAAATTTCTGGAAGTGATATACCAGTTTAAGTGTTGTTATTTAATCGCAATCGATTCAATGTGTTAACTTGCTGTTGTTTATCGAATTTCTACTGCCGTTATCGGCGGTTTCGTCCCTATCTACTTTGTTTATTCAGAGGCGCTTGGAGTATCCGTGGACATAGGCGTTTATTATATTTGGCTTATTATTATCCTCACCCACTCCATCTCATTTCAAAGTGCAGACGACTGTGTCATTCTGTGGCGTAGTCCCTTTGGAAATCCGATTAAGGTAAATTTTTTCCATGCCCTTTTTGACGCTCTCCATAAAACACACGTCCGCCCTGACTGCTGATTGAGGAAGTTTCCACAATGCGTAGGCAAAAACCTTTTGTACCCAATCGTCGCTCGTTGTGCGTCGCGGCCCGTGTGTCACGTCGATAAGGGAATTCGACACCAAAACGGATTTCAGTCGACGCTTTTTTCGGATGTAGTTGCGATGCCGAAGGAAATGGTATTTGGGGAGAGATCTGGACCAGTTTCCGAGAGGCGAATTCCAGGATTTATGTACGCAGGGACGGTTCCTCTGATTGAGATTTTGGTGAAAGGAGTGAATCGAATAACTTATAAAGGGTTCATGCTTCCATATCTTGACGAGTGGATCACTTTTCATTCGTATTTTGGTACAAAAACGGGAATAGTATCTTCTATATTTTGTCACAATTGTTCATCGCTGTGACAATATGAAATTCTGGGGTGCGATAAATTTACTTTTGTAACTAATGATATCTTAGTATTTGGAGATAAATCCGCCGTGTTTACAGGCCATGTAAACAGAGCGGATAAACATGGCAAAAGCACCGCGCATTATGGAGGTGTCACTAGTTACAAAAAAAACATAATCGCACCCTTGAGGTATGGGTGATACTCATCAGTTGCATTAATTTTGTCTTATTGAACTGTATGTAAAGTATGATCCATGAGGCCACTGTGAGATCCATGAGACCACATTTTTCATTCATTCATTCTGGCTCAGTTAAGAAGGCAGTGACAAACTACCTCACTCCTTATCTTTCCTAATAAGCCTCATTCCCTCTCCAAGTCTTTAGGCAGCTAAAGGTGGATGGGTTTCGTATCCAACCTCCTAAGGCTGCTGACAGACAGATCTTTAATGGAATAAATTTAAACCTTCAATCGTCCCTTCCATCGACATTATTGACACTGAAGGGAGGTTTTGTTTACCCAACTATAACTCTTTGTGACTTTGAAGTAATTCAGCACGTAAATTTGATTCTATACACTTCTAACTTCTTTTTTTTACCGATGCGACTTCAAAATTTTGTTAGATATAATAGAGTCATCTTAATATTTTTATAATGCAACATTTAAATGTTTACCAATCTACAGTATCATTTTCTTTTGCACGGTAAACAAAAGCTTTCAGATTTAGATAGTTAAAATTTTGATTTAATATGATGTTGTTTATTTAATTAGCATCTCTTAAGTCAGAAATGAATTAATAGCGTAATTTTTATTACTTTTATCTGGCGAATGGTCACGGCTGTAATGTGTATTTATTTAATAAATATAAGATGGCGTGAATTAAATGAAATAATTTAGTCCGTGTCGAGTAAAAGCGAAAGAATAAGGAAGGGCGACATCGGATACAAACAGAATCTTAAGAAGGAAGTTGCTACGACGGAGAAAGATAAAATCTCATACATTTTGGCACCCGCAAGATTAGGAGGATCGTTATTCATGGTTGTATCGGCGAATAAGTAAATTTTAAAGAGATGCTTATAAAGCCTGAATTTTCATACCTCATTTAATAAGAAGTTGTTACTAATGACTGGTGATAGTACGATCAATTGTCGTCCTCAATACTCAGATTTAAAGATGATAGCTAGATGGCTTAAAGAATTTGCTCCCTTTTTTTTGACACTGTTATCCAATTTTTCAATGAAAAGTATGTCCAAATATATTTCATCTGCTTTTCTATTTATAATTCTAAAAAATGTTTTATGAATAAGTATACATTGTCCATTAATAATTTCTTTCTCGAAATAAAAGTAACTGAAAATAATGAATTTGACGCAATGCAGAAATCGGGAATCGAATAAGAATCGGAAACTTAGAATATCAAAGATGACGATTTGGCTTGTTTATACAAGTCAATTAGGCTGTTTAATTTTGTGATTTTCGTGTGATTATTAAACGCTCATGTATGTAAATAAAAATTGCTAAAATTACGCATGGCTCTTGAATGAAATTCTCGGTCAAACTATCAGGTAACGACTATAAAATGTTAGGAGTCGTTAGTAAAAGTTTTATTTTTATCCTTGTAAACACGCGCTAGGTTGAAGCTGGTGCCCCGTAAACATCAACTGTCACAAGTTGCTCTTTAAACTTACGAAATCTCGGTTCGATCGTGCTATCTTTATTTTACACTATCTCCCTTTGAGGACTAAAACACACAATGAGGGGAATACTGATTTCTTCTTGGTAATTTTTGACGTTCTGAGTATTGTCCTTATCGCATTCATTGTGTGAAATTGTGATTAAATTTTTCCCCAGCGTCATTAAAGAAGTGTGACATTGTATTTTCTATTTTTTGCATAACTGCTACAGTGATTCGGTGACGAAGATAATTCGTGATTCGTCCCGGAATTATCTTCGATTTCCGAATACTTCGTTATTCGAAATGCTATTTCCTGCGAGTTGCCCAATCCTAAAATACTCGTAAAAAATGCCCAAAATAATGCGTAAGGGTTAATAATAATCTTTATTGATTAATAATTTTAATTGGATAAAGATTGTATTTGGATAATAATAAAAAATAAAATCGCAGTGTCTAGCACCCTTCTCATCTCTTTTCCTCCTTTAAACTTTAAAGATTGGGGCTCCCGGATAGTCAACAGGGCAACGCGTTCCTCTTCAGTGAAAGCGGTCCCGTGTTCGATTCCCGGTGGTGGCCTACAAGCGAAAAGACCTAAGCTATCGAAGCACTTTTAACAATACTACTACTTTTAAAGATATATATGCATCATCATTTTCGATATTTGGACCTTAGGATGGCGAATTAGCCGAAACCGGCCGTCTGAATAAAATCAGGTGGAAATTGTAAGGTTTTCTCCCGCTACCCTCCTCTTTAATGGAATGCACGCCACCAGCCGATATCGATGCACCACCGGAAACTGCAGGTTTAAAAGCGATATTTTGCGCAATGCAACCTAAACTCTTTCTCCGCAATCCTCCGGCGATGGCTCTAGAGAGGACCACCGTATCGCATCAGCCGCGTTCCAATTCGGACTTTATGGCTGCTCCTCCCTTTTATTCAAACTAACGGCTTGATTGTGGTGCTACCAACCGACTTCCGGTGCCGGAAGCGAGAGCCGAACTGCGATTTTTTCTAAACGCTCTTTCCCCGGACGCATAGGAGATAGTTTGCGCAAAGTGGATGAACATCAGCTGTCTCTTTCGATCATTGTTTTCAGACGAGTGAGCTAAATCGCGTGCGGTAATTTCAGCAGTTCGATAACAGTGATGCGTAGTTCTGTTGAAGGTCAGTTCAATTATATTCGCTTTGTGGACAAGGCGCGTGATTCCATTTGTTCGCCTGTCAGCGTTTTTTCGTGAGCAGTTCAGTCGCAGCGTGTAATTCAAACTGACAGCTAGAAGTACCGCCAATTCAGTGACTGGTTCTGAGGCAGTTCTTAAAGAAATCCCCAGAGCCATTTAGAGAAGAGATTTTCGCCTTTTTGCCCTAATTCGCGGGTTAAAACCTACGGACAGAAAAGGGGTTAAATATGCATTTACGTACATGCCCTGCGAGCTACCCCTTGGTGTGTGGCAGGGAGTGCACGGACAATTTCTTTTCTGTTGCTGTCGCGTATTGTCCGCAGAAAAAAAATAATCTTTGAAGTGGGTCCTTCTAGTAGTTCATTATATCTATTACGTCTTTCGACAACGTCTTATTAAAGTCTATTGTGTAGTTTTTTATATTGCTGCAAATTATGGTAACCCCTCAAAGAAATCCCCTCATTTTGCTCTCCAAAACTCTATTTCGTGGATGTAAAATTCTCAGAAATAAGATTAAAACGAAATATCTGTATATGATGGACACGATTTTAGAAAGGTTTTAAAACTTACTAAAATCAAAAAATTTGTTTTGCCATATTTTACGTTCTTAATTTTAATTGAGCGTTAACTGCCTAATCGTAGTGGGTGAATCATTTCGAAGGAGTGTAATCAACGGATTTTTGCATCTTGGAGTTTCCTTTAAATTAAATTACCTTTCTGGCTTTCATTCAACCTCTCGCTACCACATCATGTCGAATGGAAAATTTTTCATTTGCCTCTTGGTCCAGGATAGTTAAATTGTATCTTTCATTCAAGTTTTCGTCAGTCATGTTCATTGCTGTGAAAATATGAAAGATGATGAGTTAAGCTGAATGGTTGCATTCATTTTGGTCACTACTTATTGAACTCTCTGAAAATTATTATTCATGGGGTCATTTAGCTACACTTTATATTGTTTTGTAATATTGCACTGGACGTTTATTGTAGTCAAAATGCATCATTCCTCATCTTTCCTCAAACATACCTTTATCTGAATCCATACCAACTAACGTAATCCCGTACTTTTTCCTTTGAAGAAGGATTTAATGGTACACCAGCGATAATTTTTGCTGTCTGACCTTCTCATTACCTCACGTTTTTGTAACGGTAAACTTGACGAACAATATTTCCTTTAATCCCACGATCCGATGAGATAATGTCGGTCAAGTGACTCTTAACACCTTTCTGTATTTGTGTAGGTTTTAATTCACCGCTGAGCGATAATTGTAAGCGTGTCGCAAGCTATTTAGAGTCCTGGTGTAGTTAGCTAGTCGTCTTCTTTTCTGCTTTTATACTTCTCGTCGCAATAATGGTCGCAAAATATTTAGCAGCAAAGAAAGTACCTCAACAAATTTTCCGAAAATTGCTTTTTAATGAAATTTGGACTTCAAAAGTTGGAGTTCGAAAGATTTGTTTGAACGCCCCTCTTAGTATGTTAATTATTCATCCTTGATGACAGTTTGACTGCTACGTTGGCTACGAAAGCCCATGAAGGAGAATGAGGCTTACTTTGCTATATAAGGGGTCGGGTAGTTTGCCCTTACGCTCATATTTGTTCCAGGATATTGAAAGGGACACAGTAAACGTAAATGTAGAACGATGACCCTATGAATAACAATTTTCATGGTATTCATGTAAAACGACCAAAATGTATGCCACTATTCGGTATAACACACATTTCAGTAGCATTCAAATTATCACATCCACAATCAAGGCAGGAGGTAAAGCGAAGATACATTTTTCTCTATACTGTATCAAAAAGTCAAATAAAACTCTTTCTGTGGTAGTTATTAATCTTTCTATTAATATTCCTGGGCAAACTAGAACTAGTTGAAATGTTGTTAAACTTCTAAAAAAAAGTAAGAGATAGTTAAGAAAAATCAGTATATATTGAACCTGAATATTTGGGTATTGACTCTATTGTATTTCAAGTATTTCCGCTTTCACGGATTTGCAGCAGCTAAAGGCCTTATCCTATAACTGAAAACATATCCTGTAACTCGTGAGGGAGGACAGAATTTTTTTCGCTCAGCAATCAAGCCTTGTTCGTTGGTTGTATAAAATCTTATTTAGCGACATTTAAGCATCTTAAATTTAACTTCCAATGCTTACTTTGAGTCGCAGTTTTAACAAAAGCGTATTTATTTAACTTCAATTCCATCATACATTAATTATTTTAAGTGTGTCAACAGCATCAATCGTAACAACTTTTTCAAAGAGCGGAAACCACTTTCGTAGTTCGCTTCCGTTCTTCCGATCCTCAGTACCTTACATCTAGAGATTATTGAATTTTACCTTCCAGCTATTTCAGTCCTACTTATTCTCGAGGCATTCTGGAAAACTATTTTTGGAGGCCATTTCAGTGTGGCGTCGCAAGGTGTTCACGATTCCTCGACTTTCTCAGGAAGTCAAGTAATCGCGGGATATGGTTGCTGAAAACATTCGAGCGTGTGGATTGCTTCCCAATTTTCATCTCGTGTATATTTAAGAGCCTCCGGTGTTAATGGAGTGCATTGAACTTAAAATGGTGGGGACGGATATCACAGTTTCTTCACTACTTTTTCTTTTACTTCTTCTTATAATCAATAGTACTTTCTATAGGAACTCTATTTTAAAGGTTACGAGATGTAAGAGGAGACTAGGACATCTTAATCTCCCCCTTCAGTAAAGACGTTTTATTTTTATTATTATTGTTGTATTTTTCCTGCATTTAATGCAATGAATGTAGGATTGCGATCTTAAGAAGAAGAACGAATTTTCGGTTAAAATTGTTCAATTAGGTTATACGTTCTTGAGAAACATCGTAGGAATTATGGGTTCCCTCTGTCACGTGTAAAAATTAGGAAAATAGATGCCAGAAGAAGTCACAAAGATTTATCTTTTATCCAAGGGCAATACACAGTTACTGATTTGAGAAATAGACTCGTGGTGTTTGCACTCCTTGCCACTAGTCGAAGAGGGTCTTGCAGGGGAAAAATTTGCAGATACATATGTAAATATGGCGCTCACATTAGAATTACCGCCAAACATGAGATAATTCATTGTGATCCAAATCTGATATTTTCATATCAACCAGAATTTTTTTCTGTTTATCTTGATTGGACTTCATCCTTCCCTTTGTGCGTAACCATATCTGAGAGAGGGAGGGTTGGAGAAGGAATGAGGCTTACAAGGCAAGATGAGGTGTGAGACAGTTGACCTTTTCTTTCCTGGCTGAGCAACAATGCTATAAAAATTATCTGTAAATGCAATATAATTACTCCGTACCGTAGCGTTCAATGAGGCTTACAAGGTGAGGAGTTAGGTACTTTGCTCTTGCTTCCTTAAGGGGTGGACGTAGTTGATATTCCTCTCACAGTGTAATTTACTTACGTTTTCCTCGCTGTCGTGGTCGTGGTAATATTCTTACCGCGCCTATACGCGACTGGGCTTAGAAAGACGCTTCGAGAACTCTTTTTAATTCCACGAACCACGCAGCGGAAATCGAATTAGTAGACCGCTCCCTCTGGAGACGTTTCTTTGATAAGGAAACGTCCGCTTATCGATCCCGCATCTTTACGCCTCGGAGGAAGTCTCTCATTCGAGCCGGATCTGCAATGTTTCTTTTATTCGCTGCTCCTAGAATTTCGTTCGCTAAGATGTTTATAAAGGAACCGCTCCTTAATACTGAAAGAGAACATTATCCCCACATTTTAACCGGGTCGAGTTGCTGTTCCTCGGGTAACTCTTATGTAGGGTAAAGAAAAAGAAATGCTGTGGAACCTCCCAAAGTTTTGAATCGCTCGTTCATCCTAAGAAGCTGCTGTTGATTTGTATTGCTCTTTCAATTGCATTAGTAGCCATTCAAAATCTTATTCTTGTGTAAGATCCCACATATTCTTTTTTCTCCTGTTTTTTTACTCGTGTATCAACAAATGTTATCTACTTCCCAGGAAGCGAATTTTTATGCAACTTGCAGATGTTGACAGCATTGTAATTTTCATGACTTTTATATGGTTATCTCCTTTCCCTTCTCTATTCTTGCGGCAAGTTTTTCACACACTTGTTCTCTTTGTGTTAGTTTTTTGCCGTGGAAATGTTTTTTTTGCGATGAAATAATATCACGATTATTTTGCACTGCAAGTGCCAATCTTTATGCTATAATTTCCTGCTTATTGCTCCTAATTATCAGTCCTTACATTAGTGTTATCTGTAGTTTTTTTTAACTTTTTCTGACAATGGGTTAAATCCTAGCTATTCGTTTGTATTTCATAATATCATTGGAATACAATTGGCTGGTTTCATGAATTTGCTGTCTTCAGAAAACGTATCTAGATGACTTTTTAGTTGGTAGTAATCCTTTGAAATTCTTCAGTTTTATTGTTAATTTATAATGCTATGCAAAGTCAGTATATTTGATAACTTTTTAGGGTACATAAATTCCAGCCAGGTCCACTTTTGTTAGCAAAGTTTATCGTAGGAACTTGTAAACACCTCAAGGAAAAAAATCTATTGGAGAATAGGTAAATGGCTACCGTGTGTTGAATCAGGTTCGCATAAAATGCTTTATCCTGTATGTTGCCTCATTGAAGATATTTATTATAGTAAGAAATTACTCTTCTAACGCTGCCACACGCCGGAAGGCGGCTTGCAGGGTACTTATGTAGATGTAGATGTAACCATTATTCGGCCTTTTTTTGATTATTTTAACATCAAATTTTTACTTTCAGCCGGTTTCCGAACACATGGGCTCCGTCGGGCGCTTGGGCAAGCACTTGGAAGAATATGATGAATCCGATGTCGGACTCAGCAGAATCTATGGAACATGATCCGGAAGCAGAGATGTTGCCAGAAGCCATCGGAGGAACCCTTGGAGGTGCTGGTGGACCTGGATGGGTTGACTTTGCACCATCCATCTTCCGACCAAGTAAGCAACTCTCACACTTTGGAATATCTTTGCATAGCATTATATTGATAGATTGCCATCGTCATTTTTTATCTTAATTATAATTATACTAATAACATTAATAACGAATGAAAAGATGCAACTTTTTAAACGAAATATTTTATCAAGCGACGATGGTTTCGACGCTTCGCGTCATAATCCGATGAGGGTTACAGAAAATTTTCCAAATATATAGCCAAAAACAGAAATGGAGGAAGGTAAGGAAGGGGATGGGTTTAGTCGGGGTGTTTTGGAGGGAGAGGGATTCATCGGCGGAGGTAAAGATTGGAGAAGGAAGGTATGAGAGGTAGTTGATAATGATTCTAGAATTGGGGGTGGAAAAGGTTTTAAGGATTCCCAATTGTTCTCTGGCATTCATTGAACGTCCTTTCTTTTCAAATAATAATAATAATAATAATAAATCGACTTTATTTCAGGGCGAGATTGAGACTAGTAAGTCTCTTCTTACATCTAACCCTAAAAGTTAGGGTTACCCACTTTCACCCACTTCTAACCTCAAAGTGGAGGTATCCCATTTCCCAACTGCATTAATGGCCGGATTCTGGAAGATCCCCATTACATTCATTTTAATAATTATTATTGACGATCGCTAGCAATTATTCGTTTGCCAGAAAATTCCCATTAACATGAACTCGAACCCGGAACCTTGCGTTTAGAGCGCTGGCACGCAAACCACTCCCCCACCTCGGCCGGAAAACGGGCTACAAGTTCTACATTGATTGAAAGAATGTATATAATCTTTCTTTTTTTTTAATTTTTTGATCTTGGCTTTAAACTACTTACAACTCCTCGCTGCGCCAAAATGCTACGAAAAAAAAGCTCCCGTGAGTGCACCACTATGAACGACACTTAGCGTAGAATTCGATGTGCAAAGACCAAATTCCATTATTCAGTATCACTCATACCTTAGTGGCTTTCATATTTCCCTGCCATAAACGAGACAGTAAATGAAGGATACATTTTCCTTGACCTTGTGCCAACAAATTAGAAGATATGAAAGATATTTTATGCGCAATATCCTAAGTTCCCTATAGTGGCCGTAACTCGAAGCGCAAGGAAAAATAAGAAACTGAGATTTATAGACGGCACAAGAATGACCGCTTTGACAAACTCAAGCAAATAAATATTAGCAGAAAGATTCATTAAAAGGTGAACGGATTCAAAAGAATTGCTGGCTCCTTCCAAGAGATTCGAACAATATAAGTGTAAGGTTTAATTAATTTTATTTCGCGTGGCTGGCTGCTAACAATGCGTGAATCTTTCACTTATTTATGTATCTGCTGAGGAAATACTTGCCAAAAAAAACTCGGAAGTAAACTTTTATATCTCATTCTGAAAGAAGGGCGTTGTCCAAGGCTAATCAAATGTTTCCAGAACCTGCTATCCCTACAGTAAAGGCACCGGTAGTCTTCGCGTGTTTCAATAACGTAACGGTAAGTAAAAAATAAATCTTCCGAGAGCCCCAAACTTTTAATTCTAATAGAAATGAGTCGTTGCCAGCTTTTCTTTTGAAAGTAAATATTTTCCTTTGTATCTAATGGTGGAACGTCTAAATTGTTCGCTGGAGAGGATATTGTTTTTAATTAATGAAAGTAAAGACGTTTTCTTGGTGTTCTCAAAAGTTTTTGAGGAATTTAATCCGACAATAATGGTCGAGTTTTGCATCTTCTAACGTATTCGAACGCTCTTATTTGCCTCAATTCGCATTAATTTTTCCGTCGGAATAAAGATGCTTTCGATCTGTTCTACAATTGTCACTTAATTCTTGAAATTAAATCTGTACCTCTCTACCGCGCGTGTACTTTCTTCATTTTGGACGCCGCTCCGAAACAACGAACATCATCGTCATATTTGAAAATATGTTTAATTATTTAAGACGCTTCACTTAATAGCTGTCCAATGTGCGTGTCCATAATTATAGCCTTACTGGATGATATTCTTTTACAACATTTCCAATAAGTATTTCAAGGAACTAAAACATAAATTCAAATTGTTAATTCTTCATGTTATTGATGGGGAAGTTAATATGTACGTATTAATGTGTGGAGACTGAATTCGAATGATGTTTATATATATAATATATGTTTATATATATTTATCATGTAAGGTTATCAATAAAATAAATTACTATTAATATTCATTATACTATATTAGCTACAACTGAGGGTTGAAGTTTTTCATCAAATTATAGAAATCCTTAGTAATCGTTCATGAATGTACATTCACTCATGATGAACACATTTTTTACGTTGGGGGGACGTTGTGGGCAATAGAAAAATGTTCTGCCGGGATAGCTTAACGGACAGAGCACCCGACCGGCAATTGGGAGACCCTGGTTCAATTCCCGGTCTGGTCAGACTTTTTTCAAGTCCATTCTTCCTTGGGATTTTTCCTGGGTGCGCACCATCTTGCGCTAGATCACCCTTACCCGTTTTCTATGATGCGTTATATTTATGGTTTACAAACCAATCACTTATTATATCGAAACAACATTAATAACAAACGTATTGTATCGTATGTATGTATTATGCTCTTTTTGAGAATCTTAAAATATGTATACGGTATTGGGTACGGTGTTGGTCTCTTGTGGAACCACAAATCTATGAAATATGAAAGCTAATCACATAAGGGTATTAAAAAGTGTTTTTTAAATAAAATACCAAACAGACAACTGGCTCAAAATAGTAGACCATGTGGTGCTCAAGACAATGATCAATATTATAAAGACCTTAACTTTCTTCTGTGGACGGAGTCAGACTGTTTTTATTTACTAATAAAGACTTTAACATTCTGCCTATAGAAAAGTTATTCCAATGCATTATAATTAAGTATTTCAGTGATAAACATAAAAGGAAGAAGGTGTGTACTGTAAATTTCACCCCGAGAACTAGGAACACGTATGTAATACCTGTCGATCGGGAGATTATTATGAGAACCCATACGAGAACTCATCTTCTCGGTTCTTACAAAAAGCTAACTGCTCGTCAAATAAACTGTTTCGCAAATTCGCAAGCTTTGATTTTCGGCCATCCGTGGCCATTCAAACACCCAACCAATAGGGCAATAGATCGCCAAGCGTCTTCAAAATATCAACCCGTCGGCCGCTCTTTGTTGCGTGGCACTGACCGCACGACCCCGGATTAGCGAAAGCTCTTTCTTTTGTTCAAACTCTAAGTGGTTGGGAGTCGTCTTGTGACCTCGACCTCGTCGAATGTGCTGGAACCGCCTTTCCCAGTGACCCAATCGCTTCAGTCAACGATCCTGCGCATCCGGACTTCATTTGAAGCCAGACTGTCCTTTTGCAACCAATGAGGTCGATTGGAGATAATCTCCCACCGTCTGAACGGCGGACTTCAATAAGAGGTTTTCCTTAATGGCTTTCGGATGATTTGTGTCGCCCGCATCAATTCATATCGCGGATTCGACAAGGTCACTCACTCTCTACGCTGGATTCGTTCCCCTAGAGGCAATCGGTGAATTTCTTTCGTCGCTCGGACGAATTTCTTTCCTAATCTCATTAGAACTTTTGGGGAACTATGTAATGCGGGCTAAATATATTTGTAGCTCGTAAAGTATGCGCTCGGTGAAATTTTGATCTGTTTTCACATTTACGTAGATCTATGCGTAGATTTAAATAAATATTTTAATCGTATTGCCATAAGGAATCAGATTTACTATCAGCTTAAATTTACTGTGCTTTAAAGTATATGTACTGAGTGTTTCTGCAGCTAGTATATCCATCAGCCCGAATGCTCTTTGGATCCTCAATCCCTCCACCGTTGGCCGCCAAAAGCTTTAACTAAGGATTGAGCTTAAGTTTTGGAGGGGTGATGAGGCGACTAAAAAAATGGGGAGTGAGGTTTTTTGCCCTTGCTTTCCTCAGTAAGAAAGGTAAGGGTAAATTCTCTCACAAATCACAAAGTGTACCACCATTCGTAGTACTTACGTGGCTTTCACATTAACATAGTCATAAGCAAGACCGAGATAAAAGTAAAGGAAAGATACATATTGATAAGCAAGTAAGATAATGGAATAATTTTCGCTGCCACTTTCTAAACTATCAATTAAATCAGATTATTATTATATTATTATCATTATTTTGTTGTACCATTTCTGCGAGTTCATCCTAATTTGGCGATCTCTCTCTTGTTGAAAACTCGATATGGAAACTAATATAGGGAATTATAATGTATATACCCAATGCCGCATACAAGAAATACAAAATCAAACCTCCCGACATTAAAGGTTTCATCAGAATGACGCTTCGTCGTGAGACCCCTGAATAAATTTCAATTTGAGTGTTTCGCCTCGGAAAGAGATTCAGAAGTAACAAATGATATATACCCCCTTTCCCTGACCCTCAAAGAGTATTCACCTCGAACTTCATAAGCCCTTGGCGCCTCTGGTTGTTGTTAATGGCAAAATGTTGAAATAATCTGATATCATTTACCTCTCCGAAAAGCGACCTGTTCGAACTTTCTATTTTTACCCCTGCATCTTATGACACCGGTAATGCACTAAGCTGCTATTATCTTCCGTCATTGTGCTCGCAAATTTGTATTGACAACCGCGAAGTATTTGAACGTTTTAAAATTTTAATTGTACTGTTAAAATTGTTTTAAAAAGCTAATACATAGCATATCATTACCAGTCTGAGGCCATGACGTTTGATGATGAGTGTGTACCTTTTGTGTTTTATTCCCAATTATCATTAAATAAGCTTTAGCTGTAATAATTTAAAAGTCCTTCGACAGCTAAGGTCATATCGCACGAGAGCTCCACCGAGAATCGAACCCGGAGCCGCTTTCCTCGAAGTCGAACGCGTTACCCGCATGGCTATCCATATCCATGGATGATATAAATAAATATATAATAATAATAAAGGACTTTATTCAGGGCGAGATTGAGACTAACAAGTCTCTTCTTACATCTAACCCTTCGTCATTAGAGAAGAAAAGAGGGAGATAGCTTGCAAAAGTACAATGAAGAAAACTACTTTGTGGATTAATAAACCTAAGCTAAGAGCTCAGGGAAAAATCTCCACTGCAGGTGGAGATTTTTCTAATTTCTAATCTCCAACACCCTCAAGAAGGAGGGTGTGAAAAACCTGCGAAACCGTGTGATATATGTGACTTTGTAGTATGATAATTAACATAAGTAGTTTTATGTAATATGGCAATTAACGATCCTATAATGATAAACTTATTTTTAGTATCGTAAGATTTTTTTGAGATGGAAATAAAACTCATTTAAGAGTACAGTTACTGAAATATATTTGAAAAACTTTTTGCGACTTAACTTTTAAATAGAGCACAACGCATTTTCGTCCAAGTTCATACCTATTTCCATCTGTTTTCTTTCATGCTTCCTCTTGACTTCATGCTTCTCATCTTCCATTTAAATATTCCGTTACAGAGTTCCCAACCAGTTTTGCAGATCTCTTTGGCAACGGAGGATTTGGAAGACCCAACAGGCGTATCCCATGGTGGAAGGGGTGAGCATTCCCACAATGTATTCTTGTTTTCTTTAGTTTTATTCACATAATTTACTCGCGGATATAGCAAAAAGCTCTAAATGAGTAAACAGAATGTAACAGGGACCTAAATAATGGACTAACTGGAGGAAATAAATTAAATTGGAGGACTTTCCTAGCAATTAAACGTTGCAAAAATCCTTGGGTTTCAGGGAGTGCGAAAAAGAGCAGAGGAAAAAGTCTTTGTTAGTCTTGCTTCCTTTCTCAGGTTGAGTTTTCTCAAGGCATTACTCAAGTAATTGCATTTTTAGCCATCTAAGAAGTAATTACTTTCGTTTCGGAATTTATACCTAAAATCTAGAACAGCTTTTATGATGGCCCTAATTGTTAGGCTTTTCGGTTATTATTGCATTTTGCCATGTTATACCCAGTCAATATCATCTCCCTGATATTTCTTGCCAAAATTTTCTGTCATTCACTTCAGTTCAGTGCCACTAGAAGTCAAGAGCTAGGTTTCCCTAGCCCAGTTCTTTTCTGTTTGTACAAAAACCTCTTGCTTTACTTATTTTTCGCTTTGGTAAGATCAGGAGAACTTGAAAAATGTATTTGTTAGAATATTATTTTAATAATATTATTATTCGTTAGAAGTCAAACTCCTCCCTGGGAAAAATATTTTTTCTTGTTGAAAACAAGCTCACGTTACTATTTAAAAAATTGCAGTAAATTTCTATTCCTATCGTATTCCTAGTGCAGTACTTCCCAACCGGTGATTTTTGTGCGCTGCAGTATAGAATTGTGTCCTAAATAAGCTCTTGATGTGCCACGTAATATCCGAGGGTATACTATTATTTCAATTTCGCATTTTAATTTCGCCTTAATTTGCTAGATAATTTGATTTCTGAGATTCCGTAATGACAGATATTTCCTGTCTGGTTATTTCTTTTAAAATTGAAATTTAGCTCAGAAACTGACAAACAAGCGTCTTGGCGTGATGCGATGTTGATTGAATACTGGTGTCGTGGAAGACAAAGCTTGAAAGCACTGTTCCAGTGTACCATTGACAACAGTTATTCTAAACACTCACAGTTACGTTGAATTTTACGTAATTTTTGTTTTAAAATTAACTTGGAGTAGATTAATTTCACAAAATTCCAATTTTATAACTTAATACATTGTTAAAAATATACGCACAATCTAAGAAATTACATAAAGTATAAGAAAGCGGCGTGTTTTTATCAGTTATAGCTTTATCTCGAGTTGGTGTTTTGTACGTTTTCCATTTGTTAATTATATACGTATTTTAACATAATCAAATATCGTTATTTTATAATTCATAAAAACTAAGGAATGGTATTCATCTAACATTAGCACGCAAATTTAACTCTTTAGTCTTCGAATATGGCTCTCTGATACCGACTCTGCTCAACGAGTTCCAGTTATTCCGTTCTATTCGTAGCCATAAACGTATCGCCTTTCCACGGCTGGAGGTGTTTGCTGAACTTGTGCCCCTTCTCAACCGAGATAAGTCCCGTTAACTACCTTCAAAGGGTAGAATAGGAAAGAAAGAAAATGTTTGTGCATCTTTTCCTAAAAGGACTTCGGAATAAGGTGACGCTAGAACGTTCTCCTCGGATACCTAGGGACGATAAATTTTCCAAAGGTTGGCAAAAGATAACCACACCGTCCTGTTCGGGCCTGGAGATTTCGAACCAGAAGCGGAAATAATCGGAAAGAGCATTCTTTAGTTCTTTTACGATCGACCTGGAACAACTTCCGCGATCTCATTCCTTTCTGGAAAGATTTTGTGATAAGAACCTTTCTGAAATTTTTTCTGCCAACTAAAGATTTTCGGAGATATTTTTCGACTCAGGTAGATGAAGAATAGAACTTAAGCATGAGTTTCAAAATGACCATTAAGAAAACAGTGGAATTTTCCTAGCTACGAGACTCCTGCTGGTTCTGAGACGTTTTGTCCCCCTAAAGCAATCCTTAGCGTTCTTTTATCGATAAAGAAAATCTCCTGGTCAGTTCCGTGGTAGAGACGGTAATTATTTCTCTTTCATTCGACTTCTAAGGAAAATGCCAGTTATAATAGTTCTTTATAAAAAAGTTATTTCGTGGCGCTACGTTCAACGTCTCTAAGTGGGCTTAGGTCCAGCTAAGCGGCGTTAAAAAAATTGTGGAAAATGTGAAGTACGTTTAGGTTTGTTTTAAACGGCGTTCCACCGAGAACACCTGCAGATTTTATGGGCGTGATTCGTGGGTCGATGTTATGGGCGTGATCACCTTCTTCTATACTGCATTGTACCCACTACCTATATACTCATGTAGCTTCCCAATATTTTCAAGATGTTGGATCTTCTTCGAGACCCGGGATCTTCTACTAAATTCGAACGCGCTACTCACTTGGCTGTCTATTGTCGTCGTAAGGGTTCCATTGCTGATTTAATTGCAAAATACTGTCTCTCTTCTTTCTTTAATTTAGCGTGATAATTAGGTTCAATAAAATTTTAAAAAGAGACTTATACGCCACTCAACAGTTTATTTATGCTACCAATAGCCGTCATCTGGTTGATAATTATAATTGCCAGTATGATGAAAATTTGGTAAGATTTTCATTTCGCTGTTCTTATTTCTCTGACAGCGTCCAACGAAATTCCCATCTCTGGATTGTATTGTATACCACTTACTTCAGCCCGTAAATGAATTATTGCGTCTGGATTAATCTTATTTTTTCCGAATGTTTTCCGTTATTTGTGTTTATAACTTTAAATAGGCAATGCGTAGTGGGAAAAACCGAAAACATTAACCTTGACGAATCGGTTGGCGGAGAATAACCAGACCGTTGCAGTTAGATCAGAGACAAAGGGAAAATAATTGACTGAATGGTAAGCTTTCGTCCGTGTTTCCCTTTCTTCAGGCGCACTATTCTGGAACATTCCTTCATTGTTATCCTCAAACATAAAGTTCATTTCCAGTGTTTTCTGTAGTCTACTCACTAAACCGCATCAACTGTTGACACTTCTCTAGGTGGGATTTATCATGGGAAGTTAGCAAACTCTCGAGACTGTAGCAAGAAAGTTCTAGGAAGCTTCGTAACATGTAATATTTCCATTGCGTTAACTGTTGACATGAAAAGACTTAGTAGGAGTAAGCTGAGAATTTCTGGGTAATGATGAAAAGTATTTCTTCTCTCTCTCGATGCTTTTAACAAAATCCATTTAGAATGTTTTAATTAATAATAAAGACTGCTTTCATTTTCATGAAAGAAGTACGTGCGTTCTTCTAGATACTCTCTATAAAATAGTGACAATTATGACAGTAGCGTTTGGAATTAAATTTTCATTATTTTATCATTTCATATGATTATATCATGCCTTCTTTTTGAAAGCTTTTCCATTCATAGCTTTACCTTGTAATTCCCTGTAACTTTAATATTTTTTCCGTCGGCTTCCAACTTGATGTAATTCTATCTTTAATTTGTATTTAGTCGGAAATAGAAAAGAATCGAAGTTTTCTTTGTAGCCTTTATTATAGCATTCGTATCTCCCATATTGGTAGATTCTACGAAGAAGGGAAATGCTAGCAATTTACCCTGGAACCCTGTTTTATGGGTGCTCAAGGTTACAACTTGGGTATAGATTTGGCCTCCCTAACGTTAGGTTACTTCTTTCGTCCTCTTTCAGAGTCATGGCTACCCATTTAGTTAAGATGTAGGTGAGGGTTTCGAGCAAGGTAGGATATCTTGGAATCCTTTCTTAAGGAATTGGAAAATGGAAAATGGCCCTGGTTTGGGTGATTCAGACTATGCTATCCACTGCTCGGTACAAGTAAAATCTTTTTAGAAACGAATTTGTGGAATTGGCAACTGACGCATCATGCTTTAAAGTAAATTTCAGAATGAAATATTGGGATCGTAAGGTCCATAGTTCAATTACAGGAGTTTAAGAAAAAGATGATCTTTCCCATCCTTTCTACATGGGAAATTATTGATACTTTCATTGATGAATTATTTCAAACAATTTGACCTTTCCGGCGTTGTAAGATAAACATAAAAACAAAACTATCAGCAAATTAAATGCATCGTCCTTAAAGATTTTCCTCGAGCACATCTCAAGTACGAGTTTGACCCAATTGTGAAATTATCGTTAATTTTCTTTAATTAATTTTAACTCCTTCCGAAACTGTCCGTTATTTCCTCCCGGAAAATATGGGTGTTGTGATACGCGTTTGGTTGGCGATCTGTTGTTGGATACGGGTTGTCGAATTACGTAACTTTTCCTTGGGTTATAATTTCGTCATTATTGGTCGCGTATTTGGTGCAGCTACATGCGGGCAACCTACGTTTAATCTGAAAATAATCAAATGCCCACTTTGGATTTAGAAGGAATTCACCGAAAATAAAACACGGAAATTCAGTGTTGAGTAATGTGCCCACATCCTATACTTTGTATTCTATCCACAATATAATTCTTGCTTTGTTTTTATGCGTCGATCAGCTGCGTGCGATCCCTCTTTTTTTATCTATTTTCCTCTTTATTTCCGTAATCTATATGACCCTTTGAGAATAATCGAATCTTTCCCCATTCCAATTCCAATGTCAGTTTCACGAAGTAGTCAAAACGATTTTCCGTACAATGCGGGCACTGTTGTGGTCAGGATATCCTATTTCAATGCGTAATATCTCTTTCACAATAATCATTTTTTGGCGTTAACGGATATCTCGGCTATTTAATAATTATAGGCTTCATCATTAATAACATGAAAACGATTAGGTTCCTACCCAATGTGAAATGCTATAAAAACTTGAACATTTGAATCTCAATAGGGCCCCGGTTAACGGGCTACTGTTAATAGTACTCCCGGATATTGGGCTAACAAGTGGTCTATCCCTCTTGTTGACCTTTAGAGGCGACCATAGTCTTTGCTCCAGATAATGGTCGGCATCTCCATATGTACCCTGATGTTTTGATTTGTGGCATATGTCTATGTAACTCTTCACTAACTTTCCCAAGTGTGCAGAAAATTGATTTTCGCAAAGAATCGGAATTTTTTTATCAACTTTCACGTGGCCTTTTCTCGTGACATTTATATGGGTACTTGACGGGCATATGAAGAAAGGCAGATGTAATATGACAACTATATCTACCTATAAGATAGTCGATATAAACTGAGAGATTTTAACATGACTTGAATGAATTTTAAATATTCTCATATGTTATCGAGAGCAATCCTGTTCTGACTTACCAGTTTGTAATAATTTTTAACGACCCACGGATTTCTTGACTCCTTTTTCCCGCATTTTGCGATTTTTGTGAAATTTCTAAGTACAAGAAAGGATTGCAGCATTTCCTGCCGAATCGGTTTATGATTCGGTTAATGATCTTTTCTCTAATTGATACTGCTTGCTAACCGAAGCTCTTTTCCAATCACCTTCAAAACGTAGTGCACGCCTAGAGAGCACCTCTTTACATTTCTTGGTTGAATCGATCGGGAGAATTCACCCAAAAAAATTAGGATTCATCTCACCGAAACGTGGCTTACCACTAAATTGACCGTGGTAGCGACTTCGCGTTTTCTGTTTCGTAGGGGGCGTTTCAATTCTATCCAATTCGGGCCTAATTTTCGCATTTCTCGGAACACTCCCAGAAGATTCTCGAACTTCCAAACGTAATCGCCGAGAGAAAATTCAGTGTTAAACCTTCAGAAGACTCCTTTGGTTCCCGGGAAACTTCATGGAGGTCTTGAAGAGGTGTGGTTGAGTAAGCACGTAAATTCTGTCGCTTAGACGCTTTTTGAATATCGCTTGTTTCGCTGTAAAAGTTTACTGTGGTGTTTCGCTCGTAAACCTCCCAAGTTTTCCCATTGTATTCTGGAACAGCCTGCTCCCATTTGGCCATTGAAAGCACATACTTGAGCCAACTTCCACCTGTGAATCAAGATGGTTGGTTCATATTGTTCTTATATGCTTTGTGGTTTTGATGATGGCGAACTTTTAATGCAATTGGCACAACTACTTAATATCCTCTCTTTGGCTAGTTTACCACAAAAAAGTCAACATCTTCACCTTTTAATTGCAAGGATAATTGGCCAATACCTCCGAAGACTGTTAACAATTATTTACAGTTGGGTTGAGATATTCTTTAATACTCTAATTGCTTTATTCTTTGTGCATTTGTGCTGCTATTTACGGATTATAATAGTGGATATCGCTAGTTTCGTTATTAGCTATTACGAACCGTTATTGTAAAGGTACCTCATCGGTAGAGTTAAAAATTTACACGGTTGAAATCCTCGAAAAAAGCAGAAAAAATAAAAGAACAATCGTTACATTCCACAAATTATAATCCAAAATAATTTTTATTACGGCGTTCTTCACCATCTTCTGGTGACGATGGCGTAGCGCGCCGAAATTGGTCGTGAGTTTTCTCTATCTATGATTTTATACAATTTGATTTCATTAAATTATGCTAAATATCATTGTATCAGTCGAATTTTATCATATAATAATTTTCTCTAACGAATGATTCCTCTTATTTCACCAGTACCATGTTATGAATAGGCTCTGAATAATGTCTCATCGAGGAATCAAAATATGAGGATCCTCTTCCGTAACTTTTCTCAAAATGGAAGGAGATTTGTCTGCTTGTTAGACGTATATTCTAACAACCTTACTGTTCTACTATAAAATACTACATTTCTACTTGGTTCCCAGATATCTATATTACATTCGCAGTTAAATCATAAATTGATACTTTTTTGAAAATGTCGCCAGATTGACTTGCTAGATTCATGGCCTTATCAAAAGCTCTATCAACGTTCCTGGCGACGAGATTACAGATGGATCGAAGTTGAGCTTTATGGAAGTTACCCTCAAGCAATGGCAGTATGACAATATCGCTTTAGGATCACTTAGTCGATCAGTAGCTTCGCACGGTTTCCAAGTTTTTCGCTACTACTTTAGTTTGCGATCCCACGGATATGTTCCAGATATGTTCACCTACCTAATCCATATGTCTATGTCTATGTGAGTACCCTGCAAGCCGCCTTTCGGCGTGTGGCAGGGGGTGCATGCACCATGACTCTATCTCCTTAATCGATTATTTTCGCGTATCGTTCGCGGAAAAAATGAGTTGAATCGATTGGTTCTAGCAACTATTTCTCTGATCACTCTCGCATTATCGGAACGGCCTATGTAGCATGGTGAACGCATTATATCTGCTACATCATCTCTGAACGTGCTTTCTCTGAATTCATCCAGTAAATTGATCCTTTGTAATTTTACTATAATTTTGATATTTTTTACTTTTTTGCCTTTTTTATTAAAAAACGATAATTCATTTAATCAGTTAAACTTGACGAAGTTTGTTGCTATATGTATCAACAAGACAGCTGTAATTTGAAATGTGCAATTTCTGTCTGAAAAGGAATATATTTGCTTTTCGTAAGAAATTCAGAGTGATTTTTCGGTTTAATTATCGATGAACATCCATTCTCCTCATTTAGTAAATTTTCACTGTAAAATTTGGGTTCCTAAGATAAGAGATGATAATTTTTCCAATGAGAAACTTAACGAAATTTTCTTTTCACGAACAGGTCTTATTTTAATAGATATACGAAGGTATCCAATTCATAAAGCTATTTCAGTATTTGTTACCCTCTGCAAATTTTTTCGATTAAATTTTCTCTTGAGTGGATTTTTACTCATTTTTTACTTGCTTTCTTTGTAAATCCTATGTGGAATNAGTTATAATATTCTAAAGCTAGTCTTTCCATTCTTAAAAATTAATTCAGGAACAATTTTTATTATTTGATTTATTTATCTAATTACAGGAACTTAATGAGATATTTTTTACAGTCTTACTTTCCTCTCTTCATCATTGTTATTTTCTATCATTATTTAATCTTTTTGGTTCAGATTATCTAATTTTTTAATTATCAAGGAAAGCATTCTCTTGTGTGCTGCTAAATATGTCTTGGGCTAAATATTTCATCTTTCGCTAAAGGATATGCAAGAAAATATATATAAATATACATCTAATTGAAAAAATCACTTTCCCTTTATTAAAAATAAAGAAAATGCCATAAGGAATATTCTTAATTAATATTATGATGTGCCTTAAATATTTTTGAAATCGATGAACTCATTTCAAAGTATTTTATGAGTAAATTATTCTAGTTTTGAATACTAACCTATAAATATTTATGAGTGTAATGTATGCTTGTATGGTTAATGTCCAATAATTCCATAGTATGATCTTGTCAAAGAAGTTTTATTTGTGATACTGATAATCCTTTAGCAATAGGTGATATACTATGATTTTGGTAAAATGTTAATTTTTTTATATTTTTACCTGTATTTTATTGTGCCATTTTCTTCTCTTTTCTAATATTGCTTTTCATTATTATGATTTACAAATCTAAGGATACTGGTATTAACCATCTATTGGTTCCTAGATACTTTTTCTGATCCCTTTCCTTTTATCATAATAAAAATTTCAAATCTTACCAGAAAGATCAAATCATAACATAAAATTAGCATACCTTCATTATTTAAACAAATTTCCCAAGTAACATAATTCATAGACTTAACTCAGTTTATGAAACATGATAAAACTCTGGAAGGAATTATGGCTGCTCTGACACAAATAAATCTCAACTTTAGCTCTTCATTTAAAATATTACCTCCTCTGTTTTCTCATTTCATACCAAAATATAGCAATTTTTTATATATACCTCCCATCTCAGATAAACTTGGTTTCAGTTTTAACGCATTGATTCATAGCAGACCAATTGAAATATATATTTTTAATTCCCTATTTCCACATTAACAACATCATAAGCTATCACAAAATGATTGAGTCTACCCATCTTTGACTCGGTAATGTGCTTTCGAAACATTCATGCACAACACAAGATCTCTGTCTACATCAATGCCTTCCTCAGCTCACAAGTCTTACATGAGCAATACAACCACAGCAAGGCATTTTCAAGCGACTTCAAGCATCATGATATGGACCAGGGAATCAACAGATTTCCGCTTGCTTCTTATGGTGACACTACAGAATTTGGAAGTATCAATGAAATTCTTTCTTAAGTATTGATTTAAAATTCATTAAAACTGCTCCTCTATTTATTCAGCTCATATGGTGGGACTTCTGGAAACTGTGGTCGAAATGGGTGCTTCTGATTTTGCTGAACTTGTTCGTTCCACTGGTCTTGAAGAGAAGGTCATGTCCACCAATATGACTTTGTTTATTCCTAGCAATTTGGCTGTGAGGGAGTATGCTGATGATGCAGAGAGTGCAGTAAGTTACATTACAACATTTTGAGATGTAACCTTTACTTGTATTCTAATACTATCACTTCCAAATGGAATTATAGAAACATATTTCATAGGTGACAGAATGAAACTAATCAATTCATATCATTCAATTAAGTATACATTCTTCTGCAATATTTTATTAAGTTACATTTAACACCTTGCATGGACAATTTTTGCTCCTTATAAGTTATACACATCACCCTTTGGTTCATGTAATTCTATACAGTCCCAATCAGAATTTGTAAAACTTATTGTGAAGCACTCAGATATCATGCTTAACAGTGTCTTAACAGTTCAGAAATTAATCATCAGTATCATTCCTTTCAAAGTGCATAAAAAAGTTGTTCAAGGATAGTAAAAACTGTTGAGCTTCATAATAATAATAATGTTTAGCTTATCGGAGGACAATAATTTACAGTTGAATTAATAGTCCTCCAAATTCTCAAATATAGAACCAAGTGGAGTTCTATGTGCCGCCTGGGATTGCAAGGAGGAAGAGGGATATAGATTCCGGAATGTATGAAGAAAGGTCTATGGAGTCTACCTCTTCCATGAAAGAAATTGTGTTGAGCCATATGACTCCTGGGTTTGTTGGGGTGGAAGATTTGTACGATGAACAGGTAATTCTAAACATCATTAGAATGCATCTTTTAGTCTGAACTATGAAAATTTTAATGTTGATTGATATGAAATCAAGAAGAATCTAAACTTTAGAGATAGTTTTCAACAAGTATCAATATTCTTCATAATACTCAGATGAATGTAGATAGGAAAAAAGAACTTTAAAAGTTTTTGAATATGAATACAACCTTGGTTGCAAATGATGAAAAAGAAAAGTCAGCCTTGGTTTCATAAAAACATATTTATAGGTTTATAGGTAATGGGGAAGTTTATGNTTTACTCATTTTTTACTTGCTTTCTTTGTAAATCCTATGTGGAATGAATAACTACGTTTTCCGATGGATTCGGTGAAATATGTTTCATGGATTTAGTTATTAATTAATTGTGATAAAAATATAAGGGATGGTCTTATTTTAATAGATATACGAAGATATCCAATTCATAAAGCTATTTCAGTATTTGTTACCCTCTGCAAATTTTTTCGATTAAATTTTCTCTTGAGTGGATTTTTACTCATTTTTTACTTGCTTTCTTTGTAAATCCTATGTGGAATGAATGACTACGTTTTCCGATGGATTCGGTGAAATATGTTTCATGGATTTAGTTATTAATTAATTGTGATAAAAATATAAGGGATGCCCCTATTAGAAGATGGATACAATATTTGTGACGACACACTCATCGTAATTCCTAGTGACAAATTTATTGCTTTTGCTTCCTGCATCCGAGCCTTTTAATTACTCCCTCTTGATCGGATTTATACGTCTGAAGTAGAAAGTCATCAAAACAAATCCGTTTTGTTTCTCCTGCGATGCACCGTATCTTTCCTTTGCCCTTGGCTCTTCGCTCATCGAGAAGTCGATGAAAAAAGGAGAACTTTCGCCGCAAAGCCGAGAGAGAGGCCGTTGGGGTACTTTACCTTCCATTAGCTCCTCACTCTCGACCACGGGAGGCCCTTAATGCTTTTCTCGCGCACGGCTCTACCGCCGTACGTGCGTCATGCTTCCATTTCTCAAACCATTTGGGTGCTTCCCAGCGCCTTCTCCGTGGCATCTTCCGCTTTTGCTCCGCTCGTAACCCGGCCTTCCTCGCTCCTCTCCTCGGATTCCAAACCACGGACTTCCCCCTCCGCCCACTTATCTCCAGAAGGTTCTGCAAGTTGACGGGCACCTTGGAGAGTCGAAATTCCGACCTTCCCAACCGATGGAGGATGTAAACGTCTGCCAGTTGAAGGATGGCGACAGATCTTCTCTGGAAGATTCCAATTTCTTCTATTATTCTGTTATTGACTCGGATGAAACTCGTCGACGTAGAGGATTCGCGCCACGAAACTTGCGACCGTAATGTTTGTGTTTTCTGAAGAATCGTTATTATTTATATGGTAGCTAGTATTATGGTGATCTTTTCTAATTTTTGTTTCAAGTATAGGAACGCCACTGGGAGTCACCCTGTTCTCATTGCATCTTGTGCCATTGCCTAGTTCGCTCAGGAATGAATTATGGCAATCTGAAGCCGTAGTCGCAGGATCTGCTCGAGGATAGAAAATTGTTCAAATTAAAGGAGCTAGAAACTACATTTTTGGCCCCTTTACAGCGAGGCCCCAAGTGATCCCTAACAGCGATTTAAAGCAATAATTATTATCCATTTATATCATCCTTGTGATTCAGGTACAATATATTCCGTTCTCTTTGGCCGGACTTCGTGGAAAGACATTCTGGAGGGATAAATAAAACTTTGTAATATCCACAAGATGTTTTATTACGACCGGTTTCGGCTAAGACGCCATCATTAGGTCATGCTGATGATGGCGTTAATTTTGAGAATGCTACTCAGAACTTCATTTCTTATTCATACTATTCGTTAAACATATGCGAATTTTTATTCCTAAATCTGTAGAATTTCTCGAATCCAAATATTTTTATAGGCGTTTTTATGAATTAAACTTATATCTCGGAATTTTTCTGTTTCCTCAATCTTGAATTTCTCACCAACACTTTTACTAGTCTCCTTCCATTCATTATCTATTCCAATATTTACTATCGTCCCTCCCCTTTATTTCTGTTTTATATCATCTGGATCTCTTCGTTTCGTAACTCTTTCATACGCAATACGGTATTCGTAGTGGAATCGCTTAGGCATTGGATATTCCCTCTTTACCGAAATTAAAATTTCTTTTACATCTCATTGTTTGGAGGTGATCAGTAGCCGTATATTTTATTGTGTACAAATAGCGCCATGTGTTTGCTTGAAAGGGAGCGATCTGCTGTATCGAATTGTGTTACGTGGCAGAGTCCGCGCGAATACAACTTAAAGAGGATGTTTGTGCCTCTGTCTTTCTCTTTAATCCTCACCACCCTTTGTTCCTCCCCATAATCCCTTTCGACTTTCCCTTCCTCTCACCTCTTAAGTGGAGTATTTTCTCTGTAAATGTTTCCACGCCTTGGAGAATGGCAGAACAATATACCCTATCCTCCAGCATAAATCATCGCATAGAACCATTTATCTCTAGGGACTCAATTTACGGAATTCTAGGCGTATCATAAGAGAATTTAACTCGTTTCGATTTTTTGACGGCATGGAAACGTTTCCATATGTTGTTTCTTGAAATGTAAATAAACACGGCTGGAGTAAATATTTTTTGATAATTTTTTTAATCGTGTCTGTCATAACTAAATTATTTAAGGTCGTTTCTCTAAACCATGTAACTTATTTGATGACTTAGATGAGTTTTAAGGCATTTAAAGCCCTTACTGGAGGAAGATGAGGATGTTCTGGCAAGAGTTGAATGGCAAGATCAGTAGCTTGGAAAGTGGAAGACACGGGCTTTTTACATTCTCTAGAACTACATGTAAATAAATAAAATAAATACCGTCTTTATTTTGGGCGAAATAGAAACTTTAGGGTCTCTTCTTCCATTTAACCCATTGTCAATGTGAAAAAGCGACTAATTCAGTAATAAAAGTTAATTTAAGTCGACAAAATTGGAAAACTTAAGCTGTGGATTTTAAAAAACGTAAGTGAAGCTTATGGGAAAATATCCACTGAGGGAAAACACTCGCAAAGAAGGAGGTGTGAAAAACCTGCACAAACCTGCTGTGGGTAATGACTAAGAGATTTAAAAACAGATACTCAGTGTGGTCTATTGTAAATACCTAGTTAGAGGTCTATCGTAAAATGTCGCATCGAATTTCCATATGTAATGGACCTCTTCGGTTTCTGTGATTTCATCAGTTCCCTACACCCCTCAAAACCCCATCGATGTTGTTAACCCTGTTCAACATATGATTATCGATGTTCAATATTATTTTTTTATGTTCGTCTACTTTTAATTTTCATTCTTTGACATGTCTATCTCGGTTATTAATTATTAGTTAGGTACAATATTAATTTTCTTCCCAATACGTGGGTTAATAGTTTCTTCGAAAGGTCAACTTTCACTCTGTTCTGAAAATTTTGCAGTATATAGTATATCTCCTTAAAGGAATCCATTTCATTCCACGTGAACGATAGTAAAATCGTGAAATGATCGTTACCTCTGGATTTTTCTAGATCGCATCTGGACAGAGATGCCTCATTTTTCTCAAATGGCAATTTATTTTTTATTCGTTTCTCGCGAACACGTAGAGAATCTGGCGTGGCAGGAGTTCTATCCCCCTAGCAGTTAATGAGGATGCTCTCCACCAGAAAAGATAAGGGCGGCAATTGGCGTAACGTATCCAGCATGACACTAAAAGCTTTGAAGAGGAGAGGCCTTGGTTTCTTCCACGTTTCACCCCACTCGGTCCCAAATCACGTTGGCGTATTTGTCCCTTTGCCTTTTCCCCTACCACCGAACCATTTTAAACTTCACTTGTCGACGATGAATTCCGAGAAGCGCATGGCTTTCCACCCTGTGAAACTGAGTTCATTCCAGCTCGTGGTTCAATTGTCCGCAATCGTCGAGTTAAAATGTTACTTTCCCTTGATTCGTGATCGAATTCTTTTATGCCCTGCCCGATTTAAGGACGGATCTAGACCAGAATTTTATTCGGGGGATCGAACTGGAACCAAACCGAAACAGAAAAAAAATTTGTCGGAGCGAAAACCGAACCCGAACAAAAAATTGAAATTCTTGGTCCTGAACCTAAACTGGAAACAGTTATTTTTTATGTTCCGATATCCGGTTTGTATTCTCTTCTAGCGTAACAGCAGTTATGTTTATATGATAATTTTATGCAGTGGTGACTTGCAACTCGCCATTTAACATTTCATTTTTACTAATGTCATTATCTGATCATTTCTTTTATATATACAGTTGTATTTTAAAATTTAATCAAAATAAATACTGTTGAAGGATTACGTGTAGAATAAACCTTCCACAGGAATTTTATTAACGAAGCGAACGAAAAAAGTTCGAACCAGTTCGATGATTGCTGCCGAACCGAACTAGAAATTTGCTGTTTTATTGGACCGGAACGAAAATAATTACGGTTCGAAACCCTCCTGATGTTTTGATTTGTCAAATGTTGCTTCTAGTCTATACATCTAATCGTTGTTATTAGCTACAACAAATTATTCATTAGCTTCAACGGAGAAGATCGAGGCCTTCAAGATCGGAAATAAAGTTAAATCCTTTACACGAGGTCGTAGTCATCATGAGGTCCTTTCATGGTATTTGGCTATTAGCTCGGTCTAAACAAGTTTCCACAGAAAATGGTAACCATGAAATAGAAGAAGTTTAAGAACAAAATGATAGCTGAAGATTTGAAGAAGAAATAACTTAAACCTTGTTGAAATTTAATAACATTGTGAAGTGATACGTAAAACTGACAAATAAAGCTTCAAAATACTAAAAGAGAACTGAAATGCGTTAGCGTCAAAAAAATTTGATAGAGGCTTTTCTCGCAGTCATTCTATACGCAATAAATGTAAGATCGTCGCCGGTAATTCATATCGTTCAAAGATATCCACTGTTCATTTATTCTCGAATCGCATCCCTAAAATCGAATGTCCTCTCCCTGAGGGTGTGCGACTCACGTTAAGATTCGCGGATTTAAATGTTTTCATAAGAAAGTAATATTTTTCGGGTTCCCTCCCTCCTTCACTCCCTGTGCTTCATCTTTAAATCTGAAAAAAACTCCGATCCCAATTCATGTATTTGTGCTACTAATTCGGTTAAAAAAACTTTCGTATGCATTTTTATATTTTATAAACATTTTTCTTTCATAGATTCAAAATCTTCCCTCAAGAATCGTCAATGTTCCGAGAACATTTAGTTGGTTTTAGGGTATGGATGCACAAACTCTGGCCCATTTGAGAATGCTATCCATGCTGCAAAGTAGTTGAATTTATGTATGCTTTTTATTCATATTTGGCCATCGAATTTCGGCATCTATGCTTCCTGCAAAAATGTTAATGCTTAAAATATAGCCCAAAAGTTTGTGCATCGAAATAGACGATCAATAATCCATGGTAAAAGATGCCATCCATGGCTCGCAACATAGTAAAGGATATAAATTTTTGCATAGATTCATCAGAAAATGTGCATGTTTCATCTTAAATTTTTCGATTCATTCCAGTTACATTGAAGCTAAAATTTTGACTAATTTGTGACAAAACTTATATATGTATGTAGTAACAAAATATATGTAGCATTTTCCTGTATATTTTATATTTAAGTCGTATTTTTAGATTTTCAGTACGTTAATCAGCGTTTTCATTCTAATATCCAAAACTGAAATGCAGTTTTTCAAAAAGTTAGTGTTAAAAACACGCCTATTTCCCAATTCTACCAGCTATCAATTAGATGCACCACTATCTGACACTGACACGCTATAATAACAATGCTGTTTCGAAAGCGCCTGCACCAATTCAGAAAGTAACTGGTGAAAATGTAGAGGAGATAATTGCATCGCTGATTGCGAATAATTAACGATTTCGAATTTTTTATTTTTTCAGGCCAAACATTTGCGTAGACAAGGAGGAGGTCGATGAAGAGGTCCCTGAAAAAAAGGACAATACTGGAAAAACCGAGAGCATGGTCGTCATGAGCAAAGGTTCCACCGGAATTTCGATATCCACTTCTGGCGATGAAACCGGAATGGAGGACTTCCAGCTGTTTTCTGTTTGCGAGCAGACAGAACTTCAATATGTGTGTACCAGAAAGTAAGTTCAAAGCTGATGTTTGGAGCGAGCTTTTTAAATTTTATTGCAATTCTCTTCTTTGTTACACTGTGAATTGAGTAAACACTGGCGATGACTTTCTGTAAAAAAATTCACAGGATAATTAGGAAAACCTTAAAATCATGAAGAGAATCTAAGCAATGTCTATTGGGACCCCTACAAGAATTAATTTCTTGAAGTAAAATTATACAAGAAATGATAATGTCAATATTATGTAAAATTATTTTTATTAACTTAGATATTTAATACTAACTTTCTTTACTTTAAAATCTTCCTATATTATCATCGAAATTATATTTATTCATTTTTGTGAACATTAAAAAAATATTTTTGAATTCTGCTAAATGAAATGTTATGAAGTTGCAAGTAGTTCTCATTTTAGGACATAACTCAGTA